>VXBO01011705.1:48459-78394 GCA_013400135.1 Rhinoptilus africanus | reverse complement strand
CGGACAGTGCTGCATAGAAATAGGCAGATTACCTTTTGCCATGGGGTGGATGCGTGTAACACCTTTAGCAGCCGCGTACCCACGCGTGTACGTGGGGGATGAGACCATGCCTAGCTTTTAGCCAAAGCCTCGAGGTGGCNGCGCCGTTCATGTCGCCTGGGTGAGCGGGGGAAGGGGGGGAGCCGGCTTTCTGCAAGGGGAGAGGGTGAAGCGAGGTCCAGCCGGCTAACCCCGCTAGGATGGAGCTGCGCCGCCTCCTCCCTGGCTGGCGGCCACGATCGTAGAATCACAGCGTGGTTGAGGCTGGAACCTAAACCTAAGGGACCTTAAGGATCACCCAGTTCCAACCCCCTGCCCTGGGCAGGGACACCTCCCACCAGACCAGGCTGCTCAAAGCCCCATCCAGCCTGGNGATGAGACCATGCCTAGCTTTTAGCCAAAGCCTCGAGGTGGCAGCGAGGTGGGGGTCGGCCTCTTCTCCCGGGTAACGAGCGATAGGACAAGAGGAAATGGCCTCCAGTTGGGGAAGTTTAGATTGGATATTAAGGAAAAATTCCTCACCCAAAGGGTTATCGAACACTGGACCGGGCTGCGCAGGGAAGCGGCGGAATCACCCTCACGGCGAAGACATCCTTCCAGATGCCCTCCCCTCCCCTCCAGGCAAGGTGGTTCCTCTGCCAGCTGTGCCCAGCTGCAGAGCCACAAAGGCTGCTCCTGAACAGCCAGCCCAAAAGCGGGCACGGCTAGACATAAAATAATCTCAAGATGGAAACCCTGCGGCAACCTACGACAACAGGCCTGCGCATCACTGCCTCTATTGCTAAATAATTCTTCCTCATGTCTGAATCAGGCCGTCGTCCTAAATTAGGCCACACCACTACGGGCCGCACCGCTACCACAGTTCAAGGCCTGTATTCTCATTTTCAGAGAATATATTATTCCCGTGCTCTTCAAATACATCTTTTAGTCTGTTTCACCCATTGACCAGCCCTTAAGTGAAACGTGTAAATTCTGTGCCAAACGCCCAAGAGGTTGCTGTCACAGAGCTTAATAGGGTAACTGGGATTCTCCAAGGAAATGTAAAGAACATAGGCGTAAAATGGAAAATGTATATAAATCCCTGAAGCGGCTTTATCCTCATTAGCCAATGAGGATAAACAGCCGCAACAAATAACATACCCGAAATCAGAATGGGAGGAATAATAACTTATGAACAGATGCTGATGGTCTTAAAATGAGATCTTATCAGCCGTCAAAGTCAGTGGGACCTTGGGCTGCGCGCGCACAATGCACATAATTATGTGTTTTATCAAACGGATAAACTCAGGAGCTCAGCGGGCTGGGCTGCAGCCAGCACTGTGTGCCGCTCACTAACATGCTTTGCAAGAACAGACATTCAATTAGTAGGAAACAAAATCTGAAGAGGAAATGATTGGTTTTATCGGTCCTGTGCCAGCTAGAAATTAAACCTTTGAAATCAAAGACTGTTTTGTGCTAGTATTAGAGCTTTCTTAGCCGACTCTTGTCGTACGGGGGCAAGAGTTGCCTCCATTTGAAATCCTTCCCTAGAAGTCCTCTCATTTCTGAGCTGCCTTTGAGAGTAGAAATTCTGGAAAAATAACTTTTCTTAACAGAGAAAAAGAATCCCTGAAATTTAGTGTATTGGAAATTACAATATGGAAGTAGTTTTTGCCTGTGGAGTCTAACCTGGACATACTTCCCTAAAGTGAGAATTGCATTCTGTATAATAAACTCCACACAAAGAAGATTATTCAATTTACAACTACTATCGCCTTTGCACTTTTGAGTCTGAATGATGACACTTACAGAATTAAAGATGAAATACATTTGGGTGTATTTTCCCATTGCCGTTTCTGTAAAATACAATGTATGTATAAAATTTAGCTTATGTGTGAAGAGTGTACATATATCCTAAAAAGGAAAGCATTAATATAATATTGATGATTTGTGAACAAAGAGCACATATTGAGGCAAAAAAAATAGCATGGAAATGTAACACAGCTACTATAAAAAGTTAAATTTTTAAAGCAAACATTGGCAGACTAGTAATATCCTGATAGACTTTCATCGCACTAGCAGCTATCACACACAGTGTTGAAAAATAGCAAAAAATTTCTGTTTAGATTCAAGTGTCATTGAAAAGAATTCACGGGAGGCTGGTGAGCCTCAAATGCCTGGTGAGCATGGAAGAGTCTGGCAAAAAGAAGGAGAAATGGTGAGACACGGGGAGAGGCATCAGGTGCCTCAGGTGAAGCAGAGGAAGAGGTGAGGTACCTGCTGGGTGAGAAGATGAAAGGCTGAGCAGCACCAGCTATGGAGGACGAGGAATTAGTTATTGGGAGCAAGAAGAAGCAGACAGGGAAGGAAGTCAACCCAAATACAGTGGATTAGATGGCTAAGTCGTGTGCAGCAGCGTGCCTCCAAGTCAGAAAGAGCAGTGAGATCCAACTCAGAAAGGTGGAGAGCCAGATGGCCAGAAAGGCTTCTCTGGCACCAGCAAAACTGTCACAACCTTCAGTGGTTGTTCAGACCCCTGTTTGACATGGCCCTCAGGATCAGCGCACCTGAAGAAAGACCAGCATTTCTGAAGTCTGTCTACCAAAAGAGGAGAAACTTCACGGGAGGGACCAGTAGCAGCACATCCTCTCAACTGTGTGGCTGTGCCCGCCAGTGGGTCTCCAGTTGTGTCCTGCAAGAGGCAGAAGCACACTGGGCAGCACTCATAAAAGTGCGACCCGGTTACACCACGCTTGGTTTCCGAGCACATTATCTCTTCCTCTCCTTTTCTGAACAGCAAGCCACCTTTAAACCAACCAACGGCATCTAAATTGCTCGCTGAGCCGGTCACACCTTGCAGCATTTAGGGCCTCCCTCGCTCTGGCAGAGGAGAATGGGGCATGTCTACGTGGGCACTGCCTGAGATACCGCCACGCTCCTCCTCTGATATGCTGGCTGTTTTGTTCAGAGCCCATGCAGCTATCACCGCAGCCACCACACTTCCTTCTATAAAAAAGAGATGGTTAGCAGGTTTTTTCAGTTCTGTTTCTCATGGGTTATAAAAAAAAAAATACATAAAAAAATCAGTTGGCTTCTTTGTGTTCAAACCAGTCTCGGTAACGCACTTCTGTAAAAACCAGGTCTCATCCCACAAAGCCCAAGGTCCTCTTTTGCGTCTGTAGACCAAAGCTGGGCTTAATGTCCTGAAAGTCAGGAAATGACCAAAGGTGGGTACAGTGTTCAGACCTCTGTGTATGGCACTATAAAGAGAAAAAAATCCCCGCTCCTCGAGAGCTTGCTCACGCAGAGGGCTTAAACCCTCATCCCAGTAGGATACTTCCTTGTTGGCTGAGTTTTGAGTAGACTTAGGTCATCTTCTGCCTGTCCCCATGCTAGTTTTCAAGTCAGCTGTGCATATTTATAGTTCTTTTCACAAAAGTTTTTGCCATAGACCTGAATAGATATAAATGAAGTAATCGTAGCTCTGCTACAGAGAAAAGAATCAGTGTCACTTTTCAGATTATCAGTGGGAAAGACATGTGTCTGCAAAGAGCAAGACTTGAAGGCTCTCTTTTCCCTCCCTAAACGGATGCCTGATTAGCGTAGCTTATCCCCTATTAAGGCTGACACAGTACCAAAGATGTTATGTGCAGCGCAGGGCTCCTGGAGTCTTCAAGCAGCCCAAATACGATGTTCCCAATGAAATCCTTAGGTGTTCTGCCCCTCGCAGCACTGCCTGTGTGTCTGGCTCACATATGAATTTGGCACATGTCAAGAAAAATGCTCTTGTAAAGGCCTCACAAAATGGAAGTCTGTAGAAAAACTTCATAATGTTTTCTCACACGGAATTTTTGCTCCTCCACCAAACACCGGCTTTGCTAACAGCCCTCTTACCCCTCCTGCCGCCAGCGGGAACCATGCCCTCGCCTGTCCTCTGCCTCGGTGGCTACAGCAGGAACACAGCAACTCGGTGATGGTGAGGAAATCACTGCCAACACTTTTACAGGGAAGAAGGATCTAAAGGTGGCTTTGAATTGTCAAAAGGGAAATTCTTCACAGGTGAAATGCTAATTGGCTTCTAGGAAATTTCCGCCTGGCTTAAGATTGCTTCTCTGTTCTCTGTTTAACACAGTGATGCTCTCGATTTAACTGCTTAACGCACAGTGATGTTTCACCTATGTACATCACTGTTTAACACACAGTGATGCGCCAGCATTCTGGTGGACTGTGGCCCCCAAAACAAGGACTTTGCTCCTCTGTGCCAAGCTGATGTGATGTGATTCCTCTACCGCCCTGCCATTTCAAACACTGCCCAACTAACGGTACCTGAGCAGCAGGCACTGGAGGTGAGCTTGCTGCACCGCTATGGAAAGGTCCTAGCCAGAATTTGCCTGTTGGGTGGGAAAAGTTTGTAATCATTCCCAAGTATCTGACAAGGTCACCGTGCTTTCAGGAGGTCTTGCTGCTTAGTTCCGTTTGCGTCTACATGGAAAGAGATAAATTCTCTATCAGTTAATTTATATGAACTCTGAGGGCTCTGGTTACCCACAAAACTTGCAATCCTGCTTGAATCTGATTACGTTTTTGACATTCATACTTCCTCTGTAGATTAAGGTTTTGCAGCTCTGACCTATATTCACTGAGCCAGCAGCTGCCGCTCTTTATCGTCACGTACTTATTACTACCCTCTGTTGATGGCTTTCAACCCCGTAGCGAAGTAGTGGAGCATGTACCCCAACTCCTAGCTGCCAGAACTCATACATCTTGCTACGTGGCTGCTTTTGTTCGAGTTTCAAGCCAAGGTTTCAGCCAGTGATGTGGGGTGACCCAGAAGCCAGCACATGTTCCTTCAACTGACTGCAGCGCAGGTACAAAATAGGAAAGGATATCCCAGTGGTAACCTCCTAGACTGCCTTCACAGCAATCTCCAGGGATTTACGCGGTCTGTGTAATAGTATTTCCTTTTTTATGTTGTGCACTTCCCATCTTTTATTTTGCTGAATGGTCCCTATTTGTACAACAAAGAAGGAAAAGGAGACGCTCCTGATCTCTCTTATCCAGAAGAGAGATTCTCCCTATTCTCCAGATTCTTTCTTCTCCATTTCTTATTTCCCATGCTTGTCCTCAGGTCTCCTCCTAGTTTTCTGCTTCCTGAAGAATACAGTCTCACTCCTTCAAATCTCTCTTTGATTGGACAGGTTTCTCACTTGCTATTTTTTATGAAATTCCTCCAAACCTTTGTGATACCTTTTATGAAAGCTGTTGACCAGTGGATATACAATATTATGCCTGAGTCTGCCCACTGCTTGGTCATTTGAAATGGTCTTAAAATATTTTCTTTTTATTTTTCACTTGTAGCCCATTCTTCAAACTTCCTAATATCTTGTCGGCACTTTTGACTGCATATTGAGCAACGATTTTCATTGAGCTCTGCATTGCCACCTGGGTCGCTTTACAAAATTGAGGCAGTTAATTTAGAGCCCTTGAGGTGCCTGAATTGCTCTCGCTACTCCTCCAGTGTGTATTACTTTACATTTACTGAGACTGAATTTCATTTCTGTTCATCTAACTAGTGCACCTCTCTGAAGATAAATAGCAAAGAATTCCAAGAGGGCAATTTGCTGGGAAAAATACGGCCTTAGGTTGGTTACCAACTAGCCTGTTTAAGGAGAAAAACATCCTTAGGAAAACAAAACTCTGTGCAGACTGTGCAGCGTGGAGGAGCATGCTGAGGTGAAAAGGTCTAAACCTTCTGGTTTAGACACTCATATTTCATATGTAAGCAATATAATGAGGCAGTGCCCTTTGTGGTCGGGAAGACAGTGTTGCCAGGATTAATGAATGATGCCTTTCTTTTGCCGGACTGTGCCTGGTTAGCTACTGTAACACCCTGATCTTACAGGTATTTTTAATGAAATGCAACAGATGGAGAAGTGGTGCTGGCTTTCTTCTATTTCCCAATGCCTGCAGTTTTGAATCATGGAAGAAATGAAGGCTTTGTCCTCGCTATGTGGAGAAGATTTGTGGGTCGGAATAATCCTGGTGAAGGATATTCAGGCAGCACGCGCATCCAGCTTTTCATGCAGATTTATTAACACAGCTTTTCCTGCAAGCCAGAAAAAAAATTCAGACAGACATTTTGGGCATAAACATATCTTTCTGGCAGACTTGGATGGTTCACTTTCAAATCTGGGAACACCCACTCCTCCCTACTGTCTAGAGCAAAGAGGTCACTGGGATGTTTCAGTTCACTTTAATGACTTTCTACGGGGATGACAACCCACCATGCACAGTCTGAAAGCTGCTCACCTTGTAACTAATCTAACTAATTATTCTGAAAAGCACCAAAATAATCACTAAATGACAACTGTGCATCATTTTCTGATCTGTTTTGTGGCACTAGAGTACATTACATCACCAAGGCATGGTGTCACTTGTGCCATTAAAGCGGTGATATTTAGGATGTGAGTGTGTTCGGGCTCACAGGGATTCTGTTCACCACAATCTTTTCTCCTAAAAGGATATACCCCCTCCTTGGATAGAAAACTGGGGGTGACAACTTGTAGCTTCCAGTTCCTTCCTGGTTTTGGGGGGTGCGGTTGGGATGGCTTACTGTGAAAATAGCTCTGATTGATACAAACACTGGGCATCCCCCTTTGAGCATCCCAAGTGTTGCTAATGCACTCTGGCCAAGAATCCTGCTGCAAGCAGATATAAAGGGGTAATGCATCAAGATGTTTACACAGACCAATCTAGGGGATCCTCCTGCCATGGACGCCTTTGCCGTTCATTGCCCCATGGTGCTGTCGTCCCTTCTGCACCTGCCTCTACAGAAAAGCTATTTTAGAGCCTGCCAAATTCAGTAATGTTGATCTATTTCTTATCCCTCTGCCTGTAATATCTAGTTGCCGTAGTTACCTCATGTATCTAAGGCAACCAGATGTTGCAGACGGAGGCACTGAAATAGCATCAACAAGTGCAAAAATTGTTTTAACTAAATTGCCCAAGTTAAGACACTCAGGGCTGTTTCCCTCTTGGCTCTGTAATTTACCACCTCTGATCAAACCTGCTGGCCTGTTCCCACCTTCCTCTCCCAGCCGTTCAGGTCTCCCCTTCCCTGGGAATGATGGTGGTGGGATTGCCTGACCGTTTTATCAAGGGTGTACTTCTGGGGCCAGCAACATATTGAGGATGCAGCAGTGGTGAGCAAGGGGTGTTTACTGTTAGCGCAGAGCCAGAAGCAGTGACCTGATTTTATTCAGTTTGGGAAAAACCCACTCACAGAATGAGGAGGATTTATCTCATTATCTGTAAGAAAATGCTTGCAAGTCAGTCAGATGGTTTCCACTTTCTAAGTACTGCCCCATGGAGAACCCGGTGACTTCTAAGACATCAGCAGTATTTCTGTTTTCAGGGCTAAGTTTGTCAAACTCAAAATACTAGGCAGCTAATCCTATTCCCACTTGATTAAGGATCCCACTGAGCCAGCAAAGAGAAAAGTAAATTCATAGAATGACAGGGGTTGGAAGGGACCTTAGTAGATCATCTAGTCCAACCCCCCTGCCAGAGCAGGGCCACCTTAGAGCAGGTTGCACAGGAACGCGTCCAGGCGGGTTTTGAATGTCTCCAGAGATGGAGACTCCACCCAGACTCCAAATTGTTTCTTATGTTTCATTATTTTCCTTTATAAAATAGCAGCTGCTCCAAGTTGTCCAAAAAAGTTGGAAGGCTGGGATGAGTCTCCCCGCGGGTGCAGTGCAGCATGCAGGAGGCATCGGAAATGCGGGAAGCACAAGCTGCTGCAAGAAATAAGAATGGCAGTGACTACACACATCCCAAAATAATTGTTCTAGGGTAACTACTCTGGGTGAGTAATATTTACAAGCTGTAAGCCAGTCCCAAAGGGAAGTGATTTCCCAGGCTGCGTGCAGGTGACACAACTTTTAAAGATCAGCGTGCAGGAATGGTTACGTCTCCCCTCCCTGCCCTTCCACAAGGGCTCGCGATGGATGGAGGGGCACGGGCATGCCAGGTCATGTGGGAAAGGAATGTGTGCTCTGCCACACGATGGATGAGGGTTGTGTCACCAGGCTGTGGTCAGAGGTGTCCCCAGAAACCCTCGAAGGGCACGTGACCCCCCCTAAACAATTTTGCTGTGGCTGCAGTGCTGTACGGGTGCCTTTGCTTCTGCTCCCGGGTGGCGTGCACAGGCAGGGCTGCTGCTCGGCTGGTGCCAGCCGCGCCTGGCCAGGGGCTACCTGGAGGAGGAGGGTGGCTGCCGTGCCGCAGGGGCGCCCCAGAAGAGAGAGGCTCCCTTGAAGAGTGCGAGATGGAGGCAGGCTGGGGGAGGTTCATCAGCTCCGGGCGTTTAGTGTGCTTAAATTAGTTTTGCTTTAAACATGGAAAAGAAAAATAATCCAGGCTGGAAAAGGAATAGCTGAACTGTGCAAAGTTCTGCTGGTGTTTTTTTGGTAATAAACTGTAATGGGAAAGGAAGGGTTAAACACGGAAAGCTACTAAGCTAACCGTGGATGTATTAAGGGGAAAAGTAAAATTAATTCTGTGAGGTGCTGCCTTGACTCCTTCATGAGTTTCATCTTACAGCTGTTGTCTTTCAACTCCTTCATTTTTTCAAAGGCTCCGATTTCCATGTGAGGGCCCAGGGAGGGCTCCTAACCAATTAATTTCACATGGTAAAAGCACCTTCCTATCAAGGTTGTAAAAGCACAAATTAGACATAACACCCTTCTAAGGCACCTTTCTCAGGATCGAAGGAAGCAGGTGTTTAGTGTTACATTAATTTTAAACCCATAATTAGTGTAACTTGAATCCTGGACCTCTTCCAGTTGAATTCATTATATTCCTCCAAACGAGACTCCCCTGCTGACTTCATGTGAATGCAGCAGGCCAGGTTCTCCAGCTACTCAAGCCTTTGCTTGTGCTTTTTGGGGTGCGGGAAATGAGGTGTCAGGGAGCTGCCCTATGGGTTTCTATATGGCCTCTGTAATCGAGGTGTGGCTGACACAGCCCATGCTCCAGCTGCTTGTTGGCCATTAAAGTGATGTTGGTGGCCCATAGGTGACTGCTATAAGACAGAGCTGCCGTTAGCTTCTCTCATTGCTTGGTGAGCTCCAAGGTCTGAGGTCATCAGGAGCTGCTTAATGAGCTTTCCGCTGTGTGCCTTCCTCACTCTTGAGCTGGTGGATCCCCTTTGGCTTGCCTGAGTTTGCTGTGGGATGTTTTTTCATTTCCCTGCTCTAGCTGGTGTGAGAGCGATGGCGTGGCTGCTTCTGCTGGAATGGGAGCTACGGCTGCTGGCAGGGAGGAGGTATTGCAAGCACCTTTTATTTTACCTAACGCAGGGAAATAAAACAACAGGATGAGCACTGGATAAAGCGAATTGGGCTGTTATCATAAATGGTGTAAGGAATTGCCTTGGTTTGCCCTCTTGGAAGGAAATGATATCACTGTGAGTATTTTTTGTGGGAAGATGTGAAGTGCACTGGTGTAGCCTGGGGTGAGGCAAGGAAGGGGATGCAAACAAACCATGCCTTGACTAGCTGTTGGTAACCACAGTGCTTCTGAAGTGACTGTTAATAAGCAAAACGAACAGCAAAGGGTGTTTAGTACCATGTGTGAGTGTGCTTCCTCTGTGGAAAGCCAGGAGGAATTACAAGGGGGGCTCTGGAGGAGCGGAACCTGCTGGGGCACTGGCTGTGGCGCTGCGGTACAAGCTCGCAGCCCGGTTATGCACCAGTCAGTGTGGGTCAAACCCGCCTCTGGCTTTGCTGAATATTTCTAAATATGAGCTGCCTGATTTAACCCTTGCTTTGTACAACTGCTGCCTGGCAGAATATATCTGGAAGGTGAGCAGAACTAGAGGGGAAATGGGGGTGGGTGGCAAGACCTCGTGTGTTTTAGCCAGGATTTGAACTTAGCAGAGTATCCAATTGATCAGAAAGACACAAAAAATGCCATTGTGCAAAACCGGCTTCAGAGCTCGCCTTCCTTCCAGGAGAAAGCCATAAGGTCAAGGTGAGGGAAGATGAAGTCCTAGAGGGGGTGTTGCGGAGGGAGATCGTGATGCTGGAATAGGCTGGAGGATTTGCTGTCTGACACACAGTGGAAAACATGAAGTATCATAACTTACTGGGTATTTACTAAACTTGGTACTTAGGCCTGCACAAGCAATTAGTGCTGATTAGCAGTTCCCTCTGCTGGCTGAGCTAATGAAGTTTTTCCTTCGGCTCTATGGGTGTATTTCTCATATGGCAAGGGTGCAGTTACGTTGAGCAATGTGGTATCTCCACATATGAATTAACCAGGATGGCTACATAAAGCAGTGCCACAGAGGAACTGTGCAGCCAATAATAAAAACGTGGTTCGCTTTGCTGCCATCAAGCTCTTCTCTGATAATAATAAGAGCAAGAGCAACCACAAACTCTTGTTCTCGGAGCGATTCTGACATGCATTTCCATGGATGATTCGGAGCCATTGGTGATGATATGTTGCGTTGGGTTGCTTGCTGCACCATTTTGCATCCTTTTTTTTTGCTGTGTGTATGCGTGTACATGCTGTTTGTTATGGGGCTTTGAGCAAACACAAAAGTCTACCCATTCTTTAAGTTTTAGAAAATATTATTTCAAGAGACTGCATTTTTTTAAATGGAGCAAAATACTCCTTTTTTTTTTTTTTCAAGGATCAATAAAGCAGACCATTAATTTGTCTTCTACACCTCTTAGACAAAATGGAGATGTGATGACTTACCACATCATTAACAAGTTATAAGCTAATTGGTATACACCTCTGAAATCAGAAATGAAGTCAGGTTTTTCAGCTTCCAAGCCATGTTTCCTTCTGTCTGAATGGCTCTTCTCAGTGTGGTTTCTCAGGGAAGGAGAGCTCACTGCGAAGCCGCTGTCTGCTTGCAGACTTAAACAACCTCAGCTGGAGTTACAGCTCAAACAGTGACCCTATGAAAACATTTTTACAGACAAACACGCTTTTATTACTTTCCATGGATTCATGGATTTTTTTATTTTATTTTATTGGTTTTGAGTGTGGCCCGTGAATGAAAAGCCCTGGCTTCTCTTCACATTTGTGCCACTACTTTGCTTGGTGCTTTTGGACACCTCTTCTGCTCTCTGTGGAACGGAGTTAATGTTAACTCACCTGTCACAAAGTGCTTTACAAATAGACACAAAGAAGGCTATGAAACTGTGAAGTGGTTGTTTTCACTTCCAGGGAATTTGGCTCGAGCCTGGTGTCTCAGGCGGCCGAAGGTTTCTTTCCATGAGGAGATTCCTGTGTGTTTCTGTGCAGAGCTCTCCCATCTCCCTCGCCATCCAGCCAGGAGTCAGGCCTGAGGTGAACCGACTGCATTCCCCCCCTGCCAGAGAAATCCTGCTCTGCTCTGGCCACTGCTGCAAACTCAAATATGCGCTTCCCGTGCTGCGGCTCAAGCTCCTCAGGAAAACTTCAGCTACATCCAAAGTAATAACTGAACACAAGCATCCCAGGCTAAGGCCAGGATTACTGTGGGAATGACTGGATGCTGCCAGAGAGCGCAGCCGCTGTGGGAGGCAAGGACAGCCAAGCTAAACAACTGCTGTCTGGTCCCACGTTGTCCTCCTTGGGAGCGGCAGCCCTTCCACTGCTTGCCGTCAGACCGGGATCGGGGCACCCTGCTTGTCAGCCTGGCTAGCCAAGGGGCAAGCAACCCCTTCCACACTTGGCTCTGCTGGTGCTGACTGAGGTTTTGGGCTTCAGCTCACCCCCAACAGCATGTGATGCGTGAGTTCGCCTGGTTGCATGTACTTATAAGTCACTTTCGCTTTCTTACTTGTGCCGTGAGAATTTGCATACAAAAAGCCCCATTAGCCCTGATCAAAGGATATTTAGATTGCTGGTGTTAAACAACCAGCAGCAGACAGTCAAGTTGTGAGTTGATCATGTTTTCCACCTAAAAGTGAAACATTTGGTGGTGTCATAGGAATTTCTTACTAGCCTGTTAATAAGAATTGTACTGCTTTTCTTGCCGGGTTTTCACCAGTATGTTAGAATTGCATTTCTGTACTGGCAGGAATTTCAGGAAAGCTAAAATGTCATACCATTTTCTATTTTAAATATTTTTATGTAAGGTGTTAAGCATTATTTATAGATGCATTATGTCAGTATTACCAAATGAAATTAGATTTACGCTACTAATAATATTAACCAACCAGACGATAATGGTAATAGAGCTGCAAGTGTAACTATTTCTCTGCAAGTCTTTTTATCCTGTTTGTGGTCCAAGCTACCAACTCCTTTGTGGTAAAGACTAGGTCATGGCTAATTAATCAGCCCCAAGTAACTCCTGATTTACTGAAGCACGATCAATGCTCAACTTATCCATTGCTTTACATGTTGGGCTACTCGAACCATTAAAATTTAACCCTCCTGATTTAAATGGGTTAGGAGGTTTCATTACAGGGGAGAAAACAGAGACCAAGTAGAGCAAGCACATGTAGAAATACGTTCTTGATGCTCGTTTGCTTTCCAGCATGTTCCCATGCTTTATATATATCAGTCACAGGGGAAATTCAGAAGTCCTGGTGTGAAAATTGTTTTTTGCATAACAAAGTATTGTTATGCAAATGGGGAAGCGCTAGTAGGTACTCTCACCACTCCCAGCATTTTACCTGAAAAGTGCCAGTACTCGCGCTGCAAATGTGGCACGCTGTTGTAGGTCCCATCAAGCCATTTCAGCCACTGAGTGTATGTTTGGGTTATATGGATGCATCAAATCAAGGCTAAAAGAAGCGCTTTCCCTTAATTAAACAATGTTTAAATCAGTTGTTCCTTAGGAGTTAATTCAGTAGCAAATCCTATGCCCTAAAAGGGGTTTTCAGCTCTTCAGGATGGGACAGAGGTGACTGAGATGTTTGCAGTCAGGAAATACTCAAATGCGCGCAGAGAGGCTCTGGAGGAAATAAGCTGGGGGAAACAGCCTAGGAAAAGGGATTCACCAGCAGCAGCAAGGAGGAAATGGGTTGATTTTAAGCAGCAGTTTTCCACCTTTTTCCATTTGCAGGCCTGCGAGTAGCTAATTTTTGCCTCCTGCCAGTGGGCTGGGAGGCCCCTGAGCAGCAAATCCAGAGGTGGCCCAGGAACCTGCAAAGTCCAGCTGAAAACTGCCGCGGGGGATGCGCTGGTAAGGGCCTCGCAGGTGCGTTCGGAGCAATCCTGCCCCATGCAGGGGACCTGTATGGCCGGGCACATGGAGGTGACCGTGCCAGCAGGGCGATGGAGGAGGGTTGAGGTCTGGAAACAGGAGGGGAAGAAGAAAACGGGCAGGTGGGGACGTGCTTGGCCAAAAAAGATGAGAGGAGGGATTTGTAATAAGGTGCAGTAAGAAACTTGCATTGGATTTCAGAGACTGACATGTGCTGTCAATAAACCTGTGTGTTTTAGAGAGAAAAGGAATGAAAATTAATTCCGAAGACCCTAAAAAAAAAAAAAAAATCTTTTGGAGGAAAGCTGTATTTAATTTGGTTATAATCCCCTGAATTGAGATACATTTCAAGTTGACTGAAGATCCCGAGCACAGCTCACAAAGGAAACCTGATCATTTTTGGCAGAGGGAAGAAAAACTGTCTGTTAGCACTAAGTTCCCTCAGCTGGCACGTTTATCACCAGAGATCAATGAAAACCAGAGGATAAATAAAAGCAGATTTTGAAAATGAATGGATAGACATTCAGGCGCCAAAAAATCCTTTTTTTTTCTTTTTTTTTTTCTGTGTCTCTTTTATTTTTCTGCTTTGTAGAAAATTAAATTGAAACATATTTTATTGATGAGCCTGCATCTTATTGGCACATTTGCAAACTGATAAACGAGTGGCTAATGTCATATAGGTCTCCGGCTTGCTGCCCCATCAGACCTATTGGTTTGCCCCACTAGATGCAGGCGCTTGAACATGGTGTGTCTTTCAAGATGGGACACAGTGTTCTGCTTTAACAGGAAGCACGTGGCCCAGTTTTTAACCACATAGCAGGACTTAGACAGGACTAAAATTAGCAAGCAGCGTGCTGATGATTTTATAAGTGTTAACTGTATGTTCCCAGGGTGATTTGGTATTTCTAAGGGAGAGATTAAACAATACATTTGTTTTTAATAACAAGCCCTGGCAATGTACTTGGAATGTGGGCAAAGCTTTGGAGATACAGGTGGCGAGAGCGCCCCACGCAGACATGGCTGTGTCACTCCTAGGATCTTATGCAATGTGGAAGCATCCTTGATTAATGTCCTTGCATGCATTTTCTTCTGCGTCTTCCTTTCTTCAGATTCAATTGTACTGGAAGAGTTGAGCTTCTCTGCCCCACCTGACCTCTCTCCTCTGTGTTCTTTTCCCTGTATTAAACAGCACAGCGTTTTATTTCCATCCCCTTCAATATTATTGCCATATGTTGTCCATCTTCCGTCTCTCCGTCTAACTGCTCCCGCTTGGCCTTCCTCCTTGAATTTGGTTCTGGACTCCTTTCTCCCTCTGTCTGCCACCTCCTGCAGTCATGTACTGAACAACACCATCCCCATCCCCACCAAAAAAGCCGGTCCCTTGAGCTGTCTCCACTTCCCAAAAAGCTAACAAAATCAACACCATCGACTTTTCTCTGATGCCACTTTCCCTACTGCAATGGAGTTTACTGAAGGTGTGCACATGGCTATTTTATTAACTGCTTTCACTAGCTACCTTCAAGCACCCTGCTTTTTTATGGTGCTGATAAAAAGAAAAGACAAGCACTAAGCCACCAGGGTGCTGAGACCAGGACATCTCACACAGATCAATATCATTTCATTGATTCCATGTATTTCCCTGTTTATTGTCCATTGCATCTGGCCTTATACCAGTGCTGTAAACTCACCACTCTTTTGTTCTGGATTTGGGCTGAGTACAATGGGATCCACACCCTTGACTGAGATCCCAAAGGCTTCCTGTAATTAAATATTTAAGAAGAGCAAGAGTAGTTGAAACCTATCCATTACCAACTCTCGTTATGGCTGGAAGAAGATTTTCATATAGAAATCAAACCTGAAGTCTTTTATTCACGAGTTATTCCTGTGCTTTTTGTATATGAACTTACACTTTAGTATGAATGGTTTATAATCTAGGTAGGTTTGGTTCTATATTTTCTTTAGACCAATGGCAAATCAAGAAAAAATATGATCAGTGTGGAAAGGTAGAGTCTCTTTCTGTAATACACTTTATTTGAACTAGAGCCTGTACAACAGCTGCCTCCAGTAGACAGATAAATCATTACGCAGAGAAAAAATTACAACAGTTGTGTGTGCCACATTTATAATCGAATCTCCATAAACTCCAGCAAGGGAGGGGAAATTCCAGTTGTGTGTCTTTGATGAAAGAATATGAAGCCGTTATGTGCGAGGTATCTTGATTCGGAGCTATGTGGTACTCAGCCATCCTGGCTGTAAGAGTGAGAGGTCAGCATGCCTGGTAGCAGAGGCCTGTCTTCTATTGATTTTTTTTTTTAATTTTTCTTTTTTTTTCCTGAGAACAGCACCGCTCCATTAAAGTCCATAGATATTACTAGAAAGGTGTAATGCAGGGGAAAAATGAGCTTGGGTGAAACAGAGGTTTGATTCAGTGAAGTGTCATGATAGAAGAGAAGTCATTCTCTTTTTCTAGTTGAAAGAAGGGATCTTATCAAGACTGTCTCTTTAATTTCCCCATAATATTTGAAGCAGGCTCCTAGTATTTAATGAGCTGTGGAACACAATGATAGCTATAATTTGGCTAATTAAAAGCGACAGGCAAGGATTCTTCCCCAAAGGCAGGAGAAAACCCACTCATTTCCCTTAATGGTTGGTTGGCAAGTCTGGATTTTCTCATCGGCAGGACGCTAGTGAAGTACTTCTCCAGCCAGATCAACGCCTGGGCCTGTTTCCCAGGGCACCACCCCAGCTGTGCCGTGAAGTGTCATGCAGAGACCAGCGAGGAAGCTACGCACCGGCTGATGTTGCAGCCTGGAGCCGTGTGGTGGCATCCGCTCAGGTACCAAGCGGTATTAGATGCACCGGGAGGCAACAAGTCTCTGCCAGTAAGTCGATTCTCTGTTAGTCCGCACTGCCACGTTTTTGTTGCTTTTGTTACCTGGGGCAGCAGGATTAGAGCCACCTCCAGTCACACCACAAATGTTTCCTTTATGCTTTTGCTGGAGGGTTTATTGTTACGTCCAGTAGAAAAACATCTCATCAGTTTAATCCCACCACCTCTCCCTAGCCTACCTTCCATCACTGCTTCTTCCCCCCGAGACACACACATATTGATTACCCAGTTCTTCATATTCCCATTACCTACTCACTCTAATTTAAAAATAAACTTAAAATTTGGTCAAAGCAGCTTTCTTTTTTTGCCTCCTGTTCCAAGCTATTACGTCAGAGAAGGAAGGTTCTCGTTTTGCTGCGCTAAGTCCAAGTCAGGAGTTATTGGTCTAAGTTGTGCTCGAGCCTCTGTGTCTTCAACCAGGTACTTAACATCCCTCAGCACCAAAACTTGCTATCTGCAACACAAGATGAAAAAAGGCCTGCCTGGTGTCAATGTTCTGAGCTTTACCATGTCACTCTTTGCAATTTGGTGTAAGAGCTTATGACGGAAGGTTTTGTAGGCACAAAAAATGCTTTTTTCTGGGTGCTGTTAATGGATCAGCAGTGCATTTTTTGTAACCACCTCTGCTTACACCTGTCAATAACCAGTGTAAAAAACCAGCAAAGGTGAGTGGTGGCAACCATTTTGTGCTCGCATTGCACTGGTCAAAATGTGAGGGAAAACCAGTGACTGGGACCAAAGGCCTTTGTGATAGTATCCCACCCCTCTGTCCTTTGTATTTTTTCACGCTTCATCTCCATGGGATATACCCATTACTTCTGCCCAGTTGTTCAGTTAGTTTATGCTTTTCTCTGATGCGTGTCCATGTCACTTTGCCCTGGCCACTTCTCCTACTAGCCTTCCCACGTTGGTGAGCATTCTGTCTTTCAACCGATTGCTCTCGAGTCCAACTGGAATGCTACTGTGTCAGAGCAGCCTCTTCTCTGCCTGATGGCAGATGGAAATGATTATTCAGACCAGGATGCAAAAGGTTTTACCGTGCTGATCCAAACAGAGTGGACGTCTCTTGGAATAGCAACGCATTCATAACTTACCTCGATCAAGTAACTGTCTCTTGCAGCTTTTTAGGTAGAGCAGGATAATTTAACTTGTGCATTAGTGCGTACAAATGTGGTTTATATCCGTGCTCTTCCATTAACGTCTCTGAAAAGGAAGCACACATAAAAATATTTAAAGTTCTCTGATCTTTCGGTATTATGGGTGGGCTAGGATTCAGGAAAGACTCTGGATTTGCTTGGATTTAAGCAAAGAACGTTGAAAATAGAGACTGAATAGTTCAAAGTATGTGTAATAGGGGATGAGGCCTCTGCCGAATCACTTGCTAGTTTAAGTAAGCTCAAAAGTGGTATCTAATTTCTGTTATGTCTGTGATGTCTGCTTGGTGGTCTCTGCAAAAAACAAGTTTTGAACTTGAAGAGATTCCCAGTGTACAGCTAGCAATAGCTCTAAAGCAACTAACACTGACCCAGGCCCGCAGATTTCACACTAGCCTTAGGAAACCTCTTGGGTGCGTTTCCGTGACAGTTGAAGCTGGTCTAAGTCAGAGCTGGAACAAGCACAGTTCCAGACAGGCACTCGCTGGAACACAATCGCCCCAACACAACAATCGTCTGATGGTGAGACGGTTCAAAGAGCAAAACCAGAAAATTAATGGATACAAAACTGAAATTACCAAATTAGGAAAAAAAAAAAATCCAGTAACTTTTTGCTCACTCAGCTGCCTGAACCCATTTGCAGTGGGATGAGGAAAACGCCAGCAGCTGACACTGCCGTCCTGCGCCCTCACAGAGCTGAGGCACGTGGACGGGCCAGAAGTGGGAGCAGTGCTCAGGCCTCTCTCCTGAGCGCTGGAAATTAGTTGGCGGCTTTTCTTGCCCTGCGCTTTCTTCTTAACCTTGCTCTCCTTCGCGGCCTTTCCATCTTGTCTCCCTCGGTGTGGCTGAAACCTGGCTGGTTTGCATTTTCCTCCTTTCAACTCTGTTCTCTGTAATTGCCTCCTGTAACTGATGCGACCTGCTTTCCTGTCACCTACTTTTCCCTCCGGTGAGGGCTGAGGTTTGAAAGTTTGAAAGACTTTTCCCTTTCCTTGTGCTAAAGACAGCAAGAGGCTAGGCAGCGTTTTCCACCAAAAATATACGTGCCCATTATACCTATAGAATAAACCGTATCCAGAATTAGCTGCTTTTATGGACTTTCCAGAAGGATGGGAGTTCTGATATGTAACATGATGATCCAGCAGATGGGGCAGGGTCTGTTTCTTTCAACGGTTCTTATTTTATTAGCTGTTCCTTGATAACACCTATGCTGGCCTTCATAGGCTTCTTGGCATGGAAAGCCGCATCTATAAAAGCAAACAGTATCCAATACTTTCACTGTGGGGGTAGACGCAAGCCTCATTTGAGATGATGCTCCCCACGCTTTGAGTTAGTCTCATTTATACAACAGCAATTTCGTACCCTTGTAGTCATGTAAATGGGCTTTAAAGAAGACACGAGTATAATTTCTAGCTAGCCTCAGGACATGAATTTCCTCCCACTGTTTGAAAATGTGTTACCAAGCTGCATTAGGTTTGGAAATGATTTTTATGCAACAGAAAAAAATTGTCTTGAAGCATCTAGTGCAAGATTGAAAAATCCCGGTGTTTTATTTCTATTTGTGTCCTGGTCGGCAGTAAGAAGGTAATGCTAGTTTTCTGAGACCATCAAGAATTTCATCACAACTAATGCATCCCTACAAATCATTTCAGCTTTGACAAAACAACATTTTTTCAATGCAAATTCATTTTGTTGGATGTTCTCATTGGTTCCAATCATCTTACTTCCATCTTAAGTTTCTTTTTATATGGTTACAGTGCAGTAAAACAGACCTTCATGTTGACCATTAACACGGTCAGGCAATACCAGGTTAGGAATATAGAACTCCTAACATAATGCCCTGCTTCTGCTGCCCCCCTTACAATACAATTTGATAGAGCATTTGTTTCAAATAGTTTTGTTTGTGAAAAGCAATACTTTTCAGGTCTGACATCATTCTCTAATTTGCACTGAATGTAATGCCGTATAATTTTCAAAAGCTTTGCTTTTTTTAAAAAAAAAAGTCAAAAGTTCTGATTGCTCCGATCATCTTTAAAAGGGCAGATGCTGCTTAGGGATAAATCAGTCTACCTGAGCGCCTGAGAGCGCTGTCTCACATTTTCTCGTTGGCAAAGTTCCTGAAGTTGTATTTTTAATCTGCAGTTAATTGCACACTATGGACCAATTCTGCCAAGCTTCTCGGGCTAAAGCTTCAAGGTGGCCACAGGAGACACAAGCCAGTGGGAAGCAAGCTATTAGACCTTGCCTACCGGGTCTTACAGCCAAGAAGTAAACCACTACTATTCTGATGACATTGCACGGCAGGGTACGTGTGTATTCTTCAGATATGCTGTTGAGGTTTTTCAACCTGCAGGGTTTTTTTATTGCAAATACTTTGGCATAAGACAAGACAGGAGAACTGATAGTGCTAAAATATGTGTACTAGGTATGGATGTCTTTGCAGTGGCAACAGTAGATGGTGGTCGGCCAGTCTTTGGCTAACTAAGAGGCAATGAGGTGCAGCTGTATTTCTCACTGCTGCCATTGAACACCCTCCTTTGTTGGATGTTTTCACAGTGCTTTCATCCCCTCCCTGGGGAAATCTGCCTAAGTGCTAGGTCCGTTTCACAGACAGCAGAAAGGAAGACCCACAGACAGGAGAAAGGAAGACCGGGACAGTAGAGGGTTAGTGCTGCACCCCCAGAAGGGCTGTGCGACGCGCCTTTCGCTTCCCTCAGAGCGTGCACGCTCCTCTCAGGCACCGTCTTCACCTCCCCCTGCCCCACCAGGCCCATGGATTTTACTTTACCTGTCAGGCATTTTACAGGTCTTCCAAAAAACTGTTCCCACTCCTGAGCGTGATTCCAGTTTACATATTTTTCTTCCTTGATCTCTGTTCACCATTAAAGATCCCTTCCTCTGGAAACTTTCTGATTTCCCAGTTCTTGTCCTCTCCAATTGCTCCCTCCAGCCATCACTCCTGAAGGTGGAATTCCTGAAGAGATTACATCCACTGGGAATAAATTCCTAAATGATGAGGCTTAACCATGTTTGTTTCAATTTCTACACCTTGAAAAAGAACGCAGTAATTTCCCACCAGTCCCCCAGGAGAAGGTTAAGATTAAGTAAACAATGTTTGAAAAGCACTTTGCAGATGTGTCCAAGCATTTCCAGAGAGCTAGCGAGAGGAAAGCTCTTGTTAAGCTGCATGTCTCAAATCAGTTTTGACAATTATTTTCTTTTTTTCTTTTATATTTGCAAGCTTATTTAAAAGGAGAATTGGTGTTCACTTTTTTTTCGGCACTTGCAGCTTGAAATTCATGTCTCTATCACATTCCTTTGGCTTTTCTCTCATGTTCATTACTATGCTCTCTAAGTGCTTAAAAACCATGAGGTCCTAGGACAATAGAACTTTTAAATTAGTCAGAGTGATGTTCAGAGGAACTAAGAGAGCTGAGAACCCCTTGGAATTCATTAGATGCCAGATTTAAGCCATGTAACCAAGCTAGATGTTCACATTTCAAAGATATTTTTTAAAAATTATTTAAACAGAGCATGCAGGAGTGAAGAAGGGCAATCCCTGGAGAGCCTTTAAAATAGGAAAGGAAGAAAAAGAAAGAATTGGGCAAAATTATCTTGCAGACAGCTTCTGAAACTGATTAGTAATTAAACTGGTAAAAAGTTAAACTCTTGAAATGGTTTAAAATGCAGGTACAGAACAACCTTTCCCAAGGAACTGGAGTGCCTTTTTAGGCATCCCGCAAAAGGCTGCAACAGTAATTCATTTGATTTAACTGATTTTGCCACCTTTTCTCTGGGAGGTGATAAAGCTGGTTGTCAAGATAGATAAGAATGCTGCATTGTGGACTGCGTGCTCACAACGTTTTCCAATTTAAGCCATCAGGGCTTTTTCATCATCTTCAGGCAAGCTCAAAGTATTATGGTTTGCCGTTCTTTCAGTGTCTCAAAGTACACCAGGCATATTAAAGATAGAGAAAGCAACATGTGTCCCTGACTAAGAGAGGATTTCTTAATTATTATTTTATTATGTGTCTTATTACTTTCTAGAGGCTTTGATCAATGCCTTGGCCGCTGCACAAGTACAGAGGAAGGCTCCGTCATGGCCAGATGAGTTCATCACCAAAATGGATGATTCAAGTGCAGGGCAGAAGAAAGGGAAGTTCTTGAATGGGGACCTGAGGTGAACACAGTAGTCTACACTGGTCCTGAGCCAGCCAGCTCTGGAAACACCTTCTCCTAGAAGCACCCCAGGCCCTGTCCACGTTGTCGTTGAGGCAGCCTGACTTCTACAGGTAACATCTTCCCTTGCAACAGGCAGTATTGGGACCTCTGTGGGAAAGACACTGAACAACCTGGTTTGGCCAACATTGCAAGAGCAGAAGGGATGGCTGGAGGTTGGAGGGACTAAGAGATTTGTCACAGGTCACAGCAAGAAAACATTATTTGGGCTAAGAAGGGATTTATTAAGGGAATGGCTTTCAAAGGCCATCAAAAGGCATTTGAAGCTCATTGATATCCAACGGCAAGTATTTAAGGAGGAAGAGCAGATGTGAATAAAATGGCACAGAGAGGAGAAAAAATGGGATACATGCAGAAAAAGTCAGTAAATCTTGAATTGCTCAACTGAGAGGAAAATGCTGAGGTTTTGACAGAAAAGTCTTTAAATTTATTAATTAAAATCCAGCCTTTTACCAGTGATTTTTCAGACAGGCTTTTTAGTTCTTCAGAGCTTGTAACACTTTCCAGATTTCTGGGAAATAAAGGGTGTTCCTCTTTCAAATACTGATTGCTCTTTCAATACATGCTAGAGAAAGCTAGGCATGACTAAACTATTATTTCAAGAGTTAGTAGATGATTGTGAATAATTATATCCTGTTGAAAACATCCCTAGAGGTAGGGATGAAATGGGGGCAGGGTGAAACGGGGTAATTTGTGACCCTTCACTTGTCTTCAATTATTAAGGACAGCCTGTAACTGAGGACAAAGAGAAATGAATAAGGCTTTGGGCTTCAACCACATGAAACATCTCTCTGTTAAACCAAGCACAAGCATCATCACTTTTACATGCCAGTTCAAGCTAAGTATATGCTGGAGTGCCCTCGCTGAACTGGAGTAGGAATGAGGTGAGTGCCCACAGACGTAGGGAAGATGCCCTGTAACCTCCACGTAGAGGCTACTCTTCTTCTATCCAAAAAAGAAACACAGCTGCTCCTGAAACTGGGCGCTACCACCAAAATGACCAAACCACCCAGCTAGAGGAGGACCTTTCCATGGGAGTTTGCGATTCCCCAGGGGTGAGGCTGGAGACTGGCTGAGCTGAGGGCAGTGCTGCCCTCCCATGGGCTGCATTAAGTAGCTCCAAGGATCCATGCTGGTGGTCAGAGCTCAGATGTTGCCTGCACAATGGTCCCCTACTTCAGGTTTGCTCAAGATTTTGACACTAACCACCAAATTTCATGCCTTAGTCCTTTAAAAACCGCCGAAGTGGGACTATTAATTTCAGTAGGAACAAAAGCAGTAGGTTTCTTTTTTGTGTGTGTAGGAGGCATCCACTCGACCGATTCATCAAATTACTTTTTTCCAGAATAAACGTTGTGATGCTTTTCCTCATATACCCCAGATTGTAAGCCATCCCACTTATATGCCATAAAGTCTTAATAAATACAGATCAGACTTAAAGAGCTTCCACAAATGTCATTATTTCAAGAGAACCTACTCATTCTTCAGAAGTGGAATGCCAGAAACACCTCCAGTATGAAACACTTACCCATCAAGAGATTTCCAATTCCTTGTTTTATTCCCAAGAGGTTGCCAAGTGGAGAACTCCTGCTTTGCAAGCAGGGATTCACACCTGAACTGAATACCGGACATCCCTAAAGAGCAAAAAGTCAAACTTTCAAGGACAGATAATTTGAACTATGGGCACCTCAATATAAACACATAGATCATGGGAGGGAGCATGAGGAAAGTGAAGGTCGCTTCTTTGGATTTTACGTATTTTCACAACCTACTTTAAAATCGCTGAATGGCAGCAAGTAACGCCTGCATTATTTCAGGTTAATGCATGCAGCGGCTTCAGGGTACCAAGGGGAGCTTCAGCTTTTTTTTTGAACAGCAACACTGTGTGCCCCGAGCCAAACAAAGTGTGTGGAGCTGAAGACAAATGAGCAGTCAAATGAGGAACGGCCACTGATCGCCCGCCTTACACCTCCAGTAACACTGTGAGCTCTGCAGCTGAGGGGTTTGATTTTCTACCAGGCACACACCCACCCCCCCTCCCAATCCCATCCATAGGCTCATGACAGCAACTCCCACCCGAGGAAGCTCTCTCCTTTTGTCCTTCAGCTGGGCTCGCTGGCAAAGACCAGCAAGGTCACGGCATTGACAAATCGTCTCTGGCAGTCGCAACAACGGTTCCTCTTTTGAGGGCTTCGGTGGGACATGAGCCACGCTTGGCACGAGGGGGTTTCCCTGGCGGTAGGTAAGATGCTAAGCGAAGCTTGAGCTACAGAGAACACCACGCTCTCAGCTCTGACAGCAACCGCTTTGCACAGTGACGGCGAGAGCTCTGTGTCTAATTTGGGCAGCGGCAGATGGATCATTTAAGAGAGAAAGAGACTGGCACTACCAGCAGAGCGAAGGGATAACGTGTTCCTTCTGCAGCACAAATCTCTCAAGTGACTCATGACTCTCCTGCAGCTCTCACTGGCATCCCTTGGTCCGTGACTGTGACTGCACATTTTAAAGGTCAGGATGTAGCGCTTCTTCCCCCAGTACCTTTGAGTCCATACTGGCGAGCTTTGCTCTGCAGAACGTCCAGTTCACACAATGGTTCCTTACGGTTTGATCGGCAGATTGCTCTTCTCCTTCTCCTGGTCCAAGCATTAGAGATTAGGAAATAATCTAGCCAATAAACCTCTCAGGAGGGGTTTGATTCCCGGGTGCCCGTTGCATACATAATTATCGTGTACATGACTAATATCAGGCAGGCATGGTGCTTCGGGGTTTGCGTGCCTGAGCCACACCCACATTCCTCCTGTGAGCCCTCATTTCAGAACAGATTTCAATTAACTTTCATCAGATGTTTAAGGTGGCCTAACTCTTCGCTCCTTTGTGTAGGTGTTGAAGTTTCACTGCCTTACACTTAAGGACGTACTTCACTGCTAACCAGAACAGCGACTGGTTTGGGCACGTGCTTAAATGGTCTTCTCTAATGGTCTTCTGCCTAATGGTCTTTTGTCGGTAGAATTGCGGTGACAGCAGAGCCCTGGCGTTAGCCGAGCTGTGCGCGCAGATTGCCCACGTGCCGCAAGCTCATGTGCTGCTTGTTGTGAAAGCGCAGCATCATTGTTCACCTCTAACTCCCGGGAGTCACAGGCGTTTCACCACTGTCCTCGCTGGAATATTAGAAAGCCCAAAGCTGAATGGTGTTGGAAATACCATTGCTTTCTCCCCCAGCGCCGAATTGTCATCTAGATGCGGGGGTAGCTTTCTGCGCAAGCCTCAGTTCTGGGTACAGTGCATGCTGGGGCACGTGCTTAAATGGTCTTTGAACTCGGCGTGACCCAGCCAGTGCAGGCTCTGCCCTGTGATAGCAAAATCCCACTGAAAATTTACATCAGTGTAGGGAAACTGCTGGCCGGAAGATCCAAAGGGTAAGAATATCCCAGTGCTGCTGTATCCTTAACTCTCCTAAATTCCCTCCATAACTTTCAGTTATTATTTAAGCAACCAGGTCTAGTGGGAGGCGTCCCTGCCCATGGCAGGCGTACGGAACTGGATGATCTTCAAGGTTCTTTACAACCTAAGCCATTCTGTGATTCTATTTTACGTGGAAAAAGCAAATGGATACAGACTGCCATGCGTACCACGGGCTGGAACGCCGCGCAGGTAAGCAACCTGCTCCATTTACCCAGAAGTTGAAATAGGCCCCTTTATCTTAGCAGCTTGGTAACGTTTCCATCTTTCTTACATTTCGGAGCTGCATCCAAATTAACATGGTAATACTTCACCTTTGATAGTTACGTAAAAGAAAGACTGTGGTTTCAGTTCAGCTTCCCTTGATCGGTGAGCTGAAATTTGCAACCGTGTTTCGTAACAGCGCCTTTATTGGCAAGCCTGCCAAGGAGGCCTGGGATAGGTGACCTTTGCAAATGAATAACCAACAACTTTGGCTTTAGAAACAGCCTTTCATAATGAAGTTGATCCTGGGAACACACCCTTTGCCGACATTGAACTTAGATTTCAGTAACTTTCAATCCAAAACTATGTTTAAAGTATTTAAACTGTGCTTAAAATTGTATGTTCACTCCTGCACAGGGTGCTAACATAATTAGGACTACGCATCATCTTCTGCATTTGACTAGTCATAAAGTCCTAAAATCGCCTGTCTTCATTCCACAAATGCATATTGAAAAAATGTCATTTCTTAAGCATGCCTTTAGTTTTCAAATATAAGTTTGTTCAACTCCTGCTGGAAAAGAGGCCCAAAGAAAGAATAAACCAGCTCAAACACTCAAAACCCATCAGAGAAATAAGCATAAAAAAAAAATAAGCAACAACAGCTTATTGATTTGTCAGGTTTTATTTTTAGCGAATTTCAAGTTACCATGTTCTCAAGACTTTTTCTTCCAGGTTTCAGAGCTGAAAGGTAGCTACCTCCTCTTTCACGAAAATTAAGATACTCAAAAAAATGCCAACTATCATGAGATAAATAACAAATCATGAGTCAGCAAAATGTCTCCAAAGCTTTATCAGGGAACTTACATTTTCTTCCTGGTTGTTTTTTGTGTGACGTTGCCTGAAAAGATTCCCTTGCACCTCGGGAGTTTGGCCGAGAGACCTGACAACAGTCCATGTTACTCACGGTGAATTAAATGCATTTGCAAACTTTGTATAAAGAGTTGATCTTCCTACAGTCTGGGAAAGGGAGGAAAGGGAATAAAGAAAGGAGGAAAGGAAGCTTTTTGTTTCCCTATTTACATAGCTTCTACCCTGTAGTACGGGAATCCATGCAAAGATCCTCACTGAGCATTTGTTACAGCTTCTTGTAAAAGTGAAAACGCTAATAACAGAGACAGTAGCTGGGGAACAGCATCAACATGAAAAAACAATCCTGATATATATGAAATATATATATGCACCACTCTAAAGGAAATACATGTATCTATCCTACAGACTCCCCATCTGATTTTTAAATGGGACAGAGATTAACCTCATTCACATCCTTACAAGCCAGTTTTAGCAGATCCTTAGTAGTGGTTAAGGAACAAACTGAGACTATAAAAGTGGTTTTATGTGTTTCTGAAATTGACTGCCTTAGTCAGAAGTCAATAGTTAAAAAAAAAAAAAAGGATAATTGAAAAACCAAAAGAAATGTATGTGGATATTGTTGGTTACTTTGTTAGTTTCTCCTTTAGCTTCAGCATTCAGTCCAGTGTCCCAGTGTTGTGCTTTTTACTCCTGTTAATGGCTTTCTCTCTTCTAAAAGCATTGCTGGAGAATTTTAGGCCTGCTGAACAAAAAAACCCCAAAATACCGATGAAGTCTTTGTAAGACCTTAGTTGAGGGAGGCCGTTATGCTCAGAAGACACGCTGTGGCTGCCTGTACACAGTGCGCTGACACACCAGGTACAGGAAACAGGAGCTCCTGGGCTCCTCTGCTCTCCACAGCTCGTTCACCCAAACTGTGGCGTAAAAGCTGAGCCACCAGCCTGTGGCAAACAGGTTCACGGGAGGATCTAGCAACAAGGACAACATCTCTAGATCAGCGAGGGAGCCTCTGTGCACTCAGGAGGCTCCGAGGCTTTGATGATTCAACCAGGGGTTATGCTGGAGAGGTGGGAAGACAGCAGGTGGAAGGAGACTTGGAAAAGTCACTGGTCCTATTACTGCAAACCCAGCTGCGGTGTCTTGCTCCACGTGGTGCACTTCTGGCCCTTGTCCTGGGGTGTGAGGCCCAGACTCCTGTGTCACTTCCTCAGCAGGGGAGCCGGGCTCCTGAACTGGCAGCACCATCCTGCCACCAGATCTGTCTTGCACCAGCGTTCATCTGGCTTTCAACTTGGAGAGAGACTGCAGACATGTTTTTCCCTCTGAGGCTCTGTACCACGCTCACCCCAAGTCAGCACGGCTGTGGGCCCGACGGTCATTAAAGATGTATGCAAGCTATACTGATTTTTTAAGAAAATAGGATTAAAAAATCCTCAAGGCCAGCTGTCCTGGGTAAGTCAATTTTTATAGCAGGCTCTCCTGCTGTGCCCCCTTGTCCGTGTCCGTGCATTTCCCTACCGTTTCCTTCTGCTATTCACAGCCCTGAGTTTCACTTTCGTTTCACTTGGGCACCTGAGTTTCAGTTCTGTTTCCACATTGCCCTCTTTCTTCTTGCTGCCATCTCCCTCAGCTATGGAAATACTTGTAAATCCACTTGGAATATCTTTGTCTTCTTCTTGCTTTCTCATGCTATTTCTTTTCCTTTTTTTTCCTTGGCTTCACATCTTTCCAATCTGTTTTTTTTTCTCAAGTATCACAGTTTAAGCCATTAAGAAGAGGGAAATTAAGAAGGGCCGAGTTAATCAGGTTCTTAAGCTTATTTGTGAAACTAAGTACCAGCTTGGGAACTGTCACAAATGGGGATGGGCTCAAGCACTGCCTGGACGCAGGGAGTGCACTTTCAACCATTGCCCTCGTGCATGTGCAATTTCTCTTACCTTTGTGGACTTACGAATGGATCAGCGGATCTTCTCTTTCTGTTGTTCCGCTGCTCCCCCTCCCCCAAAATTAAATTCCTTTTTCACTCTCCGTGGTGTTACCTGTTTGGAACCATGTTGCGTTTCATTTGAATCATGCATTGTTAAAAGCGTGAAATGTTATTTCTAACATTCATATCATTGTAATTCTGATCCTGCAAATTCTATTCAGAGTAAATATCCATTCAAATTATTAAGCAGAAACCTCAAGACTTGTTTCTGTGCTTCCATGATTCCAGCTTGGCACATCCCCTGAGACGGTCACAGTAATTTTTCTTTGAAAAAACCCCATCAATGACAATATGACAAGAATTACTGTAATTCTAGAATTACTACTTTGTAATGACAATGTAAGAAAATATTATCCTGGGGTATTATGGTAGCTGCTTTGACTAATAACTGTAGGGATCTGGAACAATTCACAGGCCCAGACAGTCCCTAACATAAAATAAAGGAGGATAAAATAGGTTTATAAGACTTCTTGTGCCTATTCTTTACCTTCCTGGTCCTGGGACCAGCAAAGAACTGCTGGTGGTCTGGGATGAAAGGGTAGGACTCAAGCCATTCCCCATTCCCAGTGCACTCCCAAAGCCACACGTCCTGGAAGGGGCTGTGATGATGGTGACAATGCCAGAGTGATGCTAGTGAGCGAGGAGAGCTGCAGTGAGTCGGGTTCAAGTCCCTTTGTGTTACTAGAAGAGAACCAAGCAGCAATTAGGAACATATAAATCTAGCATGTGGTACCTACTAGCCGGTCCTTTAGTATTTCTTTTTTAAGTAAAATACATACGCTTGCTGCATATATATGAAAATACAGGCTATGCTGTAGTCTAAAAGCGCTATTCAAGACTGCTCCGTGGCAAAGCTGAGTGATGCGTACAAGATTATTATAATCTGCATGACATTTACTTAGTTGTTTAATAAGCGGGCTCTTTCGTGGGAGCACAGTCGGCTTCTGGACAGACAGATAAGGGGGAGTTAGTGCCGGCAATTTATACTTTGTTGCTGTAAGCAGTTCAGGGATGCTGCTTTGCATAATTGTAATTAAAACACATCTAATTTTTCACTGTGTTGTTCTGCAAGCCACAGGCCTGATTCTGTTTTCAAATATACTGTCTTTTTCTAAATGTGTGGGAACTGAAGCAAGGAGCATTGCAACTTTCTGATTACTCAGACTACTGCTTAATCTTGTAACTGTAGGCTCTTTGTCGCCGTGGATCCCAGCAGTTTGGAAGAGAACAGGGAAAATGAGAACGCAGCAAGCCTGCTATTTCATGACGGACTACCCCTAAGCCACGTCACCGTACTTTTTTTCTGTAATATTTCCTGTATTTCCCTACTGTCAGACTGCCTGGTAGAGAGCCACACGATACTGTAAGGGCAGTAATTTAACAATAAGACATCTCACAAGAGTAATGGTTTCAGTTGCATCAGAAATGTGACAGCCTGTAGCAGCCATGTCTCTGTAAGGAGCATTGCTGCGGCGGCGGGGTGCAGCTTTGGGCCTGGCCCTGCCAGCTGCGGGTAAATCCACAGGCCCCCCGCGGCCCAATGCCCGCTTCTCGGCTAACGCTCGGCCTTATGGCAGGCGAATCACCTCGCGGGGAGGCCGGCAGGGCCGTTCCTCCGCCGGTCTCAGGTGAGCTGCGGAGCCCTTCCCATCTGGGTGCGCAACTGGGTTCCTTAGCCCGGCGTGGGGCTGCGCCGGCAGCCAGGCCCCGCTGACACCGACCGGCCCGGGGCGGCGGGGACACGGCTCCGTGCCCGCCCCGACCCCGCGCAGCCCGGGGTCAGGCACAGCCGCTTTCGTTGGGAGGTGAGAGACAGCCCCAGCCAGGCCTGCGAGCGCTGCCTCGCCCCCGCAGGCCCGCCGCAGGGCACCTCCCCACTAACAGCGGCGGCGAGGCCTCAG
>VXBO01011705.1:0-48104 GCA_013400135.1 Rhinoptilus africanus | reverse complement strand
CGCGCTGACTGCTCCGGGCGGCGGCGGGCCCGGCTCGGCGGCGGCCCGCACCGACAAGGAGACGGTGTACGAGTGGTTTGGGCTGGTGCTGGGCTCGGCGCAGCGGCTGGAGTTCATGGTGGGGCTGCTGGACCTGTGCAACCCGCTGGAGCTGCGGTTCCTGGGCTCCTGCCTGGAAGACCTGGCCCGCAAGGACTACCACTGCCTCCGCGACTCGGAGGCGAAGGCTAACGGGCTGAGCGACCCCGGGCAGCTCGGAGACTTCCGCGACCCGGCCGTGCGCTCCAAGCTCATCGTCTACCTGGCCCTGCTGGGCTCCGAGAACCGAGAGGCCGCCGGCCGCCTCCACCGCCTCCTGCCCCAGGTGGACTCCATCCTGCAGAGCTGCCCGGCGCGGCGGCGGCCCCCGGCGGGCGCTGCCGAGGAGGAGGAGGAGGTGGTGGTGGTGATGGACGGAGCCGGAGAAAACGGGCAGGCCGGCCTCCCCGCCGCCCAGGGCCTGGGCTTCGGCGCGCAGGAGGAGCTGCTCCTGCTCTTCACCATGGCCTCGCTACACCCGGCCTTCTCCTTCCACCAGCGGGTCACCCTGCGGGAGCACCTGGAGCGGCTGCGGAGGGCCTTGTGTGGGGACCAGGAAGAGGAGGGCTTCGGCCGCCACCAAGCCCAGGTAGCGCCGCGTCCCGGTCTCTTCCCGCCGCGCCATCTCACCAGGCGGTTCCCTCCTCTTGCCTTCGCCCCCTCCCGCTTTCCTAGGAGCTGGGGGCGGCCGCTCGCCTTTCCCCGACCCCCTCCCGCCCCCCCGTTAGGACGTGGCCCGTTCCGTCTTGCCTCATTGCTCGTTCTATTCCCGCCCCCCCCGGGTAGTATAGGCCCTGGCCACCCCCACAAGCTGCTGTAGTGTCTAGTACAAATGTCTTGTTGTGACGTAACAGTGCCTGACTATTACGTAGTAGAATCGGGGAGGGAGGGAGGACTTCTTTTCCTAGCCTGCCATGCTTTCTGGAGCACTGCTTTTTGAATCCTGCCTTGCTGGAGCGCAGGGTGCCGAGTACGGTGACAGCCCGGCCACTGGAGAAGTTGTGCCATACAGAACTACAAGCAACAGCTTGACTAAACTTGTAAAAAAAAAAAATAATGCTAGATAGAAACCGTGCAGTCTAAGAGAGTGTTCTCTAGGGGCTTAAAACAATAGCATGCATTGAAATAATTTTTATATGGAACCTGCTTCCCCCCCCAAATGAGATTTAGGCTTGGACTTGGGCAAGGATCAGAGCAGCAGTCCGGGGTCGGAGGCTCTGTGGCTGGTTCTCTGAAAAGCCACTTTCAGTGAGGTGGCTGAAGGCGTTTGAGATCAAGTGGTAATCATTCTGCTAAAGGAGCAAATCAAAATGTCACAACTGGGGCTTCTGTTCAGAGAAAAGCTGGTTTTCTGGGTGGCTGTCAGGAAACGGCAAAGCACGTCTTGAAGGCAGATGTGCCACTTGTTGCTAGAAGGTGGCTGTCACCAAGAAGGAGGACTCTCAGTGAGTGGCACTGAAGCCTTCTCCTGGGCAACAGCTATGTTTGAACGAAGGTGGCCCCCAGTGCCGTTCATTGCTGCCCTCTTGGCGAGCGTTGGCTTTACAATCTGCCCCATATTTATGCAACCAAGCCATCATCTTGGAGCTCTGCAGCTTTTGGTCCATAGATGGCCTCTTGCGCAAAGGGAAGAAAGGGCTGGAATGTAGGTGTTTATGATGCTGTTCAACTGAGCGCATCAGGTTTGCATTGGGTTCTTTACAGAAAAAGGTACAAACCAGTAAGGACTGGGGGGGTCGGATTTTGTTTGTAAGGTCACTCACAGTGCTGTCCAGTTCAGCCGCTCCTAGAAAACTGGTTTACATTGCTTGCCATACGAAAGGAATGGTTCCTAAAAAGGAGGTAAAGGTGGGCTTTTGAGGAGTACTTGGAGGAGATGGGAATGGATTTCTAAACCTTCAAATTCATTGAGCACATGCTACTGTCATTTTAAGGCCAAAGCACGTTTGGCAGGTCATAAACTAGTGGGTAGATATTATGGTTCTGAAATCATAATGAATTCATAGCGTAAGTCCAAAAAGTGTTTATTTTGGCTCATTGGCTTGCACCAAGTCTAGCTCTGCCCCAAAATGAACCCTGGAAACCCGGCTTTAGGGGGAGAAGATCGAGTTGCAGGACGTGGTAAGACTGGACACTGTTCTCCCTGGGTTTAAAGTGCTAATAACTGGAGACGCAACACTTCCTGCCTGAAACAGGCACGTCAGTTGTAGCTGCTCAGCGCGTCCCACCAAACGCGCTGGGAGATCAGGCTCTCGTCGACAACTGGCGTTGAAGCCTGGTTTGTGCAGCGCTCCGGCTTTGGTGTAAGAGCAGCTTTTCCAAGTTGCTGTGGTTTCATTTACTCAGGGAGCACCGAGACCCGAGTCAGCTTGGTCCCTAGTCCACGCAGGACTGAAACGGCAACCTTTCTGTAGGCTTTTTTTTCCCCTTTCTTAATGGTTAAATTGTAAATAGAGGAGAGTGTCTTCTGGGAAATAATGGCTGACAGGGAACAGAGGGATTGATGGGTTACTGCCGAGTACTTTCAGTGTGTGCAGGCACAGTGGGACCCTCACAGGTAAGACACTGATGGAAATGGAGTTACTAGCACGGGTAAAGACTTCCCTGGCAAAATGCAGCTGTACTGTTAAATTGGGCTTGATTTAAAATCACGTCAGGTGTCTGCAGGCTTTTCCTCCTCCTTTAATCTCTGAAATTTAAGTGCCCTCGGGGCTCTCCATTTATGAACTAAAACGGTTCATAAAGGCCTCTCTGAACCTTTCCTTGGCTGGCCCCGGGTGAGAAGGGCTGGGCTCCCTCTCCGGTCGCGGCACCGGCGGCCTCACCGCCCGCTTCACCCCGTGCCCCTCCAGCCTGCCCGGTCCCTGCTGCCGCGCCTCCGGGCCGCACGGCGAGGGCGGGTCCTGTCACGTTTTCCTGGCAGAAGAGTTGAACTTCCTCCCGCTCCCCGTTACAGAGGGACAGCCCGGTTCCGCGGGGGCAGGAGAACCGTAAGGGCCCAGCGGTCTCACCCCTNCCTCCGTTCCCCTCCGCCCTCCCCCGCCGACCCGTTCGTTGGGGGCGAGCCGCGCGGCCAGAGCCCCTCGCGGGCCGGCATGCGGTGAGGGATGGTCGCCGCCGCTTCCCGCCCCCGTTCAAGATGGCGGCGGCGGAGCCTGCGCTCCTGGTCACGTGCCGGCAGGGCGGTTTCCTCTCCGTCCCGCCGGGGGAGGGGCGCCGCCGCCGTTGCATAACGGGCGAGGGACCCGGCGGGTCCGCGGGGCTCGGCCCGCCCGGGGCGCTGGGCTGACCCGGGGCCCTTCTCCCGAAGGGAGCCGGGGTGTGGGGGGAGAGACCCTGGCGGCTGTGCGGGGGGGCTTTGCCGCAAGCGCGGCCTGTCCCGGGAGGGGCGGCGGTGTGCCCGGTTTGTCGAGCACATGAGCCCTAAGAGAAGTTTTGTGCCGAGAGGCTGCTAGCTCTGCGCCGGGCCTCCCTTCCTTAACGCCCCCGGGCTTGCTTCGTTCCTGCCTTCTGATGGGAGGGAGGGCTGTTGTTCCCACGGCCCGTGACATAACGCGTGCCTATGGGAAGCAGCGGTGACGTGAGATCAGTCTGCAGAGGTGATGGGGTTCAGACCTGGAACTGAGCCAGGCAGTTTATTTGTCAAGTTTAGATTCTGAGTTCCTTAGGGCAAGGACTGTGTTACTGCATGGGGCGTATCCAACAAAATGGCTTGGTTTGCGGTTTCAAGGGGCTGCAACATTGAGCTATAACGAGCAGCAAAACTTGAGATGTTGACTTACAGGGAGTTTGTGGGTGGTTTGCTAGAACATAAAGCAGTTTGCTTTTTCCCCATGATTTGGATTATGTTTTCTGGATAGAATCTGTGCTGTCTGATAAGATGGAGCTCACTTTAAAGTTGCTTCTTGACGAAGGATTAATAGGATTGCTGCTCTTTTTGGTCTCCTATTGTAACGATCTTTTAAGAATGTAACATTTCTTAGTGATACATTTTAACAATATCTAGAATATCTGGAGATGGCTGATAAATTCAAAATTTGTAGGAGACAGGACCCTTGGAGTGGGATGGGCAGAGGTAGCATTGCCTTATAATTGCATAAACTTTGTTTCTTGAAGCAAGTGTTCTGAAATCTTTTTTTTTTTTTCTATTTAAGGTAGAAACACTTGATACCATTTGCAGATTTTACATGAAGACATAGTTTATAATGACATCCTTTAGAAAAAAAGTCATCGGTACATTAAGCTGTGCAGAATATGAACTTTGAATCTGAAGTGAAATAAGTCAGCAGCATTTGCACTTGTAGTCATAAAATAAGCATTAATGTGCAAAGAGTCTGCTGATACCACTACACGTATTGATTTAAGAAACAGAACACATAGCTTAATTCTTGTGTTGATTATATTTGTTGAATAAGTTCATTGGTATCAAAGCTGTTCGAACGTGATAAACAATAAAGTCAACCCCATCTAAGATCTGAGATCAGAATGTTGAAACACTGAAGGAGGTCTGAATATGTTCTAGCATAATAAATGTGGCTTACGTTAGACACTGGAACATTTAATCGGGCATACTTGACAGTAATAGTACTAAGGTTCTGTTGAAATAAGCAATCTCCTGGAGATAATGGTTTGCTGAATAGTATTATAATTAGCTGGCTGGAGGATTCTTTACAGAAAAAATCTCTACTTGCAAACAAAGGGAAAGTGTCTATTTACAGAGTATTTTTCTTAGTAGTCTTCTATTTGTAGAATATTTTGTCTGCAAATTGGAAGAGTGCTTTTATAATTGATCTTCAGTGACTGGCAGCACAACAAGGTAGTAAAACTTAATTTTAGAATCTAAGAGCTCTGTAGGAACAAAAATACAGGCAAACCCATTTTGAAGCTGCAGTCTTTAATGTCATAGAGTTGAGTATAAGGAAAAGCGTGCCTTCAGAGTCTGGTTTAAATAAGAGACAGAAAGGTTAAAAATGTCATTTTACTCTTGGATAAGATCTTTTAAATGGTGGTATGCTCCAGGAAAATACAAATGTTTTACAAATTTTGCGCGCTGAGATAAAAAGTATTCCAGCTCCCTCAGCCAACCTTGTCTCTGAGCAGGAATTTCTCTGACTCCAAGCTGGAGTTAAGGATTTCCAGAAACATTACTGGAAGTCTTCTGGAAAGGAAGTCATAACTAGATAAAAGACAATGCCTAAAATGAAAGGCTTCTGTCAAAATGTGCATGCTAATGCTCCAGGAAATTGCTGAGTAAAAACTTTCACTGCTCTCAGTTGTTTCAGTCATTTGGCTCTAAATATGAGGTGTTAGGACAGGAGAAGTTTGTAGCCTTGCCCAGTCCCTTTATACTAGGGTTATTCAGCCTCTCTCTGATTTCCATTCGTAATGCTTGCACTTAGATTACGTTTGTTAAGCTGTGGTCCTTTTTTCAGTGTTGCCCAATGCTGATTTATGTGTAGATAGCAGGATCTCGCTGGGCTTGGAGGACCAAGAGCTCCCAGCTCTGTCTAAAGTGCTGCAGAAAAGGAAGCAGACAGCTGCAGCAAGATGGCTGTGTTTATGAAACCACTGAAAATGTAGGATTGTGTCTACTTAAATCTCTGTCCATTTATTTGCCAATATCAGTGTCTAGCCATAGCTGCCCTAGAAAAGGCCACAGCTGATTCTCCATACTAAATGTCTGATTTTCCTTCAAAATTTCGTGAATTTCTGTAGTATCCTCCAAGTCTAAGGGTTTATATTTCCAGAGACCAAGGCTTGCACAGGACAATCTCAGACATGTGGCTGGAAACTGCATTCCTTCATGAGCTTCTTGCCTTTCCTCAACCTCTTAATCTTGTCCTTTTTAGGGGAAGAAAGTAAAAGTACTTTTAATAGTGAAAGGAGATTTAATGCTTTGGAAAGTGTCTTAAGAGTGAGATAAGAACATGACAGAGAGATTTTCTGTTATCCAGAACTTCCATACATGAAAGAATACTTTTAACCAAACTGCTTAGACCTCTTGAGTTCAAGAATTGGAAAAAATTACATATTACCCTCTGCTGGTAGTTAAAAGTAGTAACGAAGTCATCATCTGTTTTCAGTACTAATTGTACTTCAGTGAACCACTCTTAAGGGTTGAATGTCTTTTAAATCTTTCCATTGCTCTAGGCCGTTGTGAGAATAATTTTAATACCGGTCTGAACTAATACATTCAAGTAATTTTCTTCCTATTCATTCAACAGACAATTGTAAAAGTACTGAAGTTACACAAAGGTGTTGGATGAGCAACCAACTGGCAGTGCAGTCACAGTGGAACTGTTGCATTGCTGTCTTTAGCTTCAAGTTTTCTACTTTCTCACAAGCTAGCTAGGTTGGACTGAAACTGGTTTCAGTCCAGTTACAAGCTCAGGTGCAGATGAGACTTAGAGAGAACATGCCGTGTTTCTAGCAAACACAAGGTGCGGTATTCCCCCAGCACTGTAAATCATTGCTGTAGTTGACACGTCTGGTACTTCAAGTGTAATTGTCACAGGCCTCGATAGCTGAAGTTGCTAATGCTGCCTAAAGGGTTGGTATGCCCTTTGTCTCAAAATTGTTATGATTTCACAGTGCTACAAGTCAGTCAGTAAATGATTGCTGAAGCTGTTGTGTGGTGTGCTTTTCTTCCCTGAATCAGCTGATGTTTTTTCAAAAGGTTTCTGTCTCCCTTATACTGTATTGTTGCTGCCTCTTACAGGTGAACTCTTAAAATAGTTTCACTAAATAAATATGCCTTAAAGTACTCTTGGGCAGCTGTGCATACTCTATGCAGTCCAGCTTACTAGATATGAGTTAATGGGACAGTTGTGCATTATCCATTTGAACCATATGTTCAGCCAGTCAGGTTTTTATTTGGCATATTATAGGATTTTATGTCTGGTCACAGAACAACAAAATGACTGAGGTTGTCTGGGACCTCTGTAGGTCATCTTATCCACCACCTTTGCCCTTAAGCGGGATCACCTACAGCTGGTTGCCCAGGACCATGTCCAGATGGCCTTTACCTATCTTCAAGGATGGGGACTCGCACAACCTCTCTGGGCAACCTGTCCCAGTGCTCGGTCACCCTCACAATGAAAAAATGTTTCCTGATGTTCATAGGGAATCTCCTGTGTTTCCATTTGTGCCCACTGCCTCTGGTCCCATAACTGGTCATCACTGAAAAAAGCCTGGCTCCATCCTCTTTGCACCCTCTCTTCAGATGTGTATATATATATTTTCATATGCATAGGTCCTTTTCTGCAAAGCTGCCTTCTAGCTGGTTAGACTCCAGCTTGTGTGGTACCTGCAGTTGTTCCTCCTGAGGTGCAAGACTTTGTGCTTCTCCTTGTTGAAATTCATGAGGTTCCCATCAGCCCATTTCTCCAGCCTATGATTCTATGTGGAATAAGCATTACTGGTCTGGAGGTTTGATTCTGCTGTGAAAAGATAAGCTAACAAGGAAGCATTTAAGTTGTTTGGTGTCTGTGATCAAAAGAGAGGTCATTTGGTAGATCTTTGTAGTGTTAGATCTTGAGGCCAATTCTGTTCTCAGTCTTGTAGGACAGCTCTCTGCATCTCAAATCAATCAGACAGTGCCGTTGCATAGTCGAAAGCTTTCAAACTGAAGTGTAACTTAGCAGCCATGTCAGATGGATAATTGTCTTCAGTCTTGGACTTGCATTTGGCTGGCAGCCTGTCCAAGACAGTAGTGGATTTTTTTGCATAGGAGAAGATCTGCTGCATCAGCAGTTGTCGACATTAAACAGATTTTAAAGCACTGCAGCCCTGTATGTTTGCATTTGTGAACGTGGATTGAGAGAGTGATCCAACATGTGCTGGATTTCCATTTAAATATAAGAGGGCAAGAATGTTCTACCCCTATAGCAACCAACAGTAAGAATTAGGTGATAGGTTGTAGATAGAGTTCCACGCAGTCTTTAGTACAAGGCTTCCTCTTTGCTGCTGTTGTCATCAAGAGAGGGTTCAGCAACATGTAAGTACACGTGCCGTTTCAGCTGGTTGTTGCTTCTTAAGAGGTAATGTTTAACCTTTGTTCTAACCTAACTACATAGCTATGTATCTGTGTATCACAGTTGTGAAACTGTAAGGGTGGTAGCATGTAAGGATTGTTTTAAGCAAATCATGGCTTTGGTCTTGTAACTGGCACCAGATCTATTAGTGATTATTCTGACATCACTCAAATTTCTCTAAGGTACAGATGCTGTAGTTGATAACTTGTGGTGGTGAGTTAGACATTGATTCTTCCAAGATGCCTTCTTTCATCTGGTTTTGTTTGACAGTTCCCACTTGTATGTGAATGAATGATCTGTGCCAGTTTACATCTGCACAGCATGCAAGGCTAACTGTGCTGTCCCTAACAGCACGTTTACTGAAGTCTTGCAGAAAAATAAGCTTTCATATTTGGGCATGTAGAACTAATCGAGCTGTCCAGCTGCTGTAAGCAGGTTTCCCTTGTTAGTGCTCATCAGAGCTGATGCATGAATAGTTCTTTTATGAAAGTGCAACGCAAACATCAGAAGACTTATGTGCATCAGTCACTTGCTCATGATGATTAGTAGGCTATCCAATAACAGATTTCATTACATATTGCCAATCCAATACCAGCATGACATTTTTTGATCAGCCATCTACGTTAATAGAAGACAGAGTTTGGACATCTGTCGTGTGTAGACTAGCTGAGATTTGCTCAGCTCACATATGCTAGTTATACAGAGCAACATCCTTCCAAGCAGGATGTCTCTCCACTTCAGACATTTGGCACTTGCCTTTGCAGTCGTGGAAAAGAGATGGCTGAGGGGTGACCTTATCAATGCCTATAAATACTTAAAGGGTGGGTGTCAGGAGGATGGGGCCAGGCTCTTTTCAGTGGTGCCCAGTGACAGGACAAGAGGTAATGGGCAGAAACTTGAGCACAGGAAGTTCCACCTAAACATGAGGAGGAACTTCTTTACCTTGAGGGTGGCAGAGCACTGGAACAGGCTGCCCAGGGAGGCGGTGGAGTCTCCGTCTCTGGAGACATTCAAAACCCACCTGGACGCGTTCCTGTGCAACCTGCTCTAAGGTGGCCCTACTCTGGCAGGGGGGTTGGACTAGATGATCTCCAGAGGTCCCTTCCAACCCTATGTTTCTTTGATAGGTGTTTTTTTTTAATATGGTACTTGCTCTCAACTGTATGAGGAAAGATGTCTTGGATACAAAACTGTGGTCTAGATTGTGAGAGCAGACAATTTTTAGAGCGCTCTCTTAGCTCATTCCACTTTCAAGGAGAAATATAGTTAATCCGTCACAAAGATCTCTGCGATTATCAAATTAATTATCTGGCAACTGGTGTGAGGCCGCCCACATTTCTTGCTTCACTGTATTTTAATCATTAATAGCAGCACTATGAGCTGCGGTGAATCCTTGCATGTGAAAGCCTTACAGTGACAAAGGCTTATGCAAGAATTAAGCTTACACTTGCATGTGTTGTGTGAATACATTTTATTCATTAATAGGAAATAACTAGCACAATTAGCATGTATGACCATTGACAGGAACTCCTGTCACTTGTATGCTTTAGTTCTCCGCTCTGACAGTGCCACTTGTATTTTAGTTACTTGTGAATGTTTGATGTAGGACTGTCAAAGTAGCTAACACCAAATGTGAAGAGTTGCAGTGCAGCTTAAGATAGGATCTAGAGCTGGCACAGAAACAACCCTTGCAGGCTGTAAGGTAAAGCTTATGACTGCCCTGGATTGCCCTACTGTCTGCCTCCTGTGTTCTACTAGGTATTGTGAAAGCTATTATTCACAGAATACATGCAGTACATATTACTGGTTTAACTTTCTAGGTGAAGAATTTTTCAAGTGAATAAATTATGAACTTTTTTTACAGTTATGATGATTTATAAAATCATCAATATCAGGACTTGTTTAAATGCAGGTTTGAACCATGTAATATTTTGCAATTCAAATGTGGATGTAGTTCGCCTGGTATAGAACGCTGCTGTGGATAGAAAAGTAACCATTCTGGAATAATTATCTGCAAAAAATATTTGAAGACTGTTACAAGGATAATGTACATACTAGGTGAGAAGCAGTTTTCTAGTATTGGGAGGTGTAGCAGCAATATTTAATGCTTCTTTGGCATGAGCTGAGCAGAATACATCTTTGAAGTAAATCTCGTTTCAACGCCTCTCTTCTAAAAACTGCTTACAATTTCTTTGACTTCTTAACTAGTGATTGTTTTTAGAATAGGCTGTAACTTGTTTTTCCATTAATCAAAACAAATAGCCTGACCTTGAATGCAAAAGGAGGTCTGACTTTAAATTTATTTGGTTTTATATCCATTTTTGAATTTTAGAAAAAGGTAATTGGTTAGGTGAAAGTCTCAGCTTGTTCCTTAAAATGAATGAAGTGCTACCTTCAGCACTTAAAGTCGTGTTTTCAGAGGTGGAAAAAGACATCTTAGAAATGTAAAGCAAATTGAATAGTTTGAGAGCCTCTGTCAGAGTTAATCCAAGTGTCTGTCATCTTCTTTATGTGGTGTGGAAGATAGCAAAGTTGCTTTTGGCAAAGCGTGTGGCTGTAGTTTAAGGAAGACGTTACCTCTCCCAGAGAACTGACACTGATCTTTTCTAAAAATCTTGCTTCGGTGGATTGATTTCATGTCAGGAAGACATTCACTCTCATAACAAAATATATGCTAAACTTGTTAGCTTATGTAGTTTGGATACAGCCAGTTAATCACAGTAGTAGTGCTTTTTATGAACAGTCTTAAATGAATCACAGTTTTAACAGGGTAACTTTAATGCCCAAACGCCATCAGTTTTGTGAATGATGCATGACCAGGAGTTAACACTTAAAAAGTGAAGTACTTGGGTTTGGTTATGTCCATAGTTGTTATGAAATGTCTAACAAAACAGTATTAATGGGAGTCTTGAGGTGAATGCTTGTGATTTTTTAATTTCAATTAAACTAAACTTGCAAATTTGCTGTTAAAATGCAGTCTTGTTGCTATACAGCTATTTTCCTTCCTTATTCCAGGTCTGACACTGCGCTCATAGTTTATTAGATGTTTGGAGCATGAAACACTGTTTTGATCAGTTATGTTTGCTGAGATTGTTTACTCAATGACTAGGGGCTGGTATGAGTTTTATCTTGAGGAAACAAAGCATGCTCTATATTTTAAGTCTGATTGCTTTGAAACCTTAAATTACTGATGCTCAGTGTAGAATACAAACCGTACAGTGATTCAGATGAAACAGCTGAAATGTCGTTCAGCTCCTCAGACCATATGTAGTGCACTCTAAAGGCACATAGATATTCACTTGCTAATTGTGTACTGCTGTCGATGTGACTGATGAAAGTTAGATTAACAGTATGCTCAGGGCAGGCTTGATGCCTGTATACTTGGTCATAAATGAGTTGAGCGTATGGTTTGGAGTTGCCACAGTTTGTACCGATGCTGTAGGTGATGTAAAGGTGGTTTAGTAAGATGAAGCAAGCTTTAGTTGGTACATCTGTCAAGCTGAAGAAGTTCACTGAGGAATTTACAAAATGCAAGGGGATTCCAATGTCTCTTGACGCTTCTGTGTTTCCTCATTCTGTTCTGCCTGCCATGACAGTCTTGGGGTGTCCTCTGTACCAAACAAGGTAATTAGTTGTGGCTGCTGATTTGTCACATCATGTTGCACAAGTTCTTCAGGGAAAAAAATTCTCACGTATATTCTGTCACTTATTCCCAGAATCTTACCCTTCCCATGTTTAAAAATAAGAATACTGTCTGAAGATTTACGTTTTTCCTTTACCCATCTTTTTTGAAGGTGTTTGGTAGAGCAGTGTTCTTCATCCTTAATCAGAGGAACAGGCTTTGAACTTTCAATATACATCTACTCTGGAAAGTATCCGTTTCTCCCAGGAATTTTATTTTTTTTATAGAGCTACTAATAAGATAGATACTTGCTTACCTTCTAGTTTTCATGCAGACCGGTTGCTAAATATCTGCATTGCATTGAATGTCCTCTACTTAACTTGCTTCTTTTGAAAGCTTTCACAAGAATCCTACCCTCTGTTTTAGCTTCCATTGCTAAATGAAAAACAGTATTTGGTTGATTTGTTCTCTCTAAACAGAGAGCTACCTTCTGTTCCCCCCCTGAGCTCCTGCCACTGCTGCTACCATCAAATGGTATTTGCATATTGATGGCATTTAGGTACTTGCTAAGTCATATGTTGCACTACTAGTTACAGATACAGGAGCCTCGCTTAATATAAATTAATCCAGAAACTCGCTAGTAACTTCCAGTATTTCCTAGTTCTTTGTGGATGTATTTTTTTAAGGCAATGTGTTGTTTCCTTGAAACATGGAATTAAACTAATCAGCTGGCAAAACCACTTGCATCTAAAGTCATTGGACATTTTAAAACACTTCTCAATTTTACCTTGGTTGGCCAGTTGTTTTTTTTTTAACAAGACCTGGTCATTGAAGAACATGTAGGTTGATACATTACTGTATTATCTTAATTTGGGAAAAATTATGTAGGCTCATGTTACCCTAGAGAAGCCACTTGTAGTCCATGCTCATCTCATACTTTTCTGTAGTTCCTCATTGTTAGCCTGGTTTGTTCTTTCTTCTCTTACTTATTTGTCCATGTCTTCTGTCATGTATGATTTCATAGAATTGTTTAGGTCGGAAAAGACCTTTTAGATCATTGAGTCCAACCATAAACGTAGCACTACCAAGTCCACCACTAAACTGTGTCCCTAAGCACCACGTCTCCATGTTTTTTAAACACCTCCAGGGATGGTGACTCCACCACTTTCCTGGACAGCCTGTTCCAATGCTTGACAAACTTTTGGGTGAAGAAATTTTTCCTAATACCCATCCTCAACCTCCCCTGGTGCAACTTGAGGCCGTTTCCTCATGTCCTATCGCGTGTTACTTAGAATCATAGAATCTGTTTGGTTGGAAGTGACATTTAAAGGTCCAACCCCCCTGAAGTAAGCAGGGACTTGTGAGAAGAGACTAACACCCACCTCACTAAAACCTCATTTTGGGTGGTTGCAGAAAGCAATACGGTCTCCCCTCAGCCTCCTTTTTTCCAGACTAAATAACCCCAGTTCCCTCAACTGCTCCTCATAGGACTTGTTCTCGAGACCTTTCACCATAGAATCAGTGAGGTTGGAAGGGACCTTTAAGATCATCAAGTCCAACCATTAACCTACCCTGACAAAAACCCCTTCTAAANCTGGCCACCAACACCCCCAGGTCCCTTTCTGCCGGGCAGCTTTCCAGCCACTCCGCCCCGAGCCTGTAGCGCTGCTTGGGGTTGTTGTGACCCAAGTGCAGGACCCGGCACTTGGCCTTGTTGAACCTCATGCCATTGGCCTCAGCCATCGATCCAGCCTGTCCAGATCCCTCTGCAGAGCCAACCTACCCTCCAGCAGATCAACACTCCCGCCTAGTTTAGTGTCATCTGCAAACTTACTGAGGGTGCATTCGATCCCCTCGTCCAGATCATTGATAAAGATATTAAAGAGAACCAGCCCCAGCACCGATCCCTGGGGGACACCACTTGTGACTAGACACCAACTGGATTTAACTCCATTTACCACCACTCTCTGGGCACGGCCATCCAGTCAGTTCTTTAGCCAGCAAAGAGTACACCTGTCCAGGCCATGAGCAGCCAGTTTCACCAGCTTAGTTGCTTTTCTTTTGGTACATACGGGTATGTCAACTTCCTGTTCTGTCCCTCCTTATGTACTGTACTAAAAGTGTAGTAATTTTTGGCATATAGTTTTGAAGTCTGCAATTGTTGGGGGAGATGAGCTTTCAGTCTGTCCTGTGCTCTATGAGGAAGAGAGGGTGCATTCTGAATGTTTAGTTTAGTTAATATTAGTAAGAGGTGCATGAATTTAGCTGTTAGGACCACACGTCTTGATAGACTGTCCAAACAGTTGTTAAAGATTTCCTATGTAGAAGAGGTGTCAGGCTGAAGATACAGGGCATGAATGATTGAGGGGAATGTATGTAGAGCGTAGTGAGTAGATGACTTTGTAGGTTAGCAATTGAAAGAGTTCATAATAACAATAAGTTATCACTGAAGTTCTGAGCTAATGATCTCGAATTGTCCAGTTTGAGATACCCTAAAAGCACGTGGTGTGTCCCCCACCCTGTTTTGTTTTTAAAATAAGGTCAGTGAAACATTGCCGGTTACGGTTGACATTTAATAAATAAATAAAAAAGTAAGAACTGACTTGGATAATGACCATCTTTTTGACACTATCAAGAGCTTCAGGTTTTTCTCGTGTAGGATACCAAATAAGGAACTTTTTGTTTTGGTAATTTCTGCTGCTTAGAACAAGCTTTGATAATAATACTTACTATTAAGTCACTTCCATTTTTTTCCTTTTCGATTTAGAATGACTTTTCCCATAGTGACTGCATGTCAAGTAATGAGACCAGTTTGCTAGAACGAACCACAGCACTTCATGATGGACTACCAATGGCTTCCCACAGACCTCAGCGAGAAGGTATGTTGTCTGAGGTTTCTTTTGAGGAATATTTTAAGGCTTTTTTGAAGCCTAAGCTCTGCCTGGAGTTGTAGAAATCTTGCATCTGTCTTGCTGTTCATCTGAATGAGCAACTGCATTGGTTGGTAAGTATAATAGCTTCTCTGCTGCCTACTTGGTCTTTTCTTTATTATAACAAGTTGTTGTTCTTGTTAGCTGGTAACTGCTAGTGGCTGCATGCACCAAAATTGGTTGCAAATGAGCTTCCTCATGAAAAAGGAGGTGGGATTTAGGAGAAAACAAGAAAATTTAATGCAATTGTATTAATGGTGTTCATATTTTTGAAGCAAAACTAAGCATGAAGATACTGTGAAACAGTGGATAGCTTTTGCTACTTGATTCAGTTGTATTTGATTAGTCTTAAAAAACAAAGAAAGAAAAAGCACGTATTAGGAGGTTTTATAAAAGTGGTAGTTTGGAGAAGTGAGAGGCTTTCCCTAGATGTAAGTATTCTTTTGGCTCTGTTGGGGAGAATGAGAACAAGGCTTCAGAGCGTAAACAGAATTCTTCAGAGCAATTACCAGCGCAGTTTCTTCTTTTTTGAAGAAATGAGCATTATTGAAAACAGATTTATTCTTACCCTTTATTCTCCAACAAGATTAGCGAATCTCTTGTCTACTCAGAATTAGTCTATGCTATCCTGCATATAGTGAAGAGCTGGCAATCTGTGAAAACTATTGCTATTCCTTTTGTACTCATAAATGTCCTTTTGTCTCTACTGTGGAGATTTAATTACACTTTGAAGGCAGGCAATTTGAGAGTTTTAATTCCTTGCAAAAAACAGAGAAAGATTATAGCAGATTACAGCTATATAACAGAGTTTGAGGTGTTCATATTCACAAATTAGAAACACAGAAGGAGACTTTCTTTAGCAACACTTGAATTCAGTATCAGAAGCACAGAAAAGTTGAACAATTACATGTAGCGAAGAGCTTAAATACTTCAGCTTTCTTTTATCATAGTTAGAGATTACAGTGAAGGATCAGAATAATTTTGTGATACTTGCCATACAGGTATGTGATAGAAGGGGTGTCCCCACTACAGAAATCTCCTTACTGTGTTAGAAATAGCACTTATAATAAAACATGTTTGTTTTTTTTTTATTCTCAGCTGTGATGAATATGATTTTTAGAAATTTTAATTTATACTTACAACGGAAGCAGTGTCATGTATATATACATGCTTGACTTAATTGTCCTGAATGCATGTGTTGTGTCCAAAATAGTTGTGGAGACGTAATACACCTCATTGGCTTGTATATTCAAACGTTTCTTCTTTGTCTAGCCATTTAGAATATTTAAAATGTGGTTGTGGAAGCAGAAATTTAAAGCAATCTATTGAAACTGTAGAATTAAAGCTGTGCAGCAATAACACTGTCATTACCTGTCGTATCACTTATGATGATGAAGCATGCAACAGCAGCAAAAAGAAGTTAAGGAAGCTGAAAGTGCTACATTGTGTAATAAAATTTCTTTATAATTGAGAACATAGATATTTAGCACTGAGAACATTCCATAGATTAAAATAAACACGATGTTGTTAGAAAAGAAGCTTGTCTGTGAATGTTAATGGTGTTAGTTTCCATAATTATGTATGCTAAATATATGCATATAGTGAAATGCAATTTAAACCACTGTTCTCAGTTCCAGTCATGGGGATCAACTTTTTAATTAACTTATGAATATCAATTCAGCTGATGGTATCAATTTTAACATTGGCCATTAGGAAACTTTACCGTGCCAAAACTGATGTTATGCCATAGTCCTTTTTCTATCAGTGCTTTCATCTGTACCAGAATGGTGAAAATTAAGATCACCAAACGTTTTGCTTTTTGCAGTGTACAGAAGTATGTTATTGTCTGGCATCGTTAGCACATCTCAGATTTCTTTGCTTTGTAATAATTAATCTTCATTAACTGATAAAAATGAAGTGATCATCTAGTGCTCTAACTCACGGGTAGAGGGTTACAGCCAGCGTACACCAGCACACTCAATATTTGTCAGTCTTTCTATTAAAAGTTTTGGAAGGTTTAACACTATCACTAGACTTACATGCTGCCTTATTATTGCTTTAAGGAAATTGCTAATATTTAGTTCTCTTAGAACTGGCACATTTGATGGGATGACACTTTAATTGTAACTTTAACAAAGTTCATTAAAGATGCTAAGCTAGATGAAATGACAATTAGCTGATCTCCAAGAATAAGCTTTATAACATACACTTGTAGGAGGTTGATATTTGAAATTTTTTTGTTTGTTTTTATTTTTATGCCTAGTTCCCAGTATATCCCATGTAAACATGCAGTTAAAAATTGGAAAGGAAAATGCTACCTGGTAACACCACCCTCTTCTTGCCTCCCCCCATAAAAGAAAGAGTTTTAAAAGCATTGAAAGGTAGCATTGATGGTGTAGGGCTGGTCAAACTGTTCCTTAATTCATTTTTTTTAAACGTAAAGATGTGTTCATGCTTGTAAAGGACTAAAATTCTGTTGAATTCTTTGGCCAGCACAGCAGGAAAAGGGAAAAGCCCGTCTCAGCTACATGAGGACTTTTTATATCAAGTATTACCTGAACAGTGTTATGTGCCCTCGAGAAAACTTCCAGACCCTGATAGCCATAGAGTGCTGCTTCTGACCAAGTCACAGCCAGAACTTGTCTGTTCCTGAATACAGTAGACTATGGGGAAGGAATGTTAAAAGTACTTCAAAGTACCGCTCTTCCTATTCAGATCAATTTAATGATACAGTACGATTGTAATAGCTTTCTACCTCTCCTCTTCATTTTCTGTTTGCTAACACTAATTTCTGTCTTCTTCAGGCCTTCCCCAGGTGTTTCTTCCACCTAAGTGCCTTTCAGAAATGTGGTTCTTCTGCCTTAGTTTGCTCTCATTACTACTTGATGTTTCAGAAACGTGGATGTGGAAGGCACTGTCACTGGCTTTTATCAGCGCTTGTTACTTCTTGGAGTAAAGATGCAATTTGACTTCTTTTGGTTGTCTTTTCCGCTTATAGTGGTTACATTGTTGTATTTATGTGACTTTCTGTCTAAATAAGCTCTTGGGTAACACACAGATTCCAGTGATCTGCAATGAAGGGGCTGTGGTCAGGCCAGAAAAATACTTAGCAGAGAACAAGGCTCCCCCTGCCCCCTGCAGTTTGTTATAGTAAAATAGCATCTGAGAAAGAGTGGGGTTGTATGAGTCAGTAAATAGCATAAAGTGGTTCTCAGAGTGCCTAGGTAAGTACATAGACTTTCAAACTGTAATTTTGGCATGTACGATAAGGTATTTTTCTTTCAGCTGTACACATTGAGAAGATAACCCTGAAAGGAGTACCAAGAAAAAGGGCTGACAAACATTTGGAGTACACGTTCAAAGTAAGTAAATAACCTCCAGAATATTAAAGTAATTGTCTTCGTGATCTCTGTGTGTTGTAGATATATACAGCTTGTTTCAAATACCTGCTCACAAGGCAGTTTTGAATTACATGGGGTCTTTGGAGATTCTTGGAATTATCCTGTAATTGCCTTGGATTCTGTGTGCAGATTAGGTGTTTTATGTAATAGTGGACATAAGGTGGGAAGGTGTAAAACACCAGCCGTAGCTGGGTGTGTGACATAACTTCAGGAAACTTGGCTTTTGCTAATTTGGGGTAAGCATTACAAAGAATTCCAAAACTAGTTGATTGTTGAAGGTGGCACAGGAGCGGAGTTCTTGTCTCTGCAGCTTTATATTGCTTTGAGTCATATGGTCATCTTAGGTCTCTTTCATAAATGTTTGGCATAAGAGGATGGCTCCTGTGGTTTTTGACAAAACTGAGGATTGGTTGGTTTGTTTGCTTTGGATTTTATTTGTTAAGGTAAAAATAAACAAGCAAAAAAATGTCAACAAACATGAAGGCCTAAGTGGTATAGTCTTCATGTATTGTTGTAGCCAGGGGCAACATTTAGAACAATTACATGAGTCAATTTTAAACAAAACCTGAAACACTGCTTCTTATTACTTTGGAAGAGAAACTTTTGGTATTGAGGTCTGGTATTAAAAGATGTAGATGTTAAATAATAGCTGCTAAGGCCATTGGTGGTGATGTTCTACTTGAGTCAAAGTAGTAATTTTCTTAGCAAGGACTGACTAACAATATGAGTTGTTTGGCCAGTAGATGTGAGTCTGGTAGTATACCAGATTTGAACATTTTTTTAAAATGTTACATTTGTTAAATGTTAAATTTTACCATTTTTGCCCAAACAAAAGAATGTTTTAGATCAAACATTATAACTAGCCATTTTACATGAGTAATGGCAGCTCTTTGGAGAGGCAAACTTAAAAAACTAACATTTTAAGCTGAAAACTGGTGTATTGATCCCAAAATTTGATATTGTAGTCTCTAAATAGATGCGAATTACAGTTTTTTTGTTTCTGTTATTACTAGAAGCTTAAAATTAAGAGTTAATTTGACGTGTATACTATTTTTGTTTTTGAAGTGAAGTGGTGGCAACAGATACCTTGTTGTTGATCATATCCGAAGGTGAAATTTTAAAAAAATTCTGCACCCTTCTTTTGGTGAGGACAGTAAAGTAGAATTTAGCTTCTGAAGTCTTAAAGGTTAACTTGCCCAAGTATTTCAACCTTGACATAGAACTTTTGACCGAATTGTCTGTGAACTGAGTACTAGGTAAAATGCAATAGTAGATAGGAGAGGTTTGTATGGAATGCCCATATGGATTATTAATATTTAAAGCCACAAAATTATTTTGAAAACTGAGCACATAGACAGATTTGACAGTGGTTTTGAATTTCTTTATTAAAGGGGGAATGTGGAGATATTCTGGGAAGTATTTGAGTAAGCTTGAAACTCCTCCACCTCAGTTCTTTTAGGAAAGAGTTTCCTCTCCTCATCTGTGCAGGTATATACTGTGCTCCTCGCTGCAGATTATTTTGTGCTTGCCAGACACTGCTTTTTTAAGGTTATAACAGCAATTACAGTCATGGCTTTGCAACTGAGGGCACGAAGAGTAGTTGAAGGCAGTTGGTTGTTGACATTATCCTATTGACTCTTGGGAGTAAATTAATGTTTGTAATTGCCATCTCCACTCCCATTACCCAGAATCTTCCCATGCATGTAATGGGAATCTTAAGACCAGAAGTGGGCTTAAAGTCAGGCAGCACTCATCTAACCAAACTTACCTCTTTTTTTCTCAAAATATGCATGTGAAGGTGCTGTTTTACTACTTGCATGTTGTGTCAGAACAATAAGCTACTGAAACTTCATACAAGCATATACCAAAATGCTGTCTGATTCTTGAGTAACTTCTTTCAGTAACTTGCAGTACTTTTCATGAATTGTACCCGACAACAACTTCTGTATCACCACGTAAGATTCAAACCTGAGGCAGATAAAATTATTTTATAGGTAATATAAACAAAGAGAGGGTTTTTTTTTTCTTTTTTGTTTTGACTCATGATAATGGCAGTGAGAGCTTAATCCACTATGTCTGACCTACAGTCCTTTTTTCTGGTACCTGGTTTTTGCAGTTAATGATGTCTGTTTGGTACAGGTCCTGTAATTATAGAGCCTTCTGCCTGGCCTCTTTCTGAGTTAGTAAGTCAGTAATCTTCAGGGACTTCATTGCATTCCCTGGATTTGTTCATACTTCCTTTGACCACAAGTCTTTGAAAAGGTACACCGTTATCCCTGTTTTGTCTGGTATTTACTTATCTGCAAGTGTTAACTCTTATACTGAGATCATCAGATTTATGGCAATGTTAAGATCAGCTAACTGATACAATATTTAGAAAAACAAACTTTCCTCATTCTCTTTTCCTTCCTTACTAGGTAATCTGGTCTGATCTTTCAGTAACATGTGTGACAAAAACACACCAGGAGCTTCAGGAATTCCTGCTAAAAGTATGTATTGAAATATAAAAGCAGCGTTTACACATCAGAGGTAATCTAGGAGAGCTGTGATTTATGGGCTGTAATTACACAAACAAAAGCGTGCTACCAAATTTTTGTACTTTTCACAATTGTGTTAACGGTTCAAACCATGTATATTGTGGTGGATCACCTTGACACATGAAGAGGCTCAACAGAATGTCTGGGGAGTTTCCCAGGAGGAGATCGTTTGTCTCATGTGAAATTGGTCTTATAGTTTTAATTGAACTACCATAAAACTACCAGATGAGTTTTTAGTATTCCCCATGGAGTTAATGTATAGGTACAAGCACTGCTAATTTGTTTATTGGTGTCCCTGGTAGAATGACCTTAGAGAGTATCATTTGTTGTTTTTAATTAATGAGGCAGAGCCATAAGCATAATAGTTCTTAATTTTCATGTTGTATTCTTCAGTAGAACAAAGGCAAGCCTATTCACTATTGCAAGGAGTTAAATTTGAGGAAAATCTGGCAACTATTTGTGCATGCGTATTTTAAAAAAAAGTAAAAGTTCTCTAAGTTGTTCTCTCTCCTCACCCCAAGCAGGGAATGCATTTGTGTGTGTAGGCCACATGTAGACCCCATGAGACCATGTGTAGACCCTTGAACTGTGTGTTTCATTGCCAGTGTCTAATATTTTGGGTTTCACCTATTCTGGAAAATGCTGTACTTAAATTACTCACTGTTCAGGGCATTAATGAAAGATCTGTTTTGGGCGTGTCTTGATAGCATCTGCTGTTCTCAACTGCCGTGTTAATTGCAAGTGGAAAGTCAGTTACTGTACAAAGGTCATTGTCTTGTGCACTGTTTCAGTTATCAACATTATGTTTTCCAATGTTGTAGAAACGAAACAGTGAGTGTTCACTGCTGCATTAGTCTAGTTGGAGTATCTAGTTCCAAGAGTTCCCAGACCTTGATTTGTAAGGGTTTGAATTATGGATGGCATATCTGGTTGTGGATGGGGTCTCCCACGACATAGGGTGCATGCATATTTTCCTGAAGACAACTTTAAAATCAGGACTGTTGTACAGGATCCCATGCAGCTCTGGAACAAATGTTCAACTGCATGCCTCCTGTTCTCTTGCCGGTGAAGATGAAAACCAGTTTTTGAAATGGACCCTTTAGAACCTACTTCCTGACAGGAGGAGGAGGAGCAGCCAGGAGAGCCGTTAGGATCCAAAATGTTGCAGAGCTGTCCAGTTTGACAGCAGCTCTTCAGAAGTGGAGTGTTTCATGTGCTGGCTTGACCACTCCAGCAGAGACTAGATATAATGAAGATTGCAGGACAAGAGGAAGAAGAACACAGGCTGCTATGAGCTGGCTGAGGTGTTCTGTGGAGAATATGCACAGCTGAAAAAATATATTTGATTTGTGTTGGTTTGATAGCCATAAGTAGAGAAGAAAGAGAGAATTGTTAAATAAAGCAGGATAAAACTTAGAGCTTCCTTTAAAAGCACTGTAGAAGTACAGTCCATACTGTCCAGTTCGTATGCACTTGCATTTTATCTTTTTGTTATTCGTATTTCCAGTCTGCATGGCATTGTTAAATAGTACACTCTGTTTCCTAGGGACAGAAAAGAATGGTCAAAATACTTGATAGGAATTTCCAAGATTATGGGTGATAGGAGTAAGATAACTGTAAAAATTGTTTCAGAATAGAAGCATTGGTGGGAAAAACTAAGGTAGTAAATGGGATAACTTGGATGTTTTATATTTAAAGAACACTTTTTCTTTGGTGATAAGCATAAATTGTTCTTTGTGTGTTGGAAATTACCCATGTATGTGGAAGAATTAATAAGCTTGTAAGTAACAAGGCTGTCTCGTTATCTGAAGTTAAGTTACACCGGTAATCTTGGGTTTAAATAACTAAATCTTTAGCTACAGAAGGAATTGAGTTCCATTTAATGAAATTTTTTTAAAAAAAAAAGGTTGTCGCTGTTGCTAGAGACAATTTTAAATACAAAACACAAAGACAGGAGGTTTGCTCATCTCCATGCCTCTGCAGTAACTTTTTGATACCTTTTGGTTAATAGTGGCTAATTATTCGGTCAGAGTTCCTCAATAGTGCATATTAAAGCCAAAGGGGTCAGTTAAGAACAGCTGCTTTGAGCACTTATTTCTCATTTTATTTCTAATATGCTTCAGGAGCTGGTGCACTGTACTAATCTAATACTGTACCACCACCTATCTGTCTGGATTCCAGAAGTTCCTTTTATGTATGTAACCGAGCAATTATCTACATCAGACACAGTGTCTCTCTATTACTAGCACTTCATTCAGTGAAAGAATTACTTAGTGCGTTGCTGTTGTACCACTAGCAGGGTGTAATATCCAGCTGGCGCTCTGGGCTGGGTGTATGCCAGGTATGCAAAAGGAAGATGCGGCTGTAGTGTAAATGGCTTAGTGCTGTTGGTCACAGATGATGACAGATGTTAACCAGATTAGCAGTAGCTTTTAACTTTAGGAAGAAGCATTTTTGCTATGGCAGTTTACTTTTAATTGCCCTAAAATTAAAAGACTTTTTTTTTTTTTAATATAAGTTAATGAATTTGATCAGCTTTCATGTACTTAAGTACATTATTTTGGAAGTGGTAGATGTGGAAAATCTTTGCTATAGGGAATGTTTTTCATTTAAAATAGACATGCTCTCTAGATGCAGAATTTTGCCTTCTGACCTGGAACATCAGAAGACCTCACTTTGTAATCGTGGCATTGGAAACAGCTATAATGAATTTTCATAAGAAGTTTCAGTGTTAATAGCAACTGGAGAAGGAACTGCTATCTATTAATCTCAGTATTGCCCAGTCTGGTGTATTATAGAACTGAAAGAGCTTCCTTTCTACTCCTGTTTCTTTAAAATAATTTAATCTAGATAAGCAATGATACTGAGTAAAGTGCATTCAGTCTGAAAGTAGTTCTTTCAAATAGACCTTTAAACGGTTTTACACTTGAATTTGATATGAGGCTTTATATCAAAGTGTTTCTGTAGCAAAACTAAGTTACGATGGTTTGTACCTTTAGTCTGTAAATAACTTAAACTGGAATAGTAGGGTTTCTTGTTGATACGAAAAGATATCAAGACTGATGGTGAACAAATACGAATATAGTCTTTAAAATGTCAACTACTCATTTTTTAACATTAACCTTTTTCTCAGCTCCCAAAGGAACTGTCTTCTGAAGCGTTTGACAAGACTATTTTAAGAGCACTAAATCAGGGTTTTCAGAAGAGGGAAGAACGAAGGCATGCTGATCTTGAGCCAATAATCAGGTAAATATTTTAATATTTTAGCAAATGACCTAAAGTGCATCACCTGAAAAGTGATTGAATTAAATTGGATGACTTAACAGGGACAGTGGAAATTCTGCTGCCTAAACACAATTTTTTAAAGAAAACGGGAAGACAGTGATGAAATATCTATCCTTAACGCTTTTTTGTTTTTTCCTTGAAATTGAGACTCTTATTAAAATTTAATGAATTACAATTATGAAAATATTTTTCTTGAGCAGTATTATATAGCAAAGATTGGCACTTCAGTGAGGGTCTTACCTCTGTTAGACCAGGGTATATTTAGAAATACTAGAAGCAGTTACTCAGAGTGCATATGTTCTAATTTTATGACAGGACAGAGTGAGAGACATAACAGAATTTGGAAAAGAATAAACAGTAATAGTGAAGCATGTATGTAAAATTAAATGTAGCTCGCACATTTATAGGAAAATGGCCAATACCTCATACCTACTGTGTAGCGATGAGGGTGCTTGCTGGGATGTGGGACATGTTGGTCAAATCCTGTAACTCAGAAGAGCAGTGTGAATTAGGGTAGGCCTCCCTGTTCTTTTTGTTTGTTACACGTATCTTGTTACGCTTGTTCTTTCCTGTCAGGGTTGTTCAACCTTGTTCAAAACAACTTAAATTATTCATCATGTTAGGTAGTGTCTCTTGAGCTGGGGTACTTGTTGAAGACTCGGGCACCGCTTTTCAAGCTCCTGCTCAGTATGTACTGCAGGTCCAAGTATATCAGATCTTTGGGTTTTGTCTTAATAGCTTAGCTATAGAAGATACGGAGCTGCTGTCTGCCTCAACTTCCCCTTCCCCAATTTTCTTTTATTTTGATCTGTAATATTATTTGTCTGTCTTTATTAGCATGATTGTCAAGCCAAAAACTAAATCTATGTGAACAATTTTTGGCTAATAAACATTTTGGTTTTAAATTAATAAACTTGTTAAATAGAGGTTGACCAAAGAGAACATATCTGTAATACAGAAAGGTTTTGAAACCTCATTGCAGAGTAAATAAAAACCCAAGAGATGAGTTTGAGGATAACCTTTAAACATATCCAGCCATGTTATAGTATGGAAATATAAATACAATTTGCAAGCTAAGTTGTGACTATACTGGAATGCTGTGTGAATAATCTTGTGATAATAACAGTACTGTATACAAATTTAGTTTTCTGACAGCATCACTTTAGCATAAATATGTGTTTCTTTGGGGGTCTTAAGTATGTGCCCAGTTGCCAAAAATTGCTCTCACCTGCCCTGCCTCCAAAAAAATAAAACTGAATAGTGCTTCCTGGCAAGCAATAACTGAAAACTTGGTGCAGGATGTGAAAACCATTCATTCTTGGCCTGGTTTTGTATCTGAACTGACCTCCTGGGAACAAACTCAAACCAGTGCAGAGCAGTATTGAGAATCTCACCCTTTGCTCTTGGAGATAATGATGAAACTCAAATAGTGACTTATCAGTGAATTCAACTTTGTATTTAACCATATAAATGTATTTAAGGAACAGTTGCATTGTTTAGAGAAATTAAATGTTAAAATTATAAAGTCCAGTGATTTTTTGACTCAGTCCAAACTCCTCTTTGATTAAATGTTACAGGTCGCTAAAATGTTTGAATTGGGATGGCTCAAAGGCACATACCTTTTAAATTTAAAAAAAAAAATCATCATACCAGTTTCTTGTACTTGCTGTACACTGATACTGAACAACAAAGCTCAAAAGTAGCATTTAAGATTGTGTATGCTGAACATGCAAGTTCAAGTATTTGGGCTTCATAAGAACTGCCTACTTTGCTCTTAAATGTTATTGTATTCTTACAGTTTAACAAACTCTCACTTAAATTTCAGGCAGCTATTTTCAAATACATCGCAAGCTTTTCTGCAGAATCAGAGAGTATACAACTTCTTCCAATCAATTTCATCAGAATCCTTGCACACTCACAGTAAGAAATGTCCTAATACTGTTTTATATAACAAAAAGTCTATAAAAAGCTGTTCTTTCTGTCATGCCTAATTATGTTTTTATAATTATGTATTCATGGGTCATATTTGAACTCCTTGCCAATGAATAGTCGCTTCAGCATATACTCGTGCTTTTGACAGTGGGAACATGCTATGTAGCATTAGCATCAACTTGTATTCCTTTCTTTCTTTCTTTCTTTCTTTCTTCTCTGTACCATCATGCTGTTAAAATAGGTAATTATGAATTGAGTATTTGCAACAGTTTGGGACTTCTTCCTTTTAAGAAATCTTAAAATTTGAAACAAAAAGCTTGAGGTGACCCAAACAGTCACATCTGGTTCTTATTTGGTTTCTTTTGGAGATGAAGTATTTGTCTTGATATTTAAACTAAGATTCATTTTGGGTGTATAGTACATAAATAGCGGGATGGTCCTAATTTCAGAACATATAGAATCTTGTTCAGAGCATTTGCATTGCAGAGATTTCCTTGATGGACTACTTACTTACGTGTGTATTACAAATTGTTTGTGCAGCTGAAGCTTTGCTTCTCTGTATGGATGCCTTAGGATGTGGTCTTTGTTTCTGTTACACTATGACAGTTAAAGCACTGACTGTGAGGCCATTGCCTCAGAAGTTGCGAAAGACCTTAGTAAGGAGTTGACTAAGTTGGAATTTTCAAACAGTCTGCTCATATGTGCTTGAAAGAAAATAGAAGCATGATGGCTGACTTTAATTTGAAATGATGGGTGTGATCTGTGACAAATGTATTCTTTCCATGATCAGATAGAGGCCTTGTGATTAGGGTAAAAGCTCTAGGTCATTTTGTGATGCTTTTTTTTTTCAGTAACACTTAGAACATTCTTACATGGCAGTTTCCTGAAAAAGTTAAGCTAATGAGGTCCAGGATGGTTGTGAAACAGGCTGGAATTTACTGCTGTGAAAATTCTGACAGTTCTGTTGTAATGAAAGGCTGCATGGGAAGGAAAGAGTTTCCAAAGTCCAGAAAGATTCACGTTAATGATAGACACATTGCACAGGGTATGCATATTTTGGCCTACAGACAAAATCTAGGTGGGAGAAACTTGGAAATGCATTGTTACACGTGATTATAATTTGAAATGGTCTGAAAAAGAACCAGTGCTGAGTTCCATCACAATAGATTTGACTGGGTTAGTGCAGGGCAGAAATGATCCGTGAGGTAGGTAGATGAGAAGGGTAAAAAGGACGACTGTCAATTCTGCAGGAAGCTTTATAGATTATAATGTGATCATAAATGGGAAATAATTTGTATAATAATAAATAAATAATTGGGTGCATGAAAGTTCATGAGGATTTGTCAGGTCTAGAATGCATGGCAAGTAGGATGATGAACTTAACTGGTTAGCAGAGAGGAGGAAAAAGTCCAATGAAAGATGACTTAAGTCTTCAAATACCAAAGAGTCATAATGTAGAGAGGATGATCTCTTCTCTGATGGTTAAGACCGAAAGCACTGGGCTTAATTTGCTATGAGGAGGATTAGGGCCAGGGAGGAATCTGGTGATTACCAGACAAGTCCAAAGCAGTGAGGCAGGTCTGAGGTCAAGGCAGAAAAGCAAGTCAGTAGGTCAGGGTGAAGAACAGGATCAGCGAGGTACCTGGCCAGGCGCGGGCACGGCTGCGGTGCACCCCGGGCAAGGGCCCAAGCTCAAATGTGTCTCCCAAGCCAAAGGATGGAGGCCCCACATGAGGCCCCTGCCAGTTCTTTTTCCAGCAGTCTCACCCAAAATTGCAAAACCGCACTGTTGGATCTTGAGCCCAGGCAGGTGAAGCCCATGGGATGTGAAGCCAGGGAAGAGGCTGCAAAGCCTGTTGGTGTGGTTCAGGGCCCTGACATTGTTAAATATTAAGTAGTTGTTTTGTGAAGACAAGTAGTGCAATAAATCTAAACATAGTTGTTGTTCTTTTGAGCAGGGGGACTGGATGACTGTCTGGGGTAGCTCACTACAGGTGACCTCTGTGGTTTTCTAGGTTTCTTGTTTGGGATGCCTGAAATCCTGGTTATACTTGCAACTGCATGTTAGCCCATGGTGACATATTTTTAATGTGATGACAGCGTGGGGGTGGGGGGGAAGCGTATCTGTAAGAAAAATCTCATCATAGTTCTCAAATGGTTGTGCAGAATTAATTGGCAGACAGAGCAGTTGTGGTTTAAATTGGTCTTCAGTCACTATTTAGAGTTGTGGATAAAAACATCTATTCTCGGAAATACCCTTCAGAAAGACTGAGTATTTTTGTATGGTTTTAGTAAAACCTGTGTGGAAATAAATTCTATGTTCAGTGAGCGGTCTCTGTACCTCAAAAAATAGTTGGGATCTTACACTAAATAATATATTCAGTAAGTGTAATTACACCGCCATAGTTCCATTAAGGAGGAAATCAATTAGCTCCCTCCTGATTCATAATGTCAGTTATTTTAGGCACTTTTTCAGGCTGGAGTAGACTTTTGATTCCAACAGACTTTATTAAAGCATGATCTCTGTGGGCTTAATATGTTCAATGCAGACAATATTCAGAAGGATCTTCCTATCCACATTTCAAGCTCCTAAGCAACAGCTTTTGGATGCTTTTACCTGCACTAACTTGGAACTTTTTGAAAGGGAAAGAGTAGACTCCTGAAGGCAGATTCATTACCAAACTTAAATCCTTTTTTAGACCATAGCAGTGGTATTTTTGCAACAAAACTATAAATATTATTGCCACTTCCTTTTCCATCCAGGCAAAAATTGTGTGTGAAGACTGTGTTAAGGGCACTAGAAGACTTTAGCTCAAATTAGGTCTCTTTTGGCAGGTGAATGATTTGACAATGGAGGAGTGTAACTTGTAGAAGAATTCTAGTTACTATCATTGATCTCCTCCCATTTCCTGCTGTAATGCAAAAAAGATTATAAAAAAAGTCTGAAGGGCAGGATAATAGGAATGGTTCTCATACGATAATCACAATCCCAACATTTTGAAATGGCACCATTGTTTTGCATGCTCTTCTTTTAAAAATAAAAGTGTATCTCCATAGAGCCTTTGCTCTTGGAGATGGTCTGCTTTTAAGGAGACAATGTTCAAATTATTGCCACACACAAACCCGTAAATTCAGTCTTCCATTTCCCTAGCTTCCAGTTTAGTGCAAGCATTCAGGAACTGTCTAGTTGTTGAAGATATATAAAGTTACTACGTGAACTTTATTCTCTGCAGGTAACTTACAACCCTCTTTGAAGACGGTTAAGGCACCAGAACACTTCAAGGAGGACAGTTCAGAAGCTTCAAGTCAGGAGGAAGGTAGTTGTGTACTTAAAGGTGGTTTTTCTCTGAGAAATTTTACCACACTCTCAGTTCTGGAAATGATACAGTTGACTGATTTCTTCATTGGTACAAAGCTGGGAGATTTGAATGAAATCCACTATGGAAATGAAGAATTTTTGTATACTTCCAGCAGTTTCCTTAGGAGGTTGCTGCATAATCCAAGTAGTGATAGTGTTCATAGACAGCTCAGAGGCAGAAGTTCACAGCTGTGTTGAGCAACCAGGAAGATATACTTCACAATTTACTTTAGCCAAGATTGTAGCTTTTATTGTCTTTACCTATTCATCAGTTACCAGGGTTAAAAAATTGAGGTAGCTTTTCAAGGGCTGCAGACTGTTTTGCATTAAATGTGCCAAATTTGTCTAGTTTTTAATTTTACACAGAAAGGCTGGAATCAGGTTGGAGGGGACCTTTCAGATCACCTAGTCCAGCTGTCAACCGAACTCTGACAAAAACCATCACTAAACCATATCTCTAAGCACTACGTCTACCCATTTTTTAAATACCTCCAGGGGTGGTGCCTCAACCACTTCCCTGGGCAGCCTGTTCCAGTGCTTAATAACCCTTTCATTGTAAAAATTTTTCATAATATCCAATCTAAACCTCCCCGGCACAAGTTTTCCTCTTCTTATTCTTAACCTATGCTGCTTTTATACTATGGACTTTAGTAAGGACAGTTTGGGACTATAGGGAGTATTGATTACAGTCTGAAAGCTGGTGTTTTCCAAATACCTCAAAACCAGTTCATTTGTGGAAGCAGCAGCCTAGTGGTTGGTCAGTCATTTCATTCTGAAAGAAATGGCAAGCCAGTTTTGCATTGTTTTCCGTAGCGAACAAGTATAAGCTTCTGGTAAGTGAAGAGGATGAGAAATGGGACTGATAGGGGAACATGGATCGCTGAACACTTAAATTAGCTTTCAGATTGACACTATTCTTACCCTGTTACACATTAATAACTAATAAGAAGTTTGCCGTTCATCCTATGTGCAATCAGTAATCCACATAAGTGGTTCAGACAGTTTCGTCTTATTTAAAAAAATTATTACCATATTCTTTAGAATTCGGAATGCGCCAAGTAAATTTACTGTATATTTGAAAATTGCTCAAATATTGGTTTATGTACTGGTCTTTAAAAAAAAAAAATCTTTTCACCTGACAAAACTACAAATGCATTTCAGAACACCTTTTGTGCCGTTTGTGTTACCAGAAGTTTAAAAATTGTAATTTTAAAAAAATTTTTTTTCAAATCCTAATTTGAACTGTGTAGCATTGAGAGGAGTTCAAGCAGAATGACAGCTGCCAAGAAGGCTAAGATCATCAACAGTTGGAATTAGGAAGAGTTGCTGTTGTTAAAGTTTAATAGTTGCCTTAAAGAAAACAGTAGACCATGTCTCTAAAGTTCTTGTTTCTTGTTTGAGGCAGTATCTCTTTTTATATCAAATGTAATTTATAAAGCCTTAACTTGTAGGGTGAATTTTGAGGTTCAGAATGCAATACTTCTGTGTAAGGCTTGTCTTCATTCGCTGTTCAGAATGTGTGACATAGTTTTGAGATAAATTTTAGTGGTTCATAAAAAATTACAAGATTCTGTACTCTCCTGACTGAATCCTTTCTTCTTTCTCCATCCTTCCATACTGCATGATAATCAGTCACGCATTTACTCCTTATGTTTAAAGATACAGATGAGCAAACATAAGCAGTTGTTATAGCTCCTATTTTTCTGTTTTATTCTTCTGTGAAATGGAGGGTAAAGAGTCTTGATTATACTGTCTGTACAAACTGGTCTGTCCTCTATGCAATACCTGTTAATTTCAGCACTGTAAATTAAGCCTATCCTATTTAACGGAGATGGCTTCTGCGAAGTTTCTGGTAGTGATGGAAAGATTAATTTGTTGGATTGATCTAAAAGAGGAAGTAGGGATTGGTATTGAAGTCATGCTTTGTTGTTTGTTTTTGTTTTTTGTTTTTTTCCAGATGTAATGCAACACACAGCAGTTCACAAGAAACATAATGGAAAAAGTCCTGTTGCCAAGTAGGTACTAGGATATAATGTGACCATGCTACCTTTCTGAGCTTCATCTGTTAGTGCTTTGAGAGTATTTGTTTCCTTCTAGATTAAAGCTTGTTTGTGCACTTTTTGTTTAGTTGGGGTGGGGTGCTTTTGTTTTATTTTTTGTTGTTTTGGGAGGCATTATTAACTTAATCTGTGTTAGACAAATATTTCAAAAGATATTATATTAAAGTCCGTACATCTTGGTCATTTGGAACTCTCTTCTTTCCCAAATTTTGTGAATCTTCACTACTTGAGTTGATGTTTTGATTTGTGATTATAAGCTGAGTAACATAAATTTGTATTGCATGTATTTTTCCCATGTGCACACACATCCATGCATATACTGAAAATTTCCAGTGCTGTTGCTTTCCTGCAGTAGCTTCAAAGATGATCTTATAGAAGATAGTCCATTCTTTCCTTTGCTTAGTAGCATGTCTACCTTGCTGGTTTATGTCCACTGCAAGTGAAAGCACTTCTTAACCATATTAAAGTTATTTATATATGCTTTCAGATATATGAAGTATGTAATGTGAATTCACCGATTAATGTATTTTGACCAGAGGTTTTGGATATGATTGCACATAATTGTCCAATACTTCAAACTATATTAAGACAAAAAATGGATAAAAAAATTATTGTGGTTTGCAGTTTTTCTTCTGTGTTGTTTTATCTGTAAAATGTATTTAACTCTGGGAGGGGGGAATTACCTGGAATTACAATTGTTAGAATGTAAACATAGCACAATGTTGTTTAAAGTTCACAGATCTTAGACAATTTGTTGTGTGATTTGTTTCTGTTTTGTTTTCTAACCCTCCCACTTGCTCTTAACTTACATTTCTTCAAGAAGAGAATGTCATCTTGATAAAATCTGATTATACCAGTGAATATACAGCCTACTGTGAAGTTGTAAGAGGGGGATCCAAACTTACTCACAGATAGTTATAATAAAAAAAAAGCCGTCGTCTTATTCATTGTATAATAAAGTATACTAAAGTTGGCTGTAGTTTAAGATCTGTCTTTCACGTAGGACGGGGACAGGCCTTTTCACAAACTTCTGTAATAGAAACTCCTTTTGCTAGCTATTATTTTCTATTTGTTTAAGAGGGGAAAATGTGTTTCCTACTTCACTGCTAGAGGTCTCTTAGTCCTCTCCTGTTAGTGTTATGTGTCTGTCTTCTTAAGATCTGTGCCTGTTATTTATGGGTTCTAAAGAAATGGCACTGAATGAAACTTTTCTCTTTTAAATATGTATAAAACTGTCTACAGTCGAGAGAGTTCATCTCAAATAGCATTGGTATATTTCAGGAAAATTTGTAAGTTACATCTGTCTACCTTTTGTTTTTATGCAGTATGGCAGCCTTTCTTTTGAAAAGGTTCAAAAAATTTACTGTTAGGAATTAGATCAGACATGAAATAAAAACTTTAGTAATATCATAGCTTACATGAAATGACTGCGAATTTGGCAGTGTATTCACTTAACTCCATTCGACTGAAGTTTCTGAAGTGACCTTGCTTATATCCCTGCGGTCATGGACTCATGCCTGTATTTTGAGACCACCTTGGGTTCTCACCATTTTCTTAAAACTGTTTTTAAAATTTTCTATTGTATGTCTTTTAAGTAGTTTGAGCACTTTTTTCCAGAGGTATGTGCTAAGTAGCTACTGAAACTTCTGTGTGTCTCATGCTTTGGAGTGAGCTACATTTCTGCCATCGTGAGAACTGAGTAACATTTCATGTTGCAGCAATCTTCACGATGCAGCTTGCCAACAGCTCTAAAGTAAAAGGCAATTTGAATTATCAGCATTTTAATAAGAATTTAAAAGTGTTAACTTTTTTTTTTAATCTTAATTTTTTGTCTTTTTTAGCATCCAGTCTGGAGTAGGACATGGTTTTGGATGATAGTTGAAAAGTTTATAGGTCCAAGTGCCCTACCGACTCTGTCAGAACCCTGACTGTTTTTCCGACAGTCTTTGTTGGCCGGTACTGTCAGATCTAGTTCGATGTTAAGGAATGCTTCAGTCGAAGGCATTATACGGTCTAGGGTAAATGCCAAATGCAACTCCCCTTTCCCAGCACTACTCAAAACTAGCAATCCTGGTTTCCCAGCACTACTCAAAACTAGCAATCCTGAAGGTAAAAATATAAAGCAAGATGACTATTTTGCAATTCAAACAAACACAGCTGCAGTATGATCTGTAAGTAACCATGCGCTTCTTTTCTTAAAAATGTCTCTTGAATTCTGAAATAGAGATTAAAAAGTAATTCCAGTTTTGTCATTAATGGTAAGGAAGAAAGATGATGAAACCAGAATACATTTCTATCTGGAAAATTTCCCCACGACTAGTATAAAAAAAGCAAACAAAAAAACTGCGTGCAGAAATATCCATGAAAACTCTTCTCAGTACTGTTTTCTACAGATTCTGTTGTTCTGATTTTTGCTTCAAATTATAGTAGACAAATGGAAAAAGGAACTCCAATTATGGTCAGATCATTAGTATAGCTTTAGAGCACAAAAACGCCTGTAATTTACATCTTCTAAATGTCTTGAGAATTTCTAGGGTTTTCTGAAATCAAAATACTGCATTTTCCCAACATGCAATATGCAAAGATATGTATGTTGGTAGGAAAAGCCTGCAAGTTTGTTCACATGGGCATAACTTTTTTTTTCCCTTTCAGCAGCACTAGCAGTGCAAAATGTTCTTCACTGGATAGCCTTAACATACAGCACTCTGAGCAAAATGGGGTAATGGACTGGAGAAGAAAAAGCTGTATTGTCCAGCAGCACCCAGAGCACTGTACAAACCTACTTGACCAGGTGTGTTGCGCTTTTTTCTTTAAAGCAATAGTCTGAGATGCTTGAGAAGGCTCTTCACAACATGTGGTTCGATTTAGCTTTAAAAGATGAAGAGCCCTGCTAAAATTGTACAAATAAATGTCAAAGTTCAAGCTGCTGCTGATTTATCACGGCTAGAAAAACCCTCATAATTACTTACCACTGTCTCATAAAGTTGCATATTTTGTTTGTGAATTTGTAAATAAAATTTCCCAGTAGGATATAAGTAATCAGAAAAGTCTAATGTTCATTTCTAATCAGACACTTTCCTGTTATTGTAACATATTGTCATCAGAGAGTTTTAGAACACCTGAGGAATTTCTTTGTTATTGCAAGGAACAGACTAGAAGCTGTAGTACTAACTAAACCGTATTAATGCTGCTGTAGGGACAACAGGTTAGACATACTCTTTCTATCTTACCTACATTATCTAAGTAACTTAACTTCTCTCAAGAAAGATTAATACTTAATAGCTAGGTGCATATACACTTGTCAGATTTGTTTCTCTTCAGTGGTCAATTCTGGTGTGAGTGTAATTGAGAAGAATAATTATTTATAAATAAAATCATCTGCTGAAATTGGGAGAAGGACTTACACTGCTTACATATGAAAAACCTTGAATGTTAGAATTGCTTAATATTACTCTTACTCTACATGCAGAATTTGGCTATTGATAATTATGTGGGGAATGGCAAGGCAAACAAAACCAGTTTCCTTCTTTCACAAAGCAGGGTAATGAATTGAGATTTGCTTCTAAAGATTAAATGGAAAACTGCATCAAAGCTTGAAATACTGCAAGCTCGAGGCAAGAAAAAAAATTAATATGCTAAAGCAGAGGAAAAGCGACTCCTATTTAAAGGAAGTCCAAATACAGCACACTTGGACAGAGATTACTGCTGAATTTTCATAAATTTTACTCCTTTGCCAAATAGGAGATACTACTAGCAGACAGTAATAGTATACTTAAAGAATTATGCAGATGCTGTATTTTTTCTTATGTGCATCTAGGTTGTACTCTAGAGTTTAGTTTAGCAGCAACCTCCAGTTTAAGGTTGGGTGCCTGTTTTGTCACTATGTAAAAATAACATGCCTCACGTCCTTCCCACTCCACAACTGTCAAGTAATTCCATTTAAATGAATAAATTCTGTAGCCCCTTAAGCCTTGTGATTAGCCTCTTAGTGGATATTTGATGAAACGCATTTGTTTTTATCCTCAAGAGGAAAGACGGCGTGCAAAATTTTGATTGAGTTCTTCATAGTATTTGCAAGTAGTAATTTGCTGATAATAGCATAAACGCAAGACAAGATGCATTATTCTAAAGGCCTGAATGCACTGTACAAGAAGTTGTTTGTATGCTTATAGCACCTGTGAGCGCACTAGTCGTGGGCTCACGGACCTATCAGTCAAGAAGGGTATTTTTTGTTGGGTTGTGTGATACAAATTCTGTTGCTTGACTGGTGTCTTGGATTTTCTGTCTAGCATACAGCGGAAAAACGAAGTCTGTCTGCAGTAAGCAAGAAGAAAGGAAAACCACAGCTGGAAAAGTAGGTTTCCAATGTAACCAGTAATCCAGAAAGAAAGTGCAATGCATTCACTGTGATAAACAGAGTCTACAATCAATTAGGTGCTTTTTTTTGCTATTGTGGAACAAGATATGGCATAGTGTGAAGCCAGTCTACAAAAAATTCTTATTTTATCTTCTGAAAAGAAGTAACTTGAAAAAAAGGAATGTAATTGAATGCATTCATTTCTCAAAATATCAGTTGTCATTTAACAAAAAGATGAAGGAGCAGAAATAGGTTCTTAAGCGATACTGAATTGCCTTTTTTCCTTTTATATTTATTTGAAAGTTAAAAGGTGTAAAGCTGTCCAGAAAACACTGAAAATCAAATAAGGATTGACAGCAACCTTTAGCGTTATAGAGTGGGTGATAACTTGCTGAAATGTTTTATTGAAGATAATTTGCACATCAGAGGGCTTCAGAGCTTCCTGTGAGTTACACAGTCCTGCACTACGAGGAATTTAAAACATTTCCACCCTTATCTAATATTCTGCCTGCTTCCAAGTTGACTTTCTGTCATTTTGTTACTCCGTAGCCTGATGCTTTTATACTGGTCTGCCTGTCCTGGTTTAGGCAGGACACAGCTGTACGCCTGCATTTCACACATCAGCTTTCAAAGACAACTTTAGAATCAGCTGCAGCATTTCTTTTTTTGTGTGTTTTCTTTTTTAGATTTTTATTCACAGTGTTTATTAACACTGCTTGCAGTTTAGTTCCTGGTATGTTGTGCTAGCAGCCTTTAACTGTTTGTTTATTATCTACATTTGTTTCTGGCCTGGTGTCACTGACTTTGTTTATAGTGGCATTGTAAGTTCATTCATAGTTGGTTATTTGGGACCATGCATTTGGGAAAAAAAACCCATGAAAATTATTTACACAGGGAGAAAGCAAAGAAAACTGACTGCCGATTGAGTAACAGGACTAATGGAGTTCGAGTTGCAACATCACAGCACATCCGTACAGGGACAGCAAAAGGTAAGATGTTTTTTCCCAAGCTGTTTGTAAGAAACAGAATTTCTGGCTTTGCTGATTTATTCATTGTTCTGCAGTAAAGTGGAAATCACAAGTCTGAAATCTGGTGTGGTGCAAGTCAGCATGTTGGCTGTCTAGTCTGTGTTTTGACTTGCTGTATTGAACGTGCTAGACTCAGTCTTCTGTATGGAATTGGCTTAGGGTATGCCTCTTTTCATGCATAACTGGAAAAATCCTAGTAAAGTCTCCATAAGTTGCCTCATGTGGAGTAGTGGTTGCAGAAGCAGCTAATGTTGGGCTACTTCTATGTGCAATTTAGCAGCCCAAGTGTGTGGAGATCCAGCATCTCATCATTAGCGTTCTCTCTGAAGCTCACTAGTGTTTTCAGCTGCTGTGGAATTACCCATGAGGAACCTTACAGAAACTCTGTGGTCCGAACCATTGATGAAGTGTAGTGTGTAAATCCAAGGGACCACTGAGTTACAACACATAACCGTGTATGCTACCCTAACAGCATTTTCAACTTTGGGTCACCCAGCAAAATCTATTGTCTAGGCCAAGACTTGTGTACATCAGTCAGTTATAAGGCAGAATTATATTTGTGTTCCTTTAGTAAATTGAGTCTCTAAGTTTTATTGCAAATTTCTGAAGAGTTATGTTACCCATTGACTTTGCCATCTTGAAGTTTTCTAAGCTCACAATACCGGTTGCAGCCTTGCCTCTCTTATACTTGGTTTTCATGATAAAAAATTGATAAGAAATTTGCCTTTTTCTTCACCACCTAATTGGCATAAGTGTTGAGAGGACTCTTACGAAGTGCCTTGTCTTGCTTCCACTTGGGGTAGTCTTGATTAAGCTTTCATTCTTTCTTCTGACCACTTCTCACCGTTGAGAGTTCCAGGAGGATCCCATTCTGAATTATTGTAATGTGTTGCATGGGCAGTTTTTGTTACCTTCTACAAACAGTATTTTACTAAAACTTTAAGAATTCATGGTTCACAAACTTAGCAAAACCAGGGCAATTTTAGAGAGTTATAGTTAAGGGCTGTACAAGTAGAAAACATACTCTACAGCACAGTTTTGCCACATATGCTTCTGATTGATTACTGTTCTTGCTGTCAGGCAAAACGCACTGACATTTTATGAACTGACGATAACTTTAAGAGGTGGTGCAATTTTGTGTGACGTAGCGCAGCGTTAAATAGGGAATACTTTGCCTTAGGAGTTCTGTTTGCTCACTACCCACTACTCTACAGATGTTGTAATGCCTGTCTGATACTGTTGGCAATTTAAGGCCGCTTCAAGGACAAACTGCAACCCACAGAGGCTGGAAGCAATTAAGTCCTGCTCAGAGATGAGCTTTCTATCTGTGCGTTTATGTGCAAACTTCAAAATGTCTTTTGAGATACCCTATTGGAGACATAGCCTAAAGAAAAAATTTCATACTGCAGTCTGAATCTCTGCCTAGCTTTATATATCCAGGCTTGGTTTGCAATGCTCTATTTTGAGTCAGTAGCTCCTAACTGCATCGTGTTTTCTTCCATTTTTCCCTTCTTATTTTTAGTTTTTCTCAGTCGTTAGTTACACTTGTAAATTTGAAGACTTGATACTTTGTGACTAACACTTTAGACTCTTGCTTTCAGTGATGTGAGGTTGGTGCTGCTGCTTTGGGGTTATATTAAGTATTCAAAACACTTGTTAAAATAATTTGACCAGTTACAGGTTTAATCCAGGAAATTATTTCAGGAATTGAAGCATTAAGGCAGCATTTTGATGACTTATCCCAACCTGTTATAGGCAATAGCAATAATAAATTAATAAAATAATAATTTATTAGAATTACTAAAATAAATAATAGTGTTCTAATTTTTGTCCTGGAGTTTTGCCAGCTGAGGTGTTTGGGTTGGTGTTTCCTTGAAGCTAGTGCCCGGCATACATTCTGAGAGAGGGTGCATTGGTTTTGCTCCTTCACCTCTGCGGATAAACTTGAAAGCCAGAGCATACTTGCTGCCTACTTTAATTCGGTAATTGGATCTAAACCCACCCTGAAAGCTGGTTTCCAGCAAATAAGTTTCCCGTTATCTCATTCAGAATTTAGAAAACAATTTTACACTTTTTTAGTTAACCTCTTAATCAACAAAACCTGTTTGAAGAAAAAGTTTGCTTAAAGCCTGTTCCGGAAGAGTTAACTCTGAAAAGGTTTATTATTTTGATGTTGCCTGCTGAGTTAGCTTTTTGCTCTTGCTGGTATGGCCAAGGAGTATTGCATCTCTTTGAATGGAAACGTTTGATTGCTACCATTCAGAGGAAATTATTATTATTATTTGGTACAATAAGCATCACAAAACCCATTGAGGAAGATCATTTTTTTACTACTTCGCATAAATATGAATTTTCAGTGTCAGCATCTTTAACACCAAGGATTCAGTCATCACAAATTCAGGGACAAGACCAGTCCTGACTGTTGGGAGTGGGAATGTTAGGAATACAGGGGACATATGCAATTAAGTAGGAACGAACAAAAATCTGAACTAGCGTGAGATGTGAGCAAACCAAAATAACCTCACTTCCATATACTGAGATTAAAAATAAAAATGCTAATTTTTATTTTTAGATCTGAATTTGGACGCTGGATCTGGTCATGATACATGTGGAGAAACATCATCTGAAAGTTACAGTTCTCCTTCTAGTCCACGACACGATGGGAGGGAAAGCTTTGATAGTGAAGAAGAAAAAGACAGAGGTTGTATTTGTGGAGAGTGTGCATGAACGTCTTTATTCCTAGGCTAATCTCTTTCTTCTCTTAATTTTAATTAGTTTCTCACTTTTATTAGCTGCTTTTATTTCTGAACTAGCCACAGAGCACATTTTGCTTTGTGGGTTTTGTGACTGGACAGTTTGAAGGCTTCTAGCAAATAGCAGGACTGTTTAAATATCATTGAGTTTTAGATTGCTACATACACGTAGTAGTTTTCTGACCGCAGTGGCATAGAGAAATTTCAGCACTACAGCAATGGGAAAAACTTTGGCATGAAAGGGACTGGTTTTATATTGAATTATGTGTGGCATGTCTGAGAAGTCCATCTTTTTCTATTGGCAGTTGTAATTTGTCCCTCCTTCCAAATTTGGGTAAGCTCTGTTAATGTCTTTCTAGGTAGGTGCAAATTCCTAATTCGGTCTGTGCCCAACTCTTCACGTTTGCAAATAGCGCAAGTCAAAGACACAGTAGCTAGTTGGGCGGTTTGATACAGGCAAGTGATAGAGGTTGACCTAGCTTGATTTGGATGAATGAAAATAATCTCAAAGTTATTCTGAATCGGAAAGACATAACTATCATTTGCGTCATCAAACGTAGGAAGTTTTATATGGGTCAGTGAATTCAGGGCATGACTCTGTATTGTTTCAGTTTCGCTCTTCTGACTGACAAATGCTTTTGTCTCCACAGATACAGACAGCAATTCTGAGGACTCTGCGAATCAAAATACAACCAGGTTTACAGGCTACAGTGCTGTCAGTTCATCAAATATGAACAAATCATCTGCTCAGATCTCTTCAGTGAACAACGAAAATGGAAGCCTTTCAGAAGATCCTTTGAATGCAAAGTTTCAACATATTTCCTTCATGCCTGCCTTACACTGTGTGATGCACAGCGCTGCCCAAAAGCCTGAAGCAGTTGTCCCACCACCCATATCTGCGGATGGTAAAACTATGGGAATGCTTGTTACCACGCCTGTTGCTGTCTCGCCAGTGAGAGAGTCCGCGAATTCACCTCCTGGTGGCATGGGCCCAGTGACCTCTGGTGAACCTGAGAAACGCCTTGAGCTGATGGCTTCCCCTTTGCCAGTCCCATCCACTTTCCTTCCACATTCTGTCCAGCCTGGTAGCCCTGCTTTGCATTTGGCAATACATAGATTGAAAATGCCCTCTCCACAGGGATCATCGGAAAGTTGCACAGTTAATGGACCGCAGCAGCCGACAGGAAACTTAAGTATTGGATCACCAAATACTGCCTTTATCCCAGTCCACAATCCAGGTAGTTTCCCAGGATCCCCAGTTCCTACTACAGATCCCATCACAAAACCCGCGTCCCAGGTGGTAGGACTGAATCAAATGGTGCCTCACATTGAGGGAAACCCAGGAGCGATCCCTCAGCCTACCAATCTAAAGGTAGTTCTTCCAGCAGCTGGTCTCTCCACAGCAGCACCGCCACCTCCACCAGCTTCGTACGCTTTGCCAGGCAGTCCTCATGCTACCAGTGTGTTGCCCAACCAGAATACAAACGTGCTGAACACTGTAGCGACCTCCTCACCACCTCAGTCAGCTGGTTTAGGTGTTGGTCAGGTCCAGTCCACTGTTCCTCCTGCAATACCCACACATACGCCAGGCCCTGCCCCTAGCCCGAGCCCTGCTTTAACACACAGCACTGCACAGAGCGACAGCACATCCTACATAAACGCTGTTGGAAATAATAACACTAACGGGACAATGTTACCTCCGCAGCAGTTAGGATCTGGTCCTTGCGGTTCTTGCGGACGTAGGTGTAGCTGTGGGACCAATGGAAGCCTTCAGATTAATAGCTATTTTTATCATAACCCACTTCATGGACAAGTCTACAGAGTTCCATCTTTCTTCACTCTGCCATCCCTTTGCAATGGCAGCTACCTCAATCAAGCACATCAAAGCAATGGAACACAACTTCCTTTCTTCCTGCATCAGTCTCCATATGCAAACGGGCTTATGCATGACCCAGTGATGGGGAGCCAAGCCAACTATGGTATGCAGCAGATGGCAGGATTTGGGAGGTTCTATCCTGTATATCCAGCACCTAACGTAGTTGCCAACACAAATGGGTCAGGACCCAAGAAGAATGGGAACGTTTCATGTTACAATTGTGGTGTAAGTGGACACTATGCGCAGGACTGTAAGCAGTCATCCATGGAGGCCAGTCAACAAGGTAATCATGATAACTCCCAGCGGACTTGCTTTTGAGTTTAGCGGTTTCTCTTTACCTTTCTGAATGTGCTGTTTCTGGTCTTGCAGAAAGGTGTGCGTGCGTGTGTATGTTTTGTGTAAATGGTTGTGCACTAGTGACCTGCTCTAAAATTGCAAAGTATCTTATCTCTGCCTGAAAATCTTGTAGAACAGTGCAAGGGAACGGGGTTCAGAGTGTAAAGTTGAAAATGGGAATGATTCGGAGCTGGGAAGTCAAACTGTATCAGTCCTAAACTGTCATTCTTTTTTCACTGATTTGTTTTTGGCATTATATTGAGACTTGCATGTTGTTTCAATTTTTCCATTCCTGTTCTGTGGTTTTTTTTTTGGAGAGTGGCGAAAAGTTAAAGATATCAATTACTGTCTGTGATACGAACTTGGATTCTTAAAACTTGGGAGAATTTAAACAAAACAACGAAACAACAGACTAGCCGTTTGATAATTTAACTTTCCTAAAGCGTACCTTTGCACAATCAGCCATCCTTCTGTGCCCCATCACATAGTACATAAATGAAACATGCTTTAACTTTTCAGACAAGTTGCAGCACAAAGGCAAAAGCCAGTTGGAACTGAAAATCAAAGGAATGGCTTCAGTCTCTTGTGCCATTTCTTTCTCCATCCAGAGGAATGGGGAAAATGCAGTGTTTACGTAGAGCATAAACTATATTTTTTTGATTCTTGGCCTGTTCCCATTCTGACTTTGCTTGTTAGGTCGGTCTGGAACAGAAAAGGCAAACCTTGATGGGGGTTGTCTTTTCTCTGCATTTTTCCAGTAAAGGTAAAGAGTCCTGTATCTACGATCTGTATCTTCTTTAAAATTACAGTTTTAGCAAGCAGATGACAGGAAATAGTATAAAATCTTAGGACCTACTTTAAAAGGACTGGAGGATGATAGTGCCTTTTGAAGAGCATGTCCATTTTGATACCTTGTAGTGGTTTTGTAATCCATTTGAATTGTGAGCAGTGACTTAGTAGTTCTCTTTCCTGTTTTAGGCACTTACAGACTGAGATACGCACCTCCCCCTCCCCCTTCCAATGATACCTTGGATTCTGCAGACTGAAACAAGTAAACATTGCCTACTTAAACTGAAGCTTGGGAAACTGGGGGAAGGTGTGTGTGGGAGGGGGGTGGGGTGGTCTTGTGTTTTGGGACATTCCCGGTTCTATATTCTTTTGGAATTTTTCATTGCTTTTGCACCTCTGTTCCATTCAAAAGAAGAAAGCTGAGTCCCTGGTCTCCTCCTGGTTCTACAAAAGGCTTACGTAATGCATGTAATTCAAACACACAGCCAAACAATCAAAAAGAGCATTTGAACCATGCTTTTGCACTGAAGACTTGAGACATGTGCAATGTTTACTGCATTTTTTCTAAAAAAAAAAAAAGTCCTCTGACCTCTGACATCACTGGTGGAGCAGCCATATGGTGAAAGAAGAAACTTGGTCGTGTTCCCCACCACAATCTTCTTCCCTCCCTCCCTGTTCTCCTTATGCTGCTGTTTCGTTTTCTTTCCCTGTTTGTCCACGTGGATTCGTTGGACTTGCATGAGTGTTTAGCAGTTCATACAGACCCTGCCCATACCCTAAATTAATGCTCATGAATTGAGGGGAGTTGTTCAAACGTCCTATTAGGAGAGTCCAAAGGAACACCCAATACTGTATGTGTACTATATCTGATAATAATACATATACACAGCTCTCGAGTCCCACGTAAATGAAAATATATAGAGCAGGAAGGGGCTGAAACTGTGTGGACTGGAACAGATTTAGAACGAGCTTAAATGACAGATTTTTCTTCCATTGTAGCTTTTTAGCCTGTATGTTCAGCAACAAAGGTGACAAAAATGGTATGAATGTTGTACTCAGTGTGTTTGCATTTGTAATGAAAGTTGACAGCATTTTTTCCTTTTTTAAAGCTATTCTACATTGTGTCAACACAGAATGAACATTACTTGATTGAGTATTTTTTTCCTAAACTATTACAGTGTTGCATTGTACTTAGAATGTAAATGTTTTATTTCAAACTGAACAAAAGCTATGGTTTTCTACAAAATAGTCAGGTATTAGTATTAGAACCTGTCTACCAAATAGCAAAGTCACTATTTTATAACGATTTACCACTATGCGTAATTACGGTATAATGTGAAAGACTGAAATGAGTGTTAAGATGGTATTAATCATGTCAGTATCATGAGTAAGTAAGTTTAATGCTGCTGTATTTTTTATTTTATTTTTAAAAGCCAATATATGTACTAAATTGCTTCCAGGTAATATTTGATTTCCTAAAGTGCACTGAGGTTATCTGGAAGATGAGTGTATTTTTGACTGCTGCATTCAACACCGATGAACAACTACCACTGTATATCCATAAGGTTTGGCATTCCTCACAGTTCATGGCAGAAATGTTTGTTCTTAAAATCAGACCTGGTGTCCGTTAGAGGGATGAAATAAAATCAATCTCTGGTTCAGCCGTCTAATAAATTGCTAAACAAACAAAAAACTTGAAGAAAAAAAAGCTTGATTACTACATTTCTTCATAGGTAGCATTTATATTTATAGCACCAGTGTACATTTTGAAACTTTTTTCTTGGAGGGGGGGGAATGGGGAGGGAGGTAGATGAAAGCTTTAATTTAAAAAAAAAAAAAGTTTAAGTAGTAAATGAAAATTATTTTGATTAAAATTTTTATTTGATCTGGGTATTTTTGGACCACTTGAAATGAATGAACCGCGTTTGAGTTGAAGTGAGGGTGTTAAACCACCAATGGACTTGTATTGTGAATTACCTGCCAGTTGTACTTTATGGAACTTATTTTATGATTTAAAATACTGTACTGTAAATAGGAGGTATGTTACCTTCTCTTTATTTGTATGTTTACCATATACTTTGATATTTGAAATGTACTGGAAAGGTCACTTATATTTCTAGAAGAGATTGGATTTTATGCAACCTTTTTCCTTGAATTAACAGCAATAAAAAAAGAAAAAAAAAAGTACCCGTGTGCAAGTACTGTCCTTTATCACTGAGAAGAGCGAAATAAGCGTGATGCTCTGCCTCTGGATATAGGGATGGGGTCACGGCAGGTTTTGGCACGCTGCCGTTTTGGTTGGAATCTGTTACTTTCAAGACAAAGCTGAGAGTATTTGACCTAAAGTCAGTCCTGTATCTGAAATCAGGTAACTGTCTCTTGATTTAAACTTAAGATAGACAGATCTCTTGGGAGAATGAGGATGGCCTTCTCTGATAGACCCAGGATTTTGACCTAAGCTCTTTCAGAACAGTTAAGCCTGTCTTATATTCTGATGGCTCCTGGTTTTGGGTTAAAACCCAGGTTAAACATGCTTTTTTCTTTTTGACTGCAGCGCAAATAATGTGTGTGCTAGGCGTGTAGTAACTGGAAAGTGAGACCTTTCTTCCATTTGCTAAAATAGATGGAAGGACAACGGGAGCTGCCAGGAGTAGGGAAAAAGCTTACAAAAGTGCAATTATGGCTGAAGGGTGTGATAGGAACGTAGTACCCCCATGTGCTGGGGTAGTGCTGAGAGAGAGAAGGGTGCTAATTACTCTGTTGCCTCACTCTATAGACAGTGCTTCTAATCCCTGCTGCTTTGCAGCAGTTTATCTACAGAGCCGAGGACCGCAGGCTATCTGAGATCCTTATCCCAGCTTACTCCCCAGAACAGCCTACTTCCTGAGAAACCACCGAACGTGATGGGAAGGCTCAGACCTGCTGCTGAACCCAACCTCGCCAGGCAGCCTCCATAATGGGGGGGTGTCGAGCCCAGGTATCGTGCAGACACCGTCATGCATCTTCCATTTATGTGTCTGGTGTCCCATCCGTGGACGCAAGGGAGCGCGTACATCTCTCCAAGGAATCTGTGAATTATCGTACTTATGGTGCCGTCTGAGTTGCTGATACTCTCGTTTGCCTGCGTGGACTTTTAAGAGATCCTGGTTGCATCCATCAGTTCAAAAGCTTAAAAACGCGTACCCTGTGCCATAGCAAACGGTATAAAACGCCTCGTTCTTCCGGTGCTTGTTTGGCTGGAGACCTGACAGCACTCATAGCCAGCCGCCCTCTTGGCCTGTGCCGCTGCTGCCTGGGCGATCGGGTGCAACTGCAGTTCACGAGAGAGACTCTCCCTCCCACTGAGAGGGGTGGGAACGGTTGAATGCCCCAAAGACACCTGAGAAAATCCCACTAGCTGGTGGGCCCCAGCAGCTCTCCAGGTCTCCTGAGAGTGACTCCCGAGTTCTGCGCTGCTCCTGGGTTGTATTGCCTGCTGCAGGTGGAAGCCTGTTGTTTCCACAAACGGTTTGGTTGCTAAAGCTGGAAGAAAAAGCGAAGGACGAGGTGGGCACGGAGAGGATTGGGAAGACGAGAGCATAAGGGAGCGTGGTGATGCGCGCTGCTCGCTTAGGAGCGAACAGATGGCCTCATTTTCCGTAGGGTGGCAGCGGCAGCCTAACGCCTAGGTCTTGACTTAGCTGATACTACTGAGGGGAGGTGAGGGAACAGGGGGCGTACACATCCTGCCAGGGTAGACGGAAAGTGAAATGTATGGAAAGGTACACAGGGAGCTGCGAAACTTACCCGGCGCTGAGCTACTCTGGCTGCAGAGAGATGGAAGTACCCCTGTGACCCATTTCAGTTGTGCTCACGGCTGCCTCCGGCGATGCCCGGACCTGGACCCTGCTGCAGCTGCTCTCCTGAAACAAGGTTGCCTAAATTCTGCACCCCCCAAAAAAACCCCAGCAAAGCAGCTTTGGGCAGTAGCGCTTCCTGCTCAGGGCTGGTAACTGCGACTGCTGGAATCAAGCACTATATACGTGAAGGGTGCGTGGGCTGCGCTCGTGCTTGCGAGGAAGAAGAAGGGGTGTCCTAAAGGCCTAGTCCCAAGTTTGCAGGAGGGCTGGAGTGCTGTCTCACTTAACGTGGACAGGATCCCAGGCACTGCCCTCCGCTCCTCTGAGAGGGCAGGAAGGAAACGTGCATCCCGAGGTGCGTGCTGCCCCTCCGCCCGCGGCCGTCGCGCACCCCAGGGCAGAGGAACGGGGTTCTCGCTTTGATCCAGCCCTTGAGCTGACAGAGCTGCAGGCACTGGAGTTCTGTACGGTGCCGTACGCTGGAGCAGGTTCAGGAGCAAATGTGCCAACAGCTGTAGCCGGTCAGGCCGAAAGTCCACCTGTGCCTGCATCCTGTCCCCAGCAAGGATCAGGCGCAGATCTTTGGGAAGAAAGTACTGTTAATAAAAAAATTTAAAAAGAGGGAGAAGCGGTAATCCTTGCAAATGTGCCACCTGACAAAATGAAATGAGTCTCTTCTGAAGTTCATCTTCACAATAGGTGGCAGCATAACTCTGCCAGTGGAATATACGGGAACTCCTGGGGCACCATGTAAGATGCTTCGGTTTCATTTGATTTTAGCTTCTTCGTGCCACGGGAGTAAGCTTACTCGGGGGATTTCTTTGACTTGTGGTTTTGTAATGTTATTTTCTGTAGGGTTTTCTTGTTTTCAGATATTTTCTCGCACGAAGAACACACTAATTGTTGTCCCTCAAAAAACCAAGCATGCTAAACGCAAATCCTGAAGCATTGACTGCCTAGAGATAAAATATCCCCGGTGGCATAGTGAAGACCCAAGGAATTGCGGCCAAATGGGAAAGCTGTGTCTTAAGAACCGCTGAGCATTAGAAATGGCTCTAGGTATTTGTATTCACGCAGTAAGGAATGCTTCCTGAAGTCCATACAGCTTTTTTTTTTTTGAAATGTGAATAATTCATGAGGGAATCTTGTTATCTTTCAGGATCCTTTCTCTTATTTGCCTCCCTCTTAGTCTGAAGGTGCACAATACAGTATTTAACATCAGATCAGATATTTATCTGGAACGTCTCGTGCTCAGGAACATATTTCCAAAGAGATGGAACATAATAAACCCCTTATTTTAAATACTGATACATGCTCCCCGACTAGCATAAAGGGTCACTGTTGTCTGAGTGGGCCGATAAAACAATGTACAAAAGCACAGGCTGAGGAAAAATTGTTGCATTTGGTAAAAGGATAGAAAAGCTGTGTCTTAACCATTAGGGCATTCATTTTAGACCTCCCCTCTTTGGTCTAAAATGGCCATTTTTATTGGCTTCTGAAGTATGGTTTTTTTCAGAGACAGAGGATGTTGATGACTGAGACAAAGTTAAGAATTAACTCCTACGATGCTGATTGGTGTGACTAATGAAAGCTGAGGTTTGCTGCTTCAAAAACTTGGTTGCCATTAAATTTTGGGTTTAAAGTACTGGTTAGGGACTCCTTAGAAAAAATAGTGGCCTACATAGTAAAACAGAATATACATCATAAAATATGCTGACATTATAATAGTCTTACTTTACCTCCATTGAAAGTTAAACCATGGTGTTTTCAACAGCTTCAAATTTCTTTTTTTTCACTAAAACTAAGTTTGGGAAGTGATGGCATGTCTAGGTAGAGCAGTCAATATAACATACAATTAATTGTGTTGCTATCAGATTGCTCTCTTTTTTT
>VXBO01011703.1:401154-432333 GCA_013400135.1 Rhinoptilus africanus | reverse complement strand
TTGCACTTTGCTCCGTGTCAGGGATGGGTCAGGGGAATGTTCACACATGTCCATACACACTTATCTCGTTACACTATGATTGTCAGCCCAGTCCATAATTTACCAAACCTAGTAGAATTTCTCACCCTTTTAGTCACTAGAAGCCATGCAATATGGACAAGTGAAAGAAAATTCCTATTTTTTTCATAAAATTTAGAGTTCTGTTTAGCTATTCTGAGAAAGATACATTTTTATTACTTATATTCTGATTTTCTGATTACTGCTGGCAAAGCCCCTTCACCCCTATAGGTAGATTGAAGCCAAGTTTTGTTTTGTGCTGTAAAATTTAATAGAAGTATTCCCATGGACTTAAACTATTTATCTATACTGGAATAGCAAGCAATTGTATTTTGATTTCAAGTTCAAGCAGTTCTTGGATAACTATCTTGATCTAGTTTCATTATCAAAAGCATAAAAATCATTGTTTCATCTCTTAAAATTTGAAAACTGCCACCACAACAAAAGAGGAAAGCAAAGGATTTCTGGAAGATTTCCTGACTCTTACTTTCAGGGGTGATTTATAACACATTCTAATACTTTGTTTCTCTACACAAGCTCATTCTTAAGACGCTTGCTCTCCCTAATTTTTCAGGGTATTTGTTATGTTGCAACCAAGAAGTTACCTTAATTTACACTAGTATTTGTAAAGAGACCTAATAGATGTTACGGCTAGAAATTGATTCATTTTTGAACCCTTCTTGCACTCCTATCACTAAAAAGTGAGAGTTGCAACAAGGCTATTAATTGCTAACAATTTAATGGCATTAATTATTGATGTAACTTTATAATTGACTGTATTTGGGTTTCATTTTTACCCTTTGATTCTTGAGTGTAGACGGTTGTTTTTACAACAACAATATCTTGAAACACCAGTAATACTTGTTAGATCTTTATTGTCGGTCACTGCAAACAGATTATACCGGGATGAGTCGTTCTGAGTCTTGATGCCACTTGTGGTGTGTGCTGTTGGTAGATGCTTGGTCTGTACATGTAACATCTTCAGGACAGGACTGAGACTTGACTGTTATTCTAGAGTATGTGTTCTATGCAGTGTTGTCTTCAATTATTTGTTTTATTATTAGATTTGAATATATTGGTGATGCAAATCATGATTTAGCATCTGTGTTACCAAGGGATTTTTCCATTATCATCTTTTGTCCCCTACCACCTGCCCACCTTTCCAACAAAGAAGTATCCAGCTTGCCAATGTAAAAGTCAGCTAAAACTCAGGGTGACATTTGGAGTGCATGCGGATCATCCGTGGAATACGCATATAAGGTGGTGGGGTTTTTTTCTACCCAAATTTTTTAATATGCCATAGATGTTAACCAAAAGTTAAGGGGTATTTTACAGTAACCTGCAGCCAAGTAGGTTTAACTGTGTCTTTCTGTCATGGCCTGTTTCTCTAATTTGTTATTTTCTTCCATCTTTCCTAGGAGACCTGAGTTCGTAGGCTTGTTATCCCTGTGGGATATGGTGCGACTGGGGAACATGTTAATTGTGTTCAGGTTCCTGCGGATTATTCCTAATATGAAGGTGTTTGTTTATCCCTCCACACTTCTTTTCGGTCCGAGTATAAATTTTGTTGAAGCCTTTTAGAATAACATGTAGTAGACTGCAAACCTGAGTGAGATTATAACTCAGCTCTAACTGTCTCGACTATTGCACAGCACCTCACAAACTCACTCTCTCTTTGGCTGGTTTTCTCTGTTGAGGTGTCAGGGAAGTTCTGTTGATGTTGCTGCAATTGATGCTGGTATTCTGAAGCCGGCAAATGCATCCAGAAACACTTGTCCAACTTGCGTAGTGCTTCAATCTTAATTAGATGAATGGATATGATACTCTTGAAGAACTTTGTACTCAGGAGGTTATAGGCATGCTTTGACTAGATACTGCCAGACATTTTGGTTATGCAAAGGGTTATTTCGGACAAATCTCTCTTTCCACATTTTCAGTATGAGTATTTCCACCAGAATACGTATACTTGAATCTGAAATCACTTTGAGTTGTTTGATTGTTTATTATAATCCTGCATTTAGAATTACTTGAAAGCTAAGCCCAAATTGTTGTCAGGTGTAGGACGTGTAGCCTAGTTCAATAAGCCATAAATATCTGATGTAATCAGAGGTCGTAATGTCAGTGGAAAGTATAAACTAGAAATTATGTGGATCAAATATGAGGCAGTCCCTCTGGAGCTGTGGGGCGCTTGTGACTCTTTAAATTTTTTTTCCTGTTCTAGTCTTGCTAGGCATATAGCCCTTTAGGTCACATTGCCTGTCTGTGTTTAAAACTTATAATGTTTGTGTATGTAATTGTTCATTCATTTTAAGTACCACATGGAAATATCCCTGTATAAAAGATGACCTTCATTTAGATATAGCTCACTTTCCTGGTTAGTATTTCTTTGTCCTTTTGGTAAAAATAATTTGATATGGATTGGAAGTGTGATTAATGTCATACATGTAAAGTTCTGGTTTGTTTTAGTTCATGGCTTTGGTTGTTACAACACTGCTGGATCTGGTGAAAAACTTGAGAGCATTTGCAGGAATCCTTGTGGTAAGTCGTGATGCAAGATTTTAATTTCCTTTCTTACAGTTAGCAGTATAATAAGGGTATGTCTTCAACAAAGTAAGCCAGGTTCTTTGAATGACAATCACCATAAACAGTAACACTTCACCTCAATCAGTCAGTTCTTCCCCAGGACATGTCTTGCAAAGCTGCAACAAACTACTGTTTCGCTACAGGCTGCGGACAGTGTCAGTGCCTCATTTGTCAGTTTCCTTCTAGAGTGCCTTTAAAAGATGATTTAAAACGTCCTCAGAGAGCTTGGCCCAAGCTGGATACTCTAGTTTCAAATAAAAATTCATCCAATGTTAAAAGTAGCCTCATTTTCCTTACCCTGGCTTGCTTATTTTAAATAGCAAAACAACTTTAAATATTTTTTTCAGTTGAGAAGGTCTTGAGATGGCACGTTTGGACATGATTTTTAAAAGCCTCTGCCGTCCTGTTTTAGGTGTGTCTGTGTAGAGCAGGTACTCTGTAAACATGTGGTTAAAGGATGGATCACAGTACGTGATGTCTACGACATAAATCCCACGTTTCCCAGCTCTTGAGTTTCTGGCTTTGCAACGATGTCTTCCTGGTGCAGCACATGAGTGCCTGGGTGCCTTTTTTGTTATTCTTTGTGGTTTATTTTTAGGATACCTTAATTTGAAGTAATGGTTAGAGACCAGGGATTTGCTGTGTATTAGATGTTGTCTAAAAAGTTGTTCTAGACTGCATAGTTAGCATGCAGTTTGCTCACAATATCTGGTTTTGTCATTATTAATCTCTGCTTTTATCTGTAAGGGAGGGGCCTTAAGTTGTAGTCTGAAAAGGTTTATGTTGCAATTTGAAATAAAGATACTGGGTTTGGGCAAAGCTGAGTTGGTATCTACTTTGTTGTGCTATACAAGTCACACTTGCCGCTGGAAGCTGCTCTTGGAACTGAGAAATACCTTGGGAGTGCACAAACTGTCCTTAATGCTGTGTATGTGAATTGTAGTTTTGCACCAAGTGTGAGTCAAGTTTGCCATGGTGTTTGCCACTTCCATTAAATTAATTTCCTTTACTTGAGGCTACACAGAAGCTGTCAGTGAGCTTCTACCATAATGAAGTCTGACTCCGTTACTGGCTGATGCAAAACGTCTTTCTTAACGTTAGCCTGGAACGCATGCTGATGAAATAATGTAACTGATTAAAGAATTTCTCAGGCAGCGCGTGTTTTAAATATAACTTTTCAAAGAATAAAATTAACTTTATTGTTGTCAAACCAGATACCCCATCTTCTGGCAGGCTGTGGAATGTCAGCTTCAGCTTATTCCAGGAGTGTCCAAAGTGCAGTCGCTCATAGGTCAGAGCGGTCTCTCTTCTACTCCTCCCAGACTTCCCTCCTGGCTTTGTTTTGTAGCAAAATACAAAAATATGACTAATGACACTTTAATTTGAAGACACATCTTATTGCAAGCTAGGACAAATGACTCAGAGAAGTGAAGTTGTAGGTTATTTCTAGAACAATCTTTATAGGATAAAAATTGCAAAATCACCTAGGCAACTGCTGAAGACTATGAGAAGTATCTCTTTAAAGAGAGTCTTGCATTTCTAACAAGTAAAAGACAGAAGTTCTCAAATCCTTCAGTTATCAAAACCTTTATTTTTAAACTGATACAACATTTTAAAAGAAGTTGCTGATGTAATATAAAATATTGACTTAGTTTTGTCCTTCAGTTACGTTTAGTAAAAGCTTATTTTCACTGAATCTAGAAGAAAGACACTCGGATATTTAGATTATTCCTTGTAAATAAAAGTACTGTTGTTTCACTTTAAGTCACTGTTCTGCAGTGTTAATAGTTAAATATCAGCATTCTGAGCACAAAAAAATAAAGTAGATCATAAAGTAAAATGATTTAATGCATTTTAACAAGCGAAAATTAAATAAAACATTTACAGTAAGAGAAAACAGTTAAGTAATACAAACATTGAGAAGTATGTTTGTTTGAATAGCTTCAGGCATTGTTCTTGACCAAATTCCTTTAACTGTGGGACTACTATGAATTCCATATTAATTGCCTTGTTTTCTTATTTAGTGACAAAAATATTCAAAGCTAATACTTGCTTGTATTCCTTCCAGGTGGTTTTCTATGCATTTGCTATAACTGGCATAATGCTGTTTAAAGATGCTGTTACTCCCGTGGGAAATATCAGGTAACGTTCTGAACATCATTATTCAGAAAGAATCTGTTTTTCAAAAGCATCTGCGACACAGTACCTCTGAGTTGTTTGGTAGCTTTTTTTTCCCCCTCTTATTCTTGGAGTCACCCTTCTAATGTTAAATCATACGGGCTTTTTTCATCTGTTACTCCTGATTCTTCTTGGTGTATTGAAACTCCAGGAATCCTTATCTGTAACTTGAAATTTTACCCTGCTGTAGCTTAAATACTTTTTTTTTTTTTTATGACTTCTTGTTTCCTGCCCATATGAGACAACTTTCTACAAGGCACTCGGAAGAATCTTGTTTTTAAGGTAAAGTATGTAGAAAGCTGTCCTCACATCAGCCTGTAATTCTCTTTTAGTGCTGCCAATACAACATATAATAATGGCACTCTGCAGTGTGGGACCTATGAACAGCTGGAATATTGGCCGAACAACTTTGATGACTTTGCTGTGAGTCTGATCACTGATGGAATCTGTCCCTCTTTCCCTCTCTGCTTGTCTTTTCCCTCATTTTCTGAGGCTTAAGTGTGCGATACAGCCACTCAACTTCCGTTTTGCTCATGTTATTTAGGCAGCAGTGGTGACCCTCTGGGATGTGATGGTAGTAAACAACTGGCAAGTCTTCTTGGAAGCATTTTCAAGATATTCAAGTCCGTAAGTAGCAATAATAATACTGAAAAAGTCCTATATAAATCTAGTTTATAAGGTAACCAAACAGGAATTATACACGCTGCACTATCATGTGCTAGGAGGGGTGCCACTTACCTTATTTTGGGGTCAATTCAGGTATATAGGAAATAAACTTAATGCTTATGGCCGTTCTTTAACTTGTGTAACTTGATGGTTGCTCTGGTGCTTGGTGGATGCCATGAAGTCTGTGATCACATTTAGTAAGGATTGGAGACTGACTCGGTATTCCCTTAGTTTCAAAAAAGAGCGAATGGATGGTCAACAGGCTTGCAACATGTGTTGGGTGGGTGGCTCTTGCTATAGAGCCAATCTCACAGAAATGAGATATTAGCAAATTGCTGTAGTCCGTTTTGGGCTGCTTCTGTATTTTCCCAGTGGGTAAAAAATTTTTTGTAGACTTAAAACCTTAGACTTATCTTTCACTTGCATTTAATTACTTATGGGAATGTTTGAATAAACTGGATAGTCTGTGGTTTGAGCTGTTCTGGTGATCCTTGGCTGGTTAACCCAGAGTGTACTTAAGTTGTGGAACGCTCTTCTGCAGGCTGCTGTGTGTGATAAAAGTTTAACGTGGTCTAGTGAAGACTGGACAAATTCTGAAAGAGAAATCCGTTGGGATCTGCAATGAATGGAAGCTACCTCTAGCTCAAGAAATCTCTGAACTGCAAGTGGTTGGAGATTGGGAGAGCATTTAGGGGGTAGCATCATAGGTACTTTGCTGTGGTTTTACACTCTTTCCTGCGCTTCCGCTTTTGACTGCTCTTAGAGGGTGTTAGCCTAGATGGATCTTTTGCTGTGATCCAGTACAACTTCTACTAGGCTGCTTTTCTGTCCCCTCTGAGTTTGATTAGGTATGTTAAGTGAGGGGAGCACGTCTGTTTGGCTAACTTAATGAAAGGCTAAGACTTTTTAATTTTTTTTTTTATGTTCCAGATCTCCATTTACTTTAAGAAAGTAGTAGTATTATCTTCCAAGAAAAACTGATTTCATGGCTCTGCTTGGTTACTTTCAGGCTGAGGTTGTTTACTGCCTATTTTACTTATTGTCTGTTAATCTGCTCTGCAGGTGGGCAAAGATCTATTTTGTAGCCTGGTGGTTGATCTCCTCTGTCATCTGGGTTAATCTCTTCGTAGCTTTGCTTCTAGAGGTAAGGAAGTGTGTTTATTTTGTCTTAGATCCTGAAGACAGGTTCTGATTTGTGTGGGGCATGAAAAGAACCCCAACAACTTTTTGGGAAAAGTATATTGGCTTTGTGTGTGTACTTAATCTTTCTTTTTTCCTTCCTTCCCTTGAGACATTGAGGAAGCATTTTCTTTTTCCTGGACAGTTGTATATTTTATTTGCAACTTTATCACAAATCTGATTGCATTTAATTGGGTCTGTATATTTTCATTATAGCTTACTCTGTAAAGATGAAAGGTATTGGAAGTATTACAAGATTACTTGTCTTTTGTAGATTAGCATTTAACTTCAGCATTATTTATTCAAGCTGCAGACTTTTTGCATTTTGACTTCTCAGCAAATGAAATTAGCACTTCAAAACTTAGAATTTTTTTATTTCATTTGTCTGTCCTGCATTTCTTCCTACCCCAATTTGAATTATTACACTAGAAGAGTGAAGGAGATTGCTTGTTTTGAAGAAATCATCCTCTAGAGTTTTTAAAAGGAGCTGTGGAAATGCAGGTACCTAAGCAATGTCATGAAGAACATGTTTCTTGTGTATGCATGCTTCTCTGCAAATCCAAATACCTTTTGAATTTTTGATGGTGAAGGGAATGTTTGTCATAGTGGTCTACTCCGGGTTAATCATTGTAGACTTCTTGGTAATGGAAGAAACTGAGTACCTGTAGAGGGCACTTCACCTCATCTTAAAATCCATGAAAACATCTCTGGAGATGCCCTTGTTGACTCTATTAAGAGCAAAAGTTTACTACTTTAGGCAGAATAGTGAACTTTTAGACAGAAGCTTAGGTATGAGTGTCATGCTGAGCATCAGACTTCCCTATGAGCATTTTAGAACAGACTTTCTGTTCTAGCTGGAGGCTAATCCTATGAAGTCTTCTACCTGCTTACCTCTGCAGGACTGTGGCTGAAGTTCGCCCTGAGAGCCAAGGTGTAGAGTTCTGTAGCAGGAGAGCAGGATGACACTATTTTTCTCCCTTTTTCCTCCTGAGCCGTCTGGCTACTCCCTAGGCATTGATTTGTCAGAATAATTCAAAATGGACAAGGAAACATGACAAAACCAGAAGCTGAGTTTAAGTCATGATGCCTGGACTAAGAGTGTGTTTGTATATTGTAGGGTTTTTAAAGAGGAAAAAATTCAAAGCGGGTGAACTCTTGTGGGTAGTTCACACAGTTGTCTTGGGGAGGCAATCCTCGTTAGGAGTAGAAGACAGCAGGACTGTCTTCTGTTCTACTGTTCTTTCAGTGTGTGATGAGAAAGCTGTTTCATTCCTGAGCAACAAGCTTGAATAAAGTGGTGACCCACAGCCAATAAATATACTAATGCCTAAATAAGTCGCTGCTCTGTCCCTCTGTTAAAAACAAACTTCACCCCACTTCCAAACCTTACCCCCAAACATATTGAGTTGATATAACCTCTTTTTTTGATGTCATTAGAAGTGGCCTTTAATTTTTTTCCTATTCCTTTTACTTTCCAGAACTTTATTCACAAGTGGGACCGTCGCTGTCATCGAGAGCCTCTTTCAGATATTGAGTACCAAAGGACAGTTGAACTAATGTTCAGGTGAGTTGAACTAGGCTTGATAATCAATCTAGTTTTTTATGTTCATCTGTTTTAAAGACAGTGCGCTGGCTGCAAGAGGATAAAAGGCTTGTCTTTTATTTCCTCCCTCTAAAGCAAACTGTTTAATCTGTTAGCTTGAAGAAATTCAGTAAATACTTTAGTTAGGCCAGCTTTAAGCTGATTTGGTAGCCTAATCTTTATATGCTTTCTGCCCATAGCATGATGGGAGAAGAGGTGTTGGGGGCCTGGGGGGAGGGAGACTGTGCTGAGAGGGAGAAGAAAAAGGAAGATGAGGAAAGTGATGTGTTTTTTTGGCTTATTATGAAATTGTGGGTGGTGAGTTGATGCTTGATGATCATGCACAAGTGGAACTTCTGGTGCACGTTGGATATTCAATAGTAGCATTGGGAACATGTTCTCACTGGGGAGTGTTTTCAGGAAAACAAATCTACTGACCTTCAATTGTATTGTACTGTGTGCAGGAAATTGCTTCCCTGCTTCTTATGGGAAAACAGCTGCTGGTTTCCATGACACATCTGTAAAGGATGGATCACTTGCAAGTAGATGCATCTTTAGGGAGCATCAACTTATTGTAACTTTAATTCCTTGTTTCATTCTTGAAACAAGCACATGTTACATCTCAGTATGTGCATTGCAAAAACAAATGCTGAGAAGTTCCCTTTGCTGCCCCTAACAACTAATGCTTTTTCTTTGTAGAGATGTTTTGGAAGAACCTACAGAGGAAGAGTTGATGGAAAAACTGCACCAGCACCCACACCTGCAGTTATGTAGGTGACTGGTGGGAAGGACTGATTTATTTAGACCTCTGTTTTCTTGAGGTTGTCAGCTGGAAGAAACTGCATGGATTTTCTGTGAGGTGCTGTTAGGAGAGAGAGACTTGTAGGACAGTATGCGAGGTTTTGCTTGGCAATTCTCTGCAGAAAGAGGTTTTTTATTTTTGGTTCATATCTTTTTTTTGAAAAAGATTTGAATCCTTCTAATTTGACTTGATTTTTAAGTTGCAATTTTAGAAGAATATTGCAGCTGTTATTTTTATAAACTGTTGGTAGAGGAATGTTTTATTTTCTGGGTTTTTTTTAAGAAGGGAAAGCGTGTTTAAAATGACAGTGCACTTTAAAACGTGACCTTTGTAACCACTAAGCCTGCTACTTTTTTCAGCACAAGAAAATGGAATTGTCTTTTCTGGTAGGTGAGTGTGGCAAGGGCTGTGCCCTGCAATTCATGAATGGATTAGGCAGGACCAGACAAAATCCTTAATCTTTTTGTAGTGAGAGTTAAAACACTATTTTTATTGAAATGTGACACCAGCATATCTTACCAAATTTTCAGGAGTTAATCATGTCAGAACACAATCAATTTCAGCTTAGTAGCAGGGGGTGCCTACTTTGCACATCCTCTCTCTTTCATTGTTTTTTGATCTAGAATTTGTTGCTGATTGCATCATGCTAGTAACCTTGAGAGCAGTTATTACTTTGAAAGGAGCAATTGCACTCATGGTTTTCAATGTGGTAAAACTGAGCTCTCTTTTAGAGTAAATATTCTCGTTTTAGTGAACCTCTTTCTTTTACTTTCTCCCAAGTCCTGTTCTGCGCTGTATCATATTCTGTGAAAGAGCTGAAGGGAGTGAACTTTGGCCAGAATGTAGCACCATGATCACTGTGAGTCTCTCACTTAAAGGCAGGGGGAGGAAAAAAAGGTTGAGTGGGATAATCAAAGTGCTCAGCAGTTCAAATTTTTTTTTCAAGTCTGGGGGAACTGAAAGTGCTCAACCAGTATTGCAAGATCACATTCCTTTAGGGCTTAATGACCACATGCTGTATTCCACTAACTTTCACCTGGGTAATACTTTTTGGGTAAATAATTTTGTCAACAAATCTACAGTGGAGAATTACCAGTAAGCCACGTCCACGTGCTTTTCATTATTTCTTAGTGTTCCTCTAAAAAAGGTGGTTTTGTTTGAATCTTTGTCATGTGACTAGTATCCACTATGGAGAATAGAATCAATCCCAACTACTATTTTTATATGTAAAAATGAAACTACCCTTTGGGGTGCTGCCTTGTCATTGAGACACATCACCAAAAAGACATTATTGTGATCATCTCTGCCTTGGCAAACACTTCGGGAAGGTAATCAGCTGTAAAACACTGCTACTGTTTAAGTTACTTGATCCTTTTGAGAAAACAAAACGTTTTTGAAGAGTGACAAGCATCCTGCGTACTTTTCTTCCTCTTTTTTCATCATGTGGCTTTTCTTTCTTTTCTGCTTAAGGGAAAGGAAATATCTGGGGTGATGGTGCCTTTGACCTCAAAAGCACATTTCTGCATTGTTGTCTTACTGTTTCGAAGTTGTGTTAGTGATTCTTGTCTATTTCTTTATCCTGTGCTTCTGGGTTTTTTTGTATGATGTGGAACAAAATATATGTTGTAGCTTGTGTATGCGTAGAACAAATCTGAACTGAACTCTGAGCCACTCCAGCAATCTTTCCTTACTTTTGCAATCTTGCCTCTTAAGTCACAATCTTGTCTGTGTTCTGGCACTTTTCTCCATTCCAGAAAAATCCACCCAGTAACTCACTTGCACTGGCTTCAGTGGTGTAGACTGAAAACTACACTTGTTTTCAGTCATTCACTTAAACAACACCTCATGGCAAGTAGATAAAGGCATCAGCCCACAGTTATTCTAGATTTGAGTTTGGTTTTTTCAGTATTGTTTTGCATCAGCATGGTTTCTGCTTCTTCAAACGTGATGTAATCACTGCTACCAGTTTATTAGCCCTTATTAACAGAGGTTCAATACTCTTTTACCTTTTTACTTGAAATTTTTTTTCCACTTTTATGAATACTTGGAAAAGTAGCTTTGCCTTGCCAAAAAAGAAGTGACTGGTTCTTATATGTCTACAAATTTGGTTTTTTTTTTTTGTTTCTTAAAGTTGTTTGGGGTCAGGTTTTTTTGCCATTACATTCCACTACGATCTACCAAAGCAACACAAATTGGTGTGGGAGTATCATAAAAATCACAAATGTCTCCACTATGCAGTCTTTGCATCTGTACAAATGTGAAGAAGGCTTTTGGAAGGAAATAGTCTTAGTTTTGTTCTTGTTTCACATTTGTGTAATTGACTGAAAGTGTAACTACAGAAATATGGTACCTAATGTCACTTGTACGGGAAATGTAAATAAGCAGAAGTCTTACGCAATAATTGTATGAATCAGGAAAATGAATGTATGTAACTGGCTAAAATTTGAGGTTTGTATTATTAAAAATTCTTTCTCCTTCTTAAAATATGAAAATAATTGGGGTGTTAAAATAATTCTTGTGGTTTGTTTTTCGCCTTCCCCCTGCAACTGTTTCCTGTTGTGCTCAGCATCTACGCTCCCATTGTCTTTACTAGTTGAAGGCTGGGCCCACGGAAGAGGTTATATGCTGATGGGACACAACTGCCTGGTTTCAAAATGCAGAATGTATGCTGCGCTGTTATTTTCCAGTTCTAGAGACACATAACATCATCTGTAGGTAATGGATATGCTTAATTTTTAAGATGAAACTTCATTGAAGCTGAGCGCCAAGGGTGATGAGCAGCTTGATTTCCATTTGCTTTTCGGTTTGCATCTGCAAATTACGTATTTTTTCATCTCTTTTTCCTGAAAATATTTAGTGCAATAAGCACTCTCGTAGCTTTTCAACTGGGACACGATGTTGCACATAATATAGCAGAGTCCCTGGCGTTACTTTGAAACAGGTTTTGGTTTAGAAGGTGTTTGTTTTGAGAACAGAACAGTATCAGTTCTGGGTCAAGCTAAAGGCTTAAGCTTGATGTATCTGACAACGGCTGTTGCAGATGCTTAGTAGTTTGAATGTAGTTTGGATTTCAGCAGAAAGGGTTGCTGGTTATGAGAGATGCTTCCTAGCTCTGAGCACTGTACTCTGGGAGGTCACAGGCTCCCCCTTCACTCGGGTGCCCTTTCAGGAAGGGTTTGACAGTCACCTCCTGTAGCTTTGTCTGGGTGTTTGTGAACCTGCCCCTGCGTGGAGATGCCTCAGCTGGTCCCTCAGATCCTGTCCCGCCTACCTCTCTGCGGCTTCACTGGAAAGAATTCCCATGGCTGTAACAAACCTAGCTTTTGTTGTTTCAGCATGTGCTGTTGGTTTTAGCTAATGGCTTACAAATGTCTACAAATGTTGCAAGTATTTTAGAAGTAGGGATAGCAAAAAGAAAATATGCTCCTTCAGCTTCCTATTATAAACAGGAAGAGGTTTAGTTGTGTGTGCTTTGTTGCTAATACTTGACCAGTGTCTCTTGTTCCCTGCACTATCTCCCGATAGTTCTCCGTCCAATTCTCTCTGCTGGGTTCCTTTTAATCTCACTTCTACATCTCTTACCTTTTTGGGGAGAAGGAAGACCATGCTGCCCTTCCCCCAGTTTGTGTTTGCTCACTGGCAAGCCAAGCAGATCAGAGAACTTGATCTTTTCCTTGGTTGAGAACGCTTAATTTGAGCACTCCGCTCTACTTGCTGCCAATTCTCAGAAAACACATGACGTTTATACCTTTGACACTTTAGCTCTGCTTTCAAACTTGGTTTTGTGAATGAATTTAAAAGTTATTACCAGTGGACTGATGCTGTGTAATTCCTAGAAGAAGCTAGAAAATATTACAAAAAGATAATGCTGCATTATTGGAAATTATGTTAATTGAAATTGGTCTGTTGTTTCAAAAGATCCAAGGCAACTTAGGATCCAAAGCTTTTTAATGAGAATTGAGCACTTAAATTCTCAAGAGGAGGAAAAAAAGAGATGGTCCAGAGACTAAAGCATGCTTAGCATCGCTAGTCAGTTTGGAGAAATGTGGGCTGATGTGTTTGGGAACTGTGAACTGGGCTTTCCTACTTCCTCCAGTGATACCACCGCTTTTTTTAAAGATAAAACAGATCGTGGAGTATCTAAATGAAGAAGTTATGGTCATGGGAAATCTGTTGCTAATTCAGGAATAAACACCAGATCCTCAGACTTCCTTAATCTTAAACTTCATATTTCATTCTGTACTTAAATTTTTTTCTGTATTTGTAGAGCTACTGTTTTCCCAGCATAAAGTGAGAGAAAAAGTTCAGGAAGAATCCTCAAGGCTGAGTTGGCATTCTTCAGATACTAATTACGTAGTGATGTGTACAGCAAACTACTGGAGGGGCCACCTATCGTTATCTTCCATAAAGAATATGAACAGGAACTTCAAGACTCTGTATAAAGTGGAGTCATAAGGCATAATAAGTATGCTTGTTTTTCAAAAGTGTCTTACTTAGCTAAAATTGTTGCAATTCTGGAGGAAAAACTGTAATATAGTTACATCCATCATACAAGTAGTACTTGTAGTTACATATATCATACATATAGTTACCTCCATCATATATACACTTGTTTGCCAAAGGTAGCAAAATGATGTTTTATCATGAATTACTTATGTTACCTATTGGAAGGGAAAACTGAAGTGTCTTCTCTGACTTAAAATGCCAGCCATTTATATAGTTTATTTGCATTCATTTTCGTATCTAGTCTTATACTTAGAATTTTTCCATGGTAATTGTATAAAAATGGTTTACTGATGCTGATTTTTTTTCTTTTTAACTTCAAACTAAGTTGAAGACAACTGCAGCTTGTCCTTTTCTTTAATGCTAGAAATTCCCTATAACAGTCTTGGTCATCTTTTTTCCATTAAGCCTCTTGAGCAGGTGTTGTCTTTGTTCTGTACAGATACTTTCATGGCCCCCATCATTGCATTATTTGAGTGCCTCCCAAGTACTTTCCTGAAAACATCCTGCTGGGATAGGAAAATATTACTATCCTTATTTTGTAGATGATCAGCTGAGATATTTGGTGATCTGCCCACAGCTGAGCTTGAAATCCGTGGGAGAGTTAAGGATAAAACCTGCAGTCCCTGCTCCCTGCCTTTGCTAACAGACAATACTGCTTTCTTTTTTTGCAACAGCTGTGAACTTCACTTGTATGTTTTTAAGACGATGTTGACATTTCCACATCAACTGGTTTATAATTTTGCTACTGCCTATTCTTTTGCATAGCTTTTTTGTTTGTCTTGTTGAAAATTGCAGAAAAGAAATCCTAGAACCTCTAAACTTCTAACTGCTTATTTCCCACCTTATCAAAAGAGGAGGAGGGACTGTTACTGATTTGCCATCTGATTTATAAATATTTAATAGGGATGATCTGAGGCTGGCATGTGTGCTGGAAGTTTAGTAAATGTAAGTTAACTGCTAGATTCCAGTTATTAAGGTGCTTCTGTAGCTGTACAAAAATACAGGAAAAAATACAGGATGACCATCCTAAACAGCAGTTATTTGACATCTCCAACTTTCCTTTCTGTCAGACCTGAAACTCGCTTCAAGAATGCTTGAGTTTTTAGTTAGCCTCATCTCCCTTTGTACTGCTTGTAGTTTGTTCTTTGCGGTGAATGAACGGTCCGACTTCTGAGAGCTGGTAAGTGCTTGCAGCATCACACTGAATTTGGAAAACTGTCCAAGGGGCCAATTGCCCGTGTGATCTTGCTGACAAAGGATCATCAGCGCTTGAGAGAATGGAAATTGGTGTCAAAATCGAAAATGGAGTGTATTTTTAAGACAAAATTCTATTGCGTAGCAGGTGTCTTTCTGTGTGATGTGAAATACAATCTCTAATACGACTACAGGTTGCCAGGTTGGATGCAGAAATTACTGAGTCAAATTGTGAGGATTATGTTACACAGCCTGTCGCATCGGGTAAGACCAGAAGGGATTTTGATTTTTATGTTTAAAGTTAAGGTTATCGTGTAGGATTCTGGCTAAAATCAGACTAGTTTTTGTTGGCTTGCAGAAAAGAACTAGCATTTTGTGTATGATACAAAACTGTAACACTAAAGCATTGGACTGGGTAGTGGTAGCATTACAATGAGCATCTTACTGAGGTGAGCTGGAAAACCATTCTAGCCTGTATTATTTTATTATATTAGGTCTCCTTCTTGCATTTAGGAATGAATTGGTTCCACACATCATGTGCTGAGCTGTTGCAAGTGCTCTTTTTTATTAAGTAATGATCTTAAGTTTTACTTTCTAAGACTTTAATGTGTCTTCCCTTACCTGTTTAATGCCAGTGAGAATAATCTTGTATTTCACCAAAACCACAAGTGTTTAATTTCCAGCGTTCTGGCTAATTGGTGGTTTCTCTGAAAAGACTTGAACAATTACTTGGTATAGAAAAGCGGCTCTACAGAAGTCCTCTGTAAAATCAAAGGTGAAGGTCTTAAACCCGGACAATAAAACTTAGATCAAAGTAGCCAGCAGAAAGGGTCATAAGAGGAGCAGATTGTCCTTTAAGCTTCACTATGTTGTGTAAGGTGTTACCTCTCTTTCTCTAATCAGATTTCGTGAAGAAAGCAAAGGTATTCTTTCCTGACGTAATTCAATCGGAGCTCTCAGCTAGAACAGCAGGAAAAGCACCTGCCTTTCTTGCTTTGGATTTGGCTGATAGACCCCAGTTTTTGATAGGAGTTGGTTAATCCATAACCCAAGCATGTGGCCACAGCAACACCTGCCATGCAGGTGAGCTTTTAGTCTTGTTAATACACAAATATAGTATAGATTTTTGTATTAACTTCATGCACATACGTACCCAATAGTGATCATCATAAGTAGAATTTAATAAAATGAGATTATAAATGTCTAATGTACTTTTTGTTGGGCAATAAAGTTGCTCACATGTTGTAATTGAGGTCTGAGGTTAACTTGCTTGCTGGGGCCTCTCTAGGGTAGGTGACATGAACTAATACAGCATATGAAAAAATGTTTTTCATACTCTGCTTTTCTTCCTGTTTCATCCACTAGCCTTTCCTCCCTAACTCTGTCTTGGGTTGGTGCCCACTGTAATACTGACTGCCATCAAACTCAGCACTTCAAAATTAGGCACACCTTTGAAACATCTGCTTGATTGAGACCCTCCACGGTGACTGTTAAGCTCTGACATTTTCCAAAGACCTTGGTTCTCTTCTCATCTCCTGAGTAACCCTGCTATGGTCCTCTGGAGATCTGTAAAGCAGGCTCCTGTACTTCCTGATTGTGCAGATATTGAGAAGTGAAAGTGTGGGCTGAAGATTTGGGTTCAGGCTTGAATTTTCTATAGGTGGCCACTGTGAAATGCAGATGTGGAGTACCTTATATTCAGTTCTGCCTCAAAGTTTTATGTGTGTGATTTCTGTTTGCACAGAGAGAGGTGTTCCCTGGCTTTTCACCAGACTCTCATGAGCAGGTGTTTGGGAAGGAACACACATAATTTACTCAAGGAGGAAGGGTTGAATTAAATCCCATATAGATAAGATGGTGATTCAGATAAAAAGGGTTGTGACCCATCAATGTATGTGAGAATCCCACTTCGAGGAAGGCAATTTCTCTGTGTAAGAAGGAATTTCACAAGGTTTGTGCCAACTACATTCCATTACAGCTACGTTTCTGTGGCCACCGGTGCGTTAGTGGGCTAACAGGCTTACCAGAGAAGAGAACTAATGCTTTACAGACCATTGTGCTGTATCGTTTTACAGAACAAACTCCCGATGGAACGTTTGCAAGGGTCTAGCTCTGCTATTTCATTGCTACGGTTGCTTTCTCCCCCAGCAAATGCACACTGGCTTGTGCCCTTATGTCAGACTATTATGGGGTGTTATGGTGCCCCATGACCTTCCTTGACACTGCTTTTCCATGGCCTTTGGTGATGGTTCCTTTGTTGAGGTAAATACCTTCTAATTCTTTGACTATTGCATCATTAGATCTGATTGTCTGGCTTGTACCTTGTGATGGTGTTCAGGCTCAAAAAAGGTATGTGTGAAATGTTGCCATTTGAATTGGAAAGTATCTTACTGGAGAGGTGGGCTTATCAGTGGCGCTAATGGGACTGGAGACCTCTGACTAACAGAATCTCCTTTGCCATGCATGCTTCAAGTCATTTTACAGAGTTATGATCGCAGCACTGCACAATCTTTGTAACTGTACTGTATCATCTTAGCTGGTTACTTGTGACTTAGAAACGAATACTCCTTTAGAAGATCATGGTGGGTCAGACACAGTGCTCTAAAAGTACTTGTAGGATAAGTTTGAAAAAGCTGAGTTATGTGATGGAAGACACCGGGCGGACACCAAGTCTGCTCTGTAAGCTTCTTGGGGCAGAAATCCTATCTCTTGCAGTCAAAATAGATGAAGGGAAGAAGACAGGGAAAGAATACTTTCTAGTGAAGAAACCGAAGCAAAATGACTTTGGGCCCAAGAATTTCTTTCAGGAGGGGGGACTGGACCCAAATCCTACATTTGCCAGTTCATTACTCCAGTAGACCATTTGTCTCAGTAAATTTGACCTAAAGTTGTAGTTGTGGTCCTTGGCAAACGTGTCTTAATTTGCTGCTATGACAGTAGATTTCTTTCCAGCACTTTTGCCCTTTCCTGTAAAGGCCCATATTGTTTAGCTGTCTCGTCACAGATACCATGCACTCTGTCATCTGTTGACAATGCTTAAGAAGGAAATTGTGCAGGACTCATCTGCAGAGCTTCCCAGTCACAGACCGGTGCTTCATGGGAGCAGTAAACAAGGAGATCAGAAGTTTTCCTTCCAGGTGCTGTAATCACAGGCATAGAGGACCTAAGGCTTCCCTTTGTGAGTTTGTACTCGGTGTGTATTTGTATGCTGAATTTCAACCCAACTATTACAGAAAAGGAGGAAGCAAGGAGAAAAAAGACCAATAAAAAAAAAAAGTTAAATCCTGAAAGAAGATGTAAAGATTGTCTTTACTTAAAAAAAAAAAATTACATACTTTTTTTTTCTTTTTGAGTGTGACAGGTTTCTTTTTAAATTCTCTACTTGTGATTTTAGCCAGCAGAGGGTGTTCAAGACGCCGTTATAGACTGCAACCATGAGGGCTCTGTGATCAGCACTTCTGGATGCAGTTAATGGAACATTCTCAGCATAGTTAAGTGCTGGGGCCTGTATCAAGGGGTTGGAATACAATTGGGTTTTGTTTTTTATGGCAAAACGTAAGAAGGTATGTTTTGAGGAAGTGAATTATCAGTAATACACGTCTGTACCAAAATGTTTGTATCTGGAACACTTCTGCATTGTGCTTGATGTATGAAAATACACGAGTAAGAAAGTGAAACTTCTCACAAAGTGGTAAATCCAGTCTCATTGTCCTCTCTGAATGAAAAATAGTTAAATACCATTAACTGCAAATGATCCTCCAAGCAATCTCTAGTCTTTGAGAGCCCCAGAGAGCAGCAGCAGACAAAAGGTTTTGAAAAGAACCTTGAATTTTAAGATGATGATCAAATTTTCTTGTAGATGGTTCTTGGTAAAGAATTTAATGCTTCCTTTCTGTAGGGTTTTAGTGTATATTCTAGGACCTGTGTGTTCTGCTGGCAGGGACATCCCACTACATTTTATGTGCCGAAACAACAATAATAATGAAATATGTGAAAATAAATCAAGCGCTGCCGGGCTTTCTTTAAACCTGTAATTGTGGTTTCTCTGTGACAATAAGCTCTCAACCGAGAATTTATCCATTTAGCAGTCAGGGTCTTTTATACCATCTCAAGCTGATAACTAAAAATGTAAACCACATTTTAAAGTAATTTGTTGTATAAACTGGCCCGGCAAAGGTTAAATTATACTGATTTGAGCAGATCCATGTGTTGCTGCCCTAGCAATCTGGACAAATTCTTCAGAACTGAGCAGCTTGTTCTTATGTGCAAATACACATTGACAAAAACTTCTTGCTAGTTTCTTGCATTTCTTTAAATCTGCACTCTACAAATGTATATTTCTCCTGCAAGGAGAGCTGAAGCGTTTAAATGACAATTATAGGTGGGGTGAATCTCAAGATAGAAGTAACAGCATTTCTCTTTCACTTAGACCTGATGGGTCTTGTGTTTACCATTGCAAACTTAATTTAGATGTAGTAGTAAGGACCAAAACAAGCTGTGCTTTGTAAAGAGACCAAAGAAAGGAACCGAGCAGTCCCTGAGTGAAAACAGTGAGGGGAATCAGCGTGTCTGGCATTGACATAATACTGCGAAATCAATGCTTTGATCAACTATAAAGCATAACAGCTGTGTGAAAGGTTTGCTGTGGTTAGCTGGCATTATCTCTTGTGTAAAGGAAAGTACATTGTAAACCAGTAAAAATTAACTGCCAGAGCACAATGATGTTTTTGTGACTGGGAATTCAGATAAAGTTTTGCTTCTGTTGGCAGAAGGATAAAAACTGGGGCCATTTGCATACAGGTGAAGAGAGGAGGCGATGTCCCCTGTTCCACAGAGGCCAAGCCACCACAGGTATGCGAAGTACTTCACCTTTAAGTGCTGCCTTTAACTTAATTTATTATTTTTTTTTTTACCTGGTTAGTTAGCAAGGGGGAGGAAATGGTCTTAGAAAGCGGGCAATACCAGGAAAAGACATTGGGTGTCAGCAGAGCACTGGCCACTTACCGTGACATCCCAACAAAATAAAGGCAGGCAAGACTAGTTCTGCGTAATTTTGATATAGGTAACTGAAAATGAGATCTCGGAATGGTATCTATGGTGAGAGAGGGCTCTGAAACAGCAGATTTCTCTCCAAAAGTGTGCTTGCATGTGTGTATGTATTGGTGTGTATATATATATAGACCACATATTTGTACATAAACCTCAAAAACTATATCTCTGTGTGGTGTCTGCAGGTCTTATCTCTGGGATAGAGTAGGGAGAAGCTTTAATGAGATTACAACTACCAGCTCCCAAATTAGATCCCCTATCCCTCACAGTTCAAGCTTGTTCCTAAGATATATAGCTTGGTGCCAGTGTGAATAAAACCATGTAATAGTTCTAAATTACTTTCCTGCTGGAAGGAATCAAGTGGGTCTGTGAACGCGGCCTGCAATATCCACTTTCACCAAAACTCATAATTTTTATTCGTCGTGTCTGTGTCTTTGTATCAAAAGTACAAAAAGCAGGACTGTTAGTATTTACTATGCTTTTAGGAAGGAGTTGACCTCTCTACATTTACTCTGCAATACAAATATTGAATCTTTTTGCTGAATAATGTGGATAGAGCTTGAAGGACTTTGAAAATTCTCTGCTTTTTTTTTTTTTCTTACAACTAGAAGCTAAGTGTATTTTATGTGTTCATTTCAATGAAGAGATAGAGAATGTATTTTTGTGTTTTATATTTTCCTTTAACATCAGCCCTGGAGAGGGCTGATGCTGTGTACCTCACAATGTAGCTCATACAGAGGAATGTGCTATGGCCTCGAGGACACAAACTGTAGCCCACATACATACAAACATGCATGTTTCCTTTTCGTCATACAAATTAGGAAGTCACAACTTTGTTTGCTAGCTTGTGAGTCGCTGCTATTGTAAGTGAATATCTTACCTTCTAACTACCCATTCTGCTCTGATTGCTGTGGAAATCAATGTAATACTTTATGGGCAGTATCACTGCAAACATGGAAACTCAGTGATTGAAAAGAATTTAACATCTTTCTCTCGTAACTTCGCCTAGGAGTAGGAAAGTTTAAAAATGGGCAACTGCAGAGAAGTATTCCACCGCCAGGTTTTAATTTCTGCTGTGTTTGGAAGGTCTCACTAACAATTCGTGCTGGGGGCAATCCTCCGAGAAGCATAGGTTGAACGACAACAGGCGCAATGCTATGCTACAGAGCCATATTTTCTGTTGAAGATAAGCAGTTTTCGGGCAAATGCCCCCACTCAGGGTATTTGAAGGAAGCGTAGGTGGCTGCCCCCATGGACTTCCTACAGGCATTATGGACAGGCTGGCTTGAGAATTGCATGTCCCTTTGATAGGGAGGGGCTTCTGGCTCACAGCTCCTACTGACCGCTGAGCTGAATGTGAGCTCCCAAATCCTTACAGTCTGGGCGCAAGATCTTGCCTTGGTAATGCCGAGTTTTTCTGAACCATGCTGTCTTCTGTTTCATTCAGGACTCGGGCGGATTTGCGAGTCCCTGCTGATCCCAAGACCTGCAATCCATAGAAACAAGGTATTGCATTTGAAGAAGAGCTGCCCTGTTTCCAAGCTCTCACTGAGCTTGGAATTCAGTACTTGCTCCTGCATCTCAAAAAGTTCTTATCTTGTACCAGTAAGAGTCATCACTTCCTGGATCCCGGCTCCTTAGGAGTCTTAAACCCTTGTTCACTGGTGGCATATGGCCTTTTCAAAGAATAAGGACTTTTGGCTCCTGCAGAGCTTAATAAACCTATTTTTACATCCTATTTTGAATACTGTTGGAAACCCTTTGAAGAAAGATGGTGCTAAAATTATATTACTATTTTGGTTGTATTGCTGCTAGAGATAGTTATTAGAAGTTAACATATCGGTTGATAAAAGCATCAGATGTCCCCAGGAAAAAGCTTCAAAATTAGGCAAGAAGCAGTGTGTTGAAAGGAAATCTGTTCAGTTAAAGGAAGGTCTGGTTCTTGTTTTCTTTAGTTTTACTCACCCATTTCAAGCAAGAAGACATGGCATGGAGATGAACTCTAGAAAACCCAAAGCAGGAAATAAATTCCACAATTTCAGCATTCACTGAGTGCACCCGGACTTGATTCTTTGTAATGAAACCCTACCTCTGCGTGTTTGTGCCTCTGTTTGGGAAGCTGAGAGGGCAGGGCATCAGAGCAAGCGCAGAAGTTTCAGGTGATCTCAACTGTCATGGTAACACAGAGGGGGCGGAAAATAACACAGAGGTATCAGCACGGATTTGGTAGGACAAAATGAGCACATCTCTCTCAGTAACGAAGTAACGTGCTTGCTGTGAGAAATGTAGTCTACCACATCACGTAAGGGGCAATCAGGAGGTAGATGTTACAGCCAAGGGAGCTGCCTAGTGGAAGGCACAAAACAGGACAGGGAAAGATGGCAATGATGTTATGACAACAATGAGACTTTGTTCCTTATATTTGGACCAGATGTCATGAGGTTATTACATTAGATGATCTTGTTCATTGTATCTGCAGCGGTTTAGATATAGTGAATTCAGTTCATCCCTGCCATTTTCTCTTATGGGCTTGAGTAATTCCCGTGTTAATTGTTACATCCGCACAGCTCTGCGCTTATTTGTATTTGGCTAAACAGGGAGAAAATGTCCCCTTGTGCAGTGTTTCATTATTTGCGTCCATGCTTTGTGTTAATTTTTGCAGAATGTTAAAGTGTAGACTCAAAACGATGGGAATTATGGTACTGAAGGTCAAGTGTACAAACTGTTATGATACCTCTCTTTGGCACTAATGTGCATACTAGCAGTGCAGTCATCGGTGAGAACGTGATGGTAGAAACAACACTGAGCTTTTTATCTGTAGAGAATTTATTTGAAGGCACTTTGGGATTATGTCAGCCTGCAGTGATTAAGAGAATTGGTGGTAGAAAATGAAGGTGACTAATGGGAGTGCTGTCAATTTTTTTTTTCTAGTACGTCTAACAGAAATTTTTTATCAGCTCTGGGACAGAGACACTAGTTGAGGAAAGAGGCTGATATTGGAAAAATTTATAAGGCTATTTATTATAAGTCCATTATAACTGTTCTGGTACTCATATTTCATGTCCTTTTCAAGACTCTGTGCTGCTTCTGTCTCTTTGAGAAGTCAGCTCTCTAAACCTCAACTTTGTAACCCTTAGTTAATTAATAGATTCTTGGAACAAATTGCCTCTGACTTTCATTTTCTTCCCATTCAGGGATTTGTCCACCTGATTGCAGAAAAAACACAGTGCCTATTGTCCTGTGCCCGTTTTACATGCTGACAATGGAAAAAACTTTCTTTTTCCCACAAGTTTGCAATGACATTCTTGTCTTCTCTAGGGGTTACTTCAAGAGGATAACCACCATTTCCTCTCAGTTAAGCTTCCCTGTGTCAAAGGTATTTGATCATTTCCAGTGGGTGGAAAAGGGCATTTTGCAGGCTGATAATGGCATGTGTACCTCTGCAGGCTGTTGCAAAGGATGCTATCTCAGGGCAAATCTCTAAGAGACATAAAACCATCATGTTAACAAAATAGTGTGAGGATCTGTAAGATAAGCACTTGCTGGTGTGTCGAGTCCCTGCAGCCTCGGTGACTGCAACCAAAGGTCAGATCTGCTTGTAACGCTAGCGGGAATTCCTGAGGGTTCCCTTGGATCTGCCTTGGATTCAGCATCCAAACCTCACAGGTTTAAAAGGGTGTTTTTTAGGCTCAGCGACTTTCCTGTTTTAATGCAAGTTCATTTGAGCTAGAAAGCTTCATTCAGGCTGTGTAATTAGGAAAGATGCTACACAAATTTGTGAGCAAACAAATAGGAAAGAAGGCCTTTTGAAGAAGGGCAACCTAAGTCATTAGAGTATTAATGTATTTTTGGGGCACTTTGAGGTGAAATAGTTACTCTGAAGTGACAAGTCTGTACAGAGGAAAGCAATGTACATATGGCCGTATAAACACTAGTGGCATCTGGCAGTTTGCCTTGCTTTGTATGGATGGTGTGTATGGACAGTATGTATACTGTCCTCATGGTGGAAATGATTTCCCAGGAAAATTGAAATGTAAAAACTGTGAAGTAGTTTGCTCGAATCTACACTGAGTATGAGGTATAACATTGACAAATAGTGGTACAGTTATCTCTGCACGTTGTAAATAGCTGTCAGTAACCCATGTGGTTGTGTTAGTACCATGAATTCTTCTGTAACATAGTCTAGGACGTTTCAGAGCAATTCTGACCATAGATGCCAAAAAAAGCATTTATGCTTCCTTTTCTTCAGCGTTTCGCATGTTCTTGTTTAAGTCCTGAGTCATTAGCCTCATTCAGTGGTAAATTGGTGGCCCAATTACAAGTCTGGGTTTTATGCCTCTCTTTCCAGTATACCACAGACCTTTGGAATGTCATGTGGTCTCATATAAAAGGAAATTATTGTATGAATAATACATAATCACTAATGTTTCCATCATTTTGTCTGTTTTCTCTGCCTCACTTCACCAGCAGAGGGCTGAGGGATTTATCACCTACTTAATTTAGCTTAAATTCACGGATAAACTACCCAAACTCACTTCCTGAAAGAACTGTTCCTGCCAGGTTTTGACCATAGATCTAAAATGCTCTGTTCTTTCTGAACGCATGAGGTATGTTGCATATTAAGCTGGGAGGTCCATCCTCTCCAGATCTGAGTAACGTTCACAGCAAAAACTTCAGATATCCCTTTTCAAGCAGTATGGCATTTTGAAGCATTATTGTTTCACTTCAGAGCTGCCGAGTGGATACCTTTCTGGAATGTGCAGTTTTAAGCTCTTTTAGGTCTGCCTTTTAGATAGTTTCTGGTGTGCATGAGGGAGATGATTAGGTAAGGTGGCTGTAATGGTCCATCTTGATCCGAAACTGATGTCTCTTTCTACAGCAGCCTTGGCTGACCGCTCAGCGCGCGCTCAGGGAAGTTCTTCCACTCTCCTTGCTTCATGCCCTGCTGAGTTGGGTTAAAAACAGGACTTTGTACTCTGAGAATGTAGCCAAAGGTGGAAACTTGAGCTTCATGGGAAAGAAAACAGATCCTTTGGCATCTCAGAAGGGGTTGGTCCTTGCAATAACCCAATACGTTTTTCCTGACTAGAAGGCTGGGATTCTGAGTTCCTGCTTTCTGAAGAGTAATAGAAAATCATCTGCTGCTCTGCAGAATTTGTGGTTAAGTTGCTTTTGAGCTGTTCTGCAGAAGAGGGAATTATTTCTTGATTCTAAGTCCACTGAAGAGTCTGAAAGATTTCCACTGGTTTCAGTGGCCTTTAGTCAGACATGTGATGAATTATGAAAACAGCAGAGAACGTCACTGTGGGGTTTTTTTGACCCTAAATGCACATTAGTGACATACCTATAGCCTAGCTTTTCATATTTTCCAAGTCCTTTGCCACCAACAAAGTGAAGTATATCTTTGCTATAAAATTATTCGTAAAAAATATTTATATGCTGAACATGTTCAGAAATACATTTTTTTAAATGGTTTTCAGGGTATCTTCCTGAGTCTTTTGAAATTCTTCTATATCCAAATATGGTCTCTCATAGGACAACTTTTATGAATTAAATGTTTTTCTAATTGTATTCAGGCAGCTCAGTGAAGAGAAAAGAGTGATTGTGAACAGGTATGAATTACTCCTAAGTACCCTGAAAAGATGTATGAGCAAGACTTGAATAAAACCAAATTTCCCACCATGATTTAATATTTCAGGGATGCCTAGAATAAAAGTGTGTACATTTCATGGCATAAAATTTGTTTGGAATAAATGTCTTTCAAAAGCAATAGTGACTTAAGTTCTGTAATGTTTGGCATGTGCTTTCTGGGGTTCCTTCTGCAAAGATGGATAAGTATGATTGATGTTGCTCTGGAAAGCATTTACCTGGGCAAAGGGAGGGTTTTTTTTTTATTCTCAACTTCTTATGATCATGATGAGAGTCTGTGTAAGATCGGGGTTGTGTTGTGTTCTGTACACAGAACAGTAAATAATCCTCATCCTAAAGAAACTGTAATCTAAAAAGGCAGCATGAAGAAAGGGACATACAGAGAAGTAGTGATATAATAAACTACCATTCATTTCAGTGGGTTGCTTTTTTTTCTTTTCTTTTTGAGATGAAGTATCTTCTAGGGGAAACGAAGTGGATTGGTGAAGGAAAGGATCTGGCTGAACCTGCACAGGAGGTAAATGATGGTGGTAAAAGCTGAGGTAAAGAAACTGAGAAAGGTGGCTCTCAACTGGGTGGAGAACACTGAGTCAGAGCCTCTGATCTCTGACTGGGGATTGCTCCTCTTCCTGTTGTGAAGCGTAGGGTGTTTTTACATTCTTATCGTTGTACTAGGTTTTTATTCTTGTCTGGGGAAAAGCTTGAAAGATAATATCCAAGAAACATACTTTCTTTTGAACCGGGCTTCCCATAGCGTATGGTGCCTCCTTAGTGCTTCCTGTGCCGTGGGCGCAAGGTGAGACACTGCCCTAACGGTAGCAATGGCAAAACTCCAACATGGTCAGTGGTGGAATATCTCGTGGTTGGAGGGGAAGTCCTGACTTGGTGTAAGGCAATGGAATATTTGATGGCAATGGTTTCGACACAAAGATTATAAAGCCAGCTCAGTTTTTCTGTATGTCATGGATTTCAGCAACAACTTTGTTTTCTGAGATCCCCAAATCCTTTTTAAAGCTGTATACATTTCATGTCTCTCTTCAGAAACACGTTATTTCCTGGGCCAGGTTCACAATTCAGAAATAAATTTGAGGTATAAGGGTTCTCGTTTTCAGTATCTCGAAGGTGTTATAGTGTAACCTCAAAACTTTGATTAACCTCCTCCTCATTCATTGATGGGGAAAAGGAACAAGGGAGTTGTGAACTTTCTTGAGTTTCAAACATCAAAGCACACAAGAGCCTGTTCTCTTTGCAGTAAGCCTCTCTGCTGAAAAACCCTGAAATGCTAGATTATTTTATTATTTTTATTCTGCAGACTGGAGATGGGTTTGGAGTTATTTTTTCATTTAGCCAGGAAAGTTGATTATCATTAATAATGCTACCTCTAATGTTTCATTGTAATCTTAATTTAAGGAAATGTTTGAGCATTAAGCATTTTTCCCACAGCAGTGAAACAATGTACCTTTCCCTGCCAAAGATTACATTCACACATATCCTCCTCGTTCCTGTAGCTGCAAGGTGAAGTTTGGAATTTTTCCAGTAGCCCAGCTGCCAATTTACCATCATTGATCATTATCAGGAGTCATTTGACTGAGGTGTCTGATGTATAACAAAGCATGTTCTTGGCTGTGTGTGATATAGTAGAAGTTTCGGGTCTTGGGGTCCTGCTTGTACTGGTTTATGGAAGGCTGCACTTCATACTTGATTGTAGTTTGCTGAGAGATAGGTCCTATGATATAATTAAGTTGTAGTGCGCTGATTAGTTGGTATGTGTGTGTGTGACTAGGGGGGAATGAGTTTGCTGGCACCCACACTATAAACAGAATACCTAATCCAATTCCTTGGCGCCCAGTGGAAGCTCAGCTATTGAATTCAATGAGAGGAGGCGCATGCCCAGTGCTCTGTTGACTTAATATTCAGTTCTGTGTCCCCAAAATGTTACACTGCCCCTTAAGAAAGGTATTAGAAGGTTGTGTGACTTTAGTGTAATCCTCAGACAGTTAAGTAGAAGAAAAAAAAAAAAGACAGAAGACAAAATCTATCAGAAGCTCTTACTTCATTTGAAAAGAAATCAGATTTTTGTCATGTGAAGGTACCTCATAGTATTTAGTGCCTTAAAGTTTACCAGTAAGTGAGATTGCAAGATTTGTCACATCATGATAATGCGCAAGGTGCTGTAAATGCTCTGGATGCTGATTTCAGTTAATTTCTAAAAACAAAATTTCCCCCCTCTATGACAACTGAGCATTTAGACTCAATATCACACTTTGCATCACTGCCTTGTTTTGGCAGCATAGCTAGTAAGCTAGGATATAAAACCAGAAGGAATTTTAAAAAATTCAATGGATCTTAGTATTTTATGATCCTTCCATTTTGATTTAGTGATGCTTGTTTCATTTTGAGTTTTTCAGTTCTGCATTGTTAGGATTACATATACCATATGAGAATTTGTTTAAAGATCATTTTTACTGGAAGTAAAATAAAAACTGGAAATCTTTCTGTTATTCTAAGGCTTTGTAACAGCTTGTTTGTACAAAGTCTAAATTTGGAGTCAGATGTGACTTGTCCTTTAAAATAATAATAGCCTCAGAACACTGCTAATAGACGCTGGGGGATTTGTCAGTGCTCAGACAAGTTTGAAGACATTTGAATTGTTTACCAGAATTTGCCTTTACACTGTTGGAGTTCGGGCTATGGGTCTTCATTGTACTTTCCTAAAATGCTGATCATTAAGTGCATAACAGCTATCCTTATTGTTTGTAGCTGTCCATACTTTTTTAACATTTTCTTAATCTATTAATCATTTGTTAACCCTTTATAAACCATTTATAAATGTACCCTGAATAAAAAAAAAGTGTGACCATTCAGTTTTTTTCCCCTCAAGTTTAATATTAAAGGCAAGTCCAAGGTCAAGATGGGCATGGGGAGGCTTTAGGTAGTTGGTGTAGTTTATATTTTGGCCAGTCAGCTGAGGAACCACGTGGAACTAAAATTAGTAAAGTGTGTGCAGTGAAGAAAGTTCACACGGTGTAATACGCTGTGGGCAGTATTAGCGTTGATTTACCCAATCTGTTAATGGTGTGGTCTGTCTAGACCTTTGGAACATTCCTTAGCTCCTTATTTAATGTAGGGAGGAATCATTTCTGCAATTAGCATATAAATTGTCCAGAGTCAGCAGCCCTTTAAAACCATGTTCTACCCTTGTGTCATGGCACAACAACTGTTTTTAAAAATAAATAAAATCCCCAATCAGGCACGTTCTCGTGAAGAAGCTCTCGACTTAAGATTGCTTGCTGAAAAAGTGCATAAACCCGAGAAAATTCATTAGGTTTAAAATGGGGAAATGGTCAGGATTTCATTTGGGTAAGTTGTATTTATTTAGTCATGTTAATAAGGGGAAGCATCTTACGATAAGGAAACATCTGGCAAGGTCTATACGCGTAGAAGGTTTATGTCTATGTAATTGAAACTGGAGGCTTTTCTGACTTTGACGTTAAATGTTTTTTTTCTTTCCTTGCTCTTCCATATACCTCGTATATAAGCCGTGCTGTGTTCATTCCAGGGCTCTGTCCAACCGAGACTCGTCTAAGAACAAGTCTGCTCTTGGTACCGAACACCAGCTTGCTGCGGAAAGGAGGTGCAAGGAACCTGTCAGAGGCAAATCCTCCTCCCTGACTGCTGTTCTTTTCTTGGCTCTTCTGAAGTCCTGTACGTACTTCTTCCTGCTTTAGTTGCCAAGAGTAACATACAGCGCCCTGTTCTTAGGTTATCATTTTCAAGGGAAGATAATATAACATGTGTTCAGCTTGGGAATTTGTGCAGGAATTAGGATCTTTCTTTTTAGAACCAGTATATGTGTACACAGAGATGGAAAATAAATGATGGTATGGTGTGGTAGGTGGCGTGAATCTGAGATGACCGCACTGAGCGGTGAAGCCAATAAAATCTTTGAACTACAAAATCATGTGTTCCAAACATGCCATGTACTTTACAGAAAAACTATTCCAGGAATGTTGCTAGAGTTTTATATGTTTATTTGGTACTTACTTTTCGTCTCCCTTGCTCCAAAAGCCAGGTGCTTTAATCACAATGGAAATCAATTGCCCAGGTCACAGAGAAAAAGGAATGTAAAATAATGCAATTACAGAAACGCCTAAAAATTATCTAAAATAACAACATTTCATATGTAACTGAATAACAATTTTAAGTTGGGATATTTCCTTACCTCTCAAGGGTTAAATACTGAATTTGTTACTGAAAATGCCTTATTGAAAAACTTTTTCCATTCCAGAAAAGTTTGGCTTGGGGCCAGCAAAGCCTCCAAGGTGCTGGTTCTTGAATTTGTCATGGTCCCAGTGTCCATCCTGTGTGTCGCCCTAGTGTTCTGAAGAAAGCCTGTGTTTCAGAAGAGGGAGGGAGAGAACATTATTTTTCTAATAAACAGTGAAAAGCTGTTCAAGAAGGAAAAAAAACCAACAAAAGAAAAGCCAAGCCAGCTCCCTCAAAACAAAATAAGTTGCTTACATGATGCTAGAGTAAGGCATGAGAAGAGTGATTTTGTAAATGCTTTCTCCTATCGTGTGTTCAAATAACTTTAAAATTGTTTTATATGTGGCAGTCCCAGTGACCTTCTGATTGCGATGTCATAGTTAAGTTTGTTTTACTTTTAGTATGAGGATCTCAAAGCAGTAGTTATTCGGTTGTGTTTTGGTTGCCTCTTTTTTCTTTTTTTAAAAAAAAAGCAAAACAAACCCCTTTATTTAAACAACATAAAATAACTCAGGTGGCTAAACGCAGGGATAGTGACAGATGCAGAATTACGTGCAGCGAGCACGGTTTGTGTTCTGTGCTAGTGCTCTGCCTGGCACGGGGGAGGCCTTGGCTGCTGTCTGTGGGCCATAACCTTGATGCAAAACAAAAATCACAGTAACAACGTGACAGGGAAACGGTATGGCTTGAAGTAGAACACAGGAGTTCTGGCTTTTATTTGTATACGTTCCCGTTGGGGTGAAATGGGTACACAGAGGCTGCCCGCTAGAGTGAGCGATAGCAGTTATTTTGTGACGGTGAGCTTAGCAACCGAAGACTTGCATTTATTTCACAGGCTTTAGAGAGTGTCTGATCTAAAGATGACCGCGCTCAAAGGTGTCAGAATGCACTGGGTGAATCAGTGCAGGCCGTTTGTGCAAACCAGAGGTGGATGGGGGTGCTTTCGGGCAGGCACAGCTTTGGAGAGTGCTATGCAAAGTCGCAACACGCTTCTCTGCGCACCTACTGCATCTCTGCCCTAGCGCTCCTGGAGAGCTGCCTCTGCCAGGCCTGGGGTGGTAGGTGAGATTTTTCACAAGCACCTCCAAAGCACCAGATTTGGGATTATTTCACTAAATTTGGAGCCCGGGTCGGACCCAATCCTGTGACAAGGAAACTTTTCGCATTCACTACAATGACGCATGGTGTTTGTGGGGCACAGAGTTCTGTTCTTACGGTTTGCCTGTTGTAACAGTCATGTATTTTTGAGTAGTCCCTAGTGGAAAAAGGGCTTCGAATTTTCTTATCTCTTCCCCTCTCTGATATTTTGTGGCTTGTGGTAAATGATGTATGCTTGTTTTTATGTTTTTCTCTTAAAATATTTCTGCTTCAGTGACACTTTAAAGGTTTGAAGGGTTCCACACACACCCCTTTCCCCCCCCACTCCCCAGCCCCGGCCTTCTTACTCAATTTAATTGGAATTATGGTG
>VXBO01011703.1:348664-401072 GCA_013400135.1 Rhinoptilus africanus | reverse complement strand
CCCTCTCTGATATTTTGTGGCTTGTGGTAAATGATGTATGCTTGTTTTTATGTTTTTCTCTTAAAATATTTCTGCTTCAGTGACACTTTAAAGGTTTGAAGGGTTCCACCACCCCCCTCCCCCCCACCCAGCCCCAGCCTTCTTACTCAATTTAATTGGAATTATGGTGCCTATCAAAAAATATTACTGCAAGGTGACCTGGAAATAATCATTTCCTTTCATCTATACCAAACATTTGTAGATCGTTAAAATGTCACAAATAAAAAAAGTCTTATTCACAAAGAAATGGCTTTACATGAGCACAGTAAAATATGAGATTTCATTATGCACAAAAAGGCTATGTTTTGTGTTCCTGGTTCACAGAGCAAACCTCCAACACATGTGGAATGCATGGCAGGATGTAGGACCCTCGAAGGGCTCTATACAGATATGTGAAGGGGAAGAGGAGGTGTGGGGGGTAGGGGGGGAGCGCACTTGTGGGTCTGAGGAAACGACCCCTTTCAGGAACAAATGGAGCATGTGCTCTGGGTCCCAGGGAGGATTTGTGCGGGGATCTCGCTCTCCATGTGCGCGCATTCCTCCAAATCAGACAGGTGTTAAAGTGAAATGGTGCCCAGAGGACGCAGCACCCTCCTATGCTATCAGCAGCCTGACCGCATGACGGATCCGAAAGCAGCCAAGCACAACTGCCGAGGGGTTTGCCAAGGGGTTGGATGCCAAATTCTGTGAGAGACTACCCTTGCCAGCTTGGCACCTTTAGGCCATGTGGCTGCTGCTGGCATGGAGTTGTCATTGTAATGTGCTGGGGAGAATGGAACCAGAAACTGTGTTAACAGTGCCTCATGAATGAAGAGCTCTTATTGTTGTGAATATAAAATATTGATTACCTTACAAATGTGTTTGGGAGGCTGTGCGTGGCTTTGGCATCTGTCCAGCCTTGCAAGTGGCGAAATTAAGAGGATTGTCTCCTGGCAGTTGAATTGATTTGTGTCCCCCGCCCCCAGCATCACACTGGAAAGAAGAAGGAACTAGTTGAAAATGATTGATGTGTGGGGAAAGATGTTCATTGGCTTCTGGGATTTGGATCGGTCCCTGAGCTGGTGCCTTAGGAGTGGATTTAACCAATGCTGTAATCTTTTGGCACCTGTTGCAGTTTTTGGCAGTGGCACAGGACAGCTTTGATTGCACTGTCACTGGAGTAGGGAGCATATGTCTGATGCCCATTCCAGAAAGAACAACTTAGTGCTCTTAATTCCTTTCCTATTGTTTTTCTTCCACTTTCTCTTCTCTTATTCATCAAGCTACTGTTAGGAGTTATTACATGCAGACAAGGATCTATGAGCAACTTCAAAACAAACAACTCAAGAATGCAGGAAGAGAACAGGAATTGAGAGAGTCCTGTATTATCAGATTCCAGCTGCTTTTTTTGCATTTGGTTTTGAATTGTTTATCTGGCCCCAAATTTTTAATAAGTGTGGTAAATAAAGGCAAATGATACATGTGCTAGTGTCTCAGATGTAATCAGGAGTATTTGGGTTTATAAATTTGTTAATCAAAATAACCAAGTGTGTATCTTCAAGAAGAGAATTCAGTGGACCCAATAAAGGACGTCTCTGCCTACATGTCTCTGTACTGATTGTACATCTGTAAATGGCTGCCATCCAGCAAAGCTCTTAAGTGCATGCTTAACTCTCAGCACAGCTTGGCTACAGCAATGTTGCTAACTTTGGCATGCGAGCTTTTATGCGTTTGAGGCATTCACATGGCCAGCGTTAAGCACATGCTCATGTGTCCTTCTGGATAACTAACTCTTGCTTGTGTCCTACAGGTCTGTAGCCAGGAGTACAAGTCCAGTTTCCACCTCAGTTTCCTGCTCCTGAAGAAGGTGTTGAAGATGACAGTAGGGCAGCACATCGTCTACAGCTCTGAGGTTTTTACCCTTCATTTGAACGTCAGTGAAATACAGAGGTACAAACGTTATGTTATGAAGCCTACCAACAGTGCATGTATTTTACCTTTCCTGGTGCCTTAGAATCAGTCCAAGGATTCCCAGGAGTCTCTTGAACATAGTTTGAAATCTGTTAATCACAAGGTGCTGTTTGCTTTTCTGAAGGTGTCTGTCTATAAGCCACAGAGCAGTTCATTGGGCTCTGATGGACAGACACATTCTTCCAAATTTGATTAGCAGGTTTACTATGAGATGGTCTGTAAGAGTCCCTGTTGTTTTAAATCACTATTTTAAGTATATTACCGATCCGGTCTGTGTAGACCTTAGTCTTGTCTGTTGATAATGAGTCCTCAAGTAGCTCATGCAAAATTGCCCCAGAGGCAGAGGATAGTGCGAAAATGGCACTCTTGTACCACGCTTAAAATCCACATTGCTGCATCTTGCCCGTGTGTGTTTGTATTGATGGATAATCTAAGAGTTATGAGTGTTTAAAAATTATCATTGTGCTTGCTGCCTTGTGCAAAAGTCAGTCTGGAGAACTGAGGTGATTAGATTTGAAGAGAAAGTCCTCAGGTCCTTATGGTGGTTCTTTGAATTGCAACTCACCTTTGTTATCTAGAACGTCAATATTAGATCTTAGGCTTCCTATCTACCTACGGATATCAATCAATCCGAACATCCGTAAAGGCAGCTCAGCTGTTAAGGCTCTAAAATGATAAATAGGGTCAATTTAATTAAATATAATGTAATAATTCAAAGCTCAGAGATCTCATTGAGTACCTCTGTCAACATACCTGGTTTAGGGGAAAAAAAAGGAAAAATGCCATCAGTAACAAACAACTGTACTCATAAGTAAAGTCCAAGCAAGCAAACTCGGCAAAATATTCCAGTGTGTGCAGTTCAGAGTCCACTTGGATATTTTTCCGGACTACCATCTGCATCAGAAAGTTGCTGGACAAATAACTCTGATTCTCTCCAGTAGCTTCTTGGTATGCCTGAGGTGGGGTTCCGAAAGAGGAATAGTTGGCAGGCTGTTGTGTTTTGGTTTTACTTCGCCAGAGCCTGTTTGTATCACAGGGATCATAGTGCATCTCTGGTCTTTGGTACCTGTACTCATTTATTTTAAGAAAGTTAATTTCTTGAAGATCATAAAAAATACAGATGGGGGGAAAAAATGTCCTGTTGTTAGAAAGTTCTTATCTACTGCATTGAAATAATTGAAAATGGCTTTTTAACTAGTCCAAAGTAGTTCACTTATGGGCTAAGACCCAAATTTTCTTTAAAAAAAAAAACAAAACAAAAAGACGGAAAACACGAGTTTGAGAAAAACTTAAAAATATCTTTGTCCAGCTTTTTTGCCCCTGGAGGAGGAAGTGAGAAATTTAGAAAGCACCACATGTGACAGATGCTGCTCAAGATGCTTAACACATTACTTAAAGATGCTCTGTAACCATGAAGTTTTGAGTAATAAAAGAATGTGAATGGGATGGAAGAACAACAGTCCAGATTTACTGTAACCACATCTGTAGCCTCACCACTCTCACATGATGTAAGGAGGTCAACAAATTCCTGCCAGTTCCTGGAGTATTCCTGAACATATCTCTGCAGCGCAAGGCAACATCAGCGTAGGGAGCCCTCAGGTTACCTCCAAGTGAGCTGGCGTGTCTGTGGCAGATTACCACACAGGCATACTGGCTTCAGTGCCAGAAACAGTAAAGCTCTGTTACTGCCATACATAGTTAATTAGCTCGGGTGTCGCACTGAGCAAACACAGCTATATTGCTTCTGGTTCTGCAGCTAAGTTAATTGAGGCTGGCTTGGGGATCTTTGCCCCAATGTGCGGTGCAGACATACCCAGGAATGCACTCCTATTGTTGAGTGAATACTGTATTTTCTCATAAATGTGGCAGGAGTATAATTGCAGGGTGGAAAAAGAAGGCCAATATACATTCACTTCACTTTAGAAACTAAATTAAACCTTTGACTTAACTCACTTCTATACCAGCTCCCTGCAGGCATTTCTACAGGCTTCATTAGAGCCAACCTAGAGGCCATGGAAAAGGTCTTACAAAAGACTAGCCAGGAAGCCAGTCACAGACCCAGATCCTGCTGCTACGGAACACAATCTGCCTCTTGGCACCTCGGGCTTGCAGCTGCCAGGCACTCTCCTTATGTGGTCACTGGTGTTGGCTCGGGGGCTGGAGCAGATAGACGAGGAGGGCTGAGGGGGAACACATTCATCACTGCCAGCAGCGAGAGGAGGCAGTGCCAAGTCACTATGTAACCAGGCACATGTGCCAATTTGCTCAGTAATTGGATTGCTATTTGAAAAATTAAAGCGGTGTCTAGAAAATTCGAACCTTCGCGTTTATGAAGTATGAAGTTTGCAGCTGAGAGGCTGAACAGGAAGAATGGAGGTGATCGAATGAAGGTGTTTAAGGAGAGCAAATGTAGGAAGTAATTTGATTACTTTCCAAAGTGTTACACTGGCCTCAGACGCAGCCAGTCGGTATCGGAGAGACAAAGAGCAAGACACAGCGCAGCGCGAAGCCGTAGCATGACAGACGAGCTGTAACCCATTGCTTACTAAGGAAAATGGGTACAGACTTATCATCCGAAAGCCATTTGTAGAAAGAAAACCTATAATTGAAGAGAAGGGCTTGATAGATTTGCTGTAATTATTTTATTTTATTTTTCCTAAAGAGAAAAATCTGTTAGTGGGCATTATTATATCTCTTCATTTTTTTTCTAAGCCTGCAAATTTGTTGCTTCTGTCTACATTGCTCTCGAACACTCTTGGTGAACAAATCCTATGTGCTAATACTAAGCGTAAATAATACTGAATTATCCAGCTACAGAGAAAATTTCTAATTCAGAAGTATTCCTCTGCCGCAAGCCACTTCTGCTCCCCCTGAAGTCAAATTCAGACCTTGCTTTGACTTCAGTAGAAGCCTAATTATACCCAAAACCATAGTTACTTGAGTAGCCCTTCAGACATTTAATTATTCCTTGCAGTTGAGCTCGCTGGCCACCACTGTTCAGCTAAAAACTTTGAGCATATGGATATGATGGATTGTAAATTGTTCCTGAGGTAACATTTGTAGTTTAATGCAGTTGCTAGTAGACGCATAAAAGGAGTGCCTGGGTTCTTCATCACTGTTAAGCGGAAACTCAAGCTGGAAGCTCTGTATTTAAAATAATAAAAAGTAAAAATCTATGGACTCATACTGAGGAAGAACTATTTGGAACCTCTGTGAAATGTCTGATTATTTCTCATGCGCTCAGTCCTGGTAGAATGAGGTTAACACATGTCAAAGCAGAGGTGAAGGAAATTTTGGGTTACATTTCTGCCCCTAGATGGAGTATTCTGCACACTGGTATTTTTTTTATATTTTGGGAGAATGGAGCTGTGTTAGGAGCCTTGAAATGCCTCTTGTTCTGAATTCCCTTTACAGTGTATCAAGTGCTGCCCATTGGGACTAGACTAACTGGCTCCCAGAGACCATTTAGAAGAGAAAAATCAAAATAGGGTTTGTTTGTATAATTGATCGGATACTATATATGCTGCAATTTCTTAGGGTCTCTTCTATGTCGGTTAGTAATAGATATATATGTCAAAAAGCAAGAAGCATTACAAAGTGTCACTGATTACTATGAAACATCTGATATTCGCAGCTTCCAGCGTTTAATGTTTCTGTGATTTTCATTCCCTGCTCTTAGTATACTGTGAATCCCATGGTAACCTTAACTGCTTGTAAAACACTTTAACAGTGACCGCTGTAATACAGTGGTTGTGTGCAAACAGCATGCACCATTGCTGCGCAGGGGTGCGTAATATTTTGGTTTTGTCACAATCGGAGCAAAATGTTGCCACATTTCGGAGAACTGAATCCTAAACTTGCCATAGAGGGAGCTGAAAGTAAGTTCTCCTCTTCTCCAGCTTGTGGCTTTGATCATCTCTGGAGTTCCATTGATACATTTCTTCCCAGCATTCACAAGCTTAGTGAACCATGGCTCCAGAAAGCACGGAGTTGCTTGGGAAAAGCATTTGGCTACAGGCGCTGTATTTGGAGAGGGGGGGTGGGTGTCAGATTAGAAGCCAGCTTTTGAAAAACCTGGATTGTTTTCTGTGTGCGAGTGAGAATTCAGCTGTAGGCTCTCACCTCAGGTATGTTCACATGTGGGCTTCTGGTTTAGCCCGCTCTAACAGGAGGGACCAGCTGCAAAGTTTGTCCCTGGACTGGGAGCTGAATTCCTGCGGAATCCGGAATTTTGGTTTGGACCTTTTTAGATATGATGTGAATGCCAGCAGCTTCCTAACAACTGTTCTTGAAGCTCAGAGGAGAATTTAGAGCAGACCCTTGTGAGTTAGGGAATTGCACGAGATATCCCTTCTCAGAACAGAAAGGAAAAGCCCAACAAAACCTAAGCCATCTGACTAGAGGCCTGAGAAATGCTTTCCAGCTTTCAAAGAAAGAAAGGGTCTTAATTCAGATTTGCCGGAATTGTCTAATTAGTCCCTTTAATGCCATGCACCTTATAGTCTGTGCCACCGGATTCGTCCTATAAATGAGACGATGGGCTAATTCATCTTGGCAGCAGTAAACAGACCTTGTGATTGTCCTCCTCACAAACACCNCCCACCCCGTCTCACACACAGTGACATACCTCACACATTTGCCACTGCTAACAACAACCTGTCAACTCTTTCTTTGCACCGTGCTAGGCGCCCTTTGTTTCTGCAGCCCAGCAAGCCTTGCAGCTGTTGTCCGAGGCCTGCTCCGACAGCCTGTGATCAGTCAGCTGCAAAATCCTCCCTGAACAACTCGGTATTCACAGCTCTAATCGGGCCAGCGGACTGTTTCCTCCTCTCTCGCAGTAAATCTTTATCACTTGCGCTCTGCTCGTCAGTTAGTGGCGCCAGCTCTTTGGGCTGCTCTCTCCCTTTCCCATACTCTGCTGGGCTGTGTGCTCTGAATGCTAACTCCAGCCTTGTTTAGACTCCCGGCTGCCTCGGTGCCGCAAGCCACATGTTGGGAAGGTCCGAATTCCTGCTCCCTCCCCGTCTTTTAAGCTGAACGTGCATCAAGTTTGTATCTCTCCAAAGGCCAAGAGGCTAATTTCATACTTTCTCCATATAAGTTAATTATGTGATTATCTTTCTGTTTCTTCCCAGCAGGCTGTTGTGCTTCTGTGTAAGAGCTGTCTTTGGTAGGAAGAAGAGGGTGAGCTGCCCAGCCTAGGGAAGCTGGTGATGGCAAGGGAAACCCTGGGGAAACTGGCACAGACCTTAATTTGATCGCATGCCCAGGGCTATTCACCTTCCTCCTAATGGTTCCCCCCACGGACGGAAACACACTTCCCTCCATCCTGTCCCTGACTTGATGCCATCTCAGTCTTTTAAAAGATTTACATCAAAGATGTGGAATTGTGAAGCAGATTTTTAGGAAAAAAAAGAAAAAAGGATCAAAGTTTGCTTTCTTAGTGTCCCAGCTGAGTTGAGGAGAGTCCACGGAGCTTTTAGGGCGCGGTTTCCGTCAGCGTGGAGTTGCTGAGGATTTATACTTATGGAGCTGAAAGCACAACTTTATCTGTGCCGGTTACTGCTTCTGCTACAGCACGAAAACTCCTCCTGCCTCCTTCGGCAAAACGTTGTGGGTTTTATTTCCCTGTGTGCTGTGTTTGGGCCTGGGATTGCAGATGACAGAGAGTGTAATTAAAGCTCAGTTAAAGAGCACGTTTTGCAAAGAGACTCAACTAGCTTTTATGTAAAGCTTACTGGAGATTACTTTAAAAAATAAATAAAAAAAAATCAGGATAGTGAAGGTTATTTCAATTTATAGGGAACCTGGGAAGCTGTTGTCTGAACATTAATCTAAGGACCAAAAAGTAATTTTTTTTGGATCTTGTCTCTGAAGCCAAGTCCATCTTGGGCACTGGAAAATCCCTTTCACTTTCTGCATCAGCTTTCCCTGCCTTTCAGTCCTTACGTTTTACCTGTTCCACATGTGTGTGTGTGTACGCACGCGTTCATGCAGGGGTAAAGAATAAGCAAATATTGAAATATTCCTTTAAGAGTAAAACATGAATTGGCTTGAAAAATATGTTGTTGCTATTTATTTTATGAGGCAGCTGTAAAATAGATGTTACTTGGAAAATCTGGGTTCATTTCTATTCAGACTTCCTATGCCTCGGTTCCTCTTCAGTATAGTAAGTATCTGCTTGATTAAAGATAAGCTCATGTGTATAGGATTCTTACCTTTTTGGCATTGGTGGTCAGTTTGAGCCTGTAAAGAGGAAACTTAATGACAATGACAGTGAATTTGATGTGCAGGGGAAGGTTGCCTTTGGACTGTACTACACACACGTGTCCACTAATCCGCAGGTAATGTGTGGATTCACACATTATTCGCTGAGCTCACAATTTGAGTCTAACAACCTTGGGCACGTACCCGTATCCTGGTAGTGCTCAGTTGGTGTGCCCTTTGCAAGCAGCTCTCACACACCCTTCCAGGTGGGATATGTTTAGTCACTGTGTAACCAGACACATAAACGAACACGTTTTGGGCTTGATTTGGGAAACTAGCTCAGATTTTGCTAGTATTTGCCACAGAAGTGCCCTTCTGTTTCAGTGTGTCCTCCGGTGAAGATGAACGTACACGAACAGAGTTTGAATATTGGTCCTTTTTGGTCCTTTTCCTGTTGGCTGTCTACAAGGGCAGCAGGAGAAATATGATCTTGTGGCAATGTGAACTTGTAGAGATAGTAGAAATATGGAGTGTCCCACAAACTGATTGTACTGTTTGTTGGGGGAAGCTTCGCTTTGGAAGGTGCTGTTATGAGTTGGCTTGGTGGAACCCAAGATAAAGAGGATAAAATAACATCTCGATAGGCCCCAGGTAAACATCTTGAAGATAACCCTTTTTCTTCTGATTTACTTGCTCTTGTGTTACTGTTCTCAGTGACTTCCGTTGTGTCCCAGGGTTTTACCTGTCATCTTGTAGTGACGGTTTTCCCTAGTTGTCTCCGAGGTCTTGGTGGTTACTGTGGGACTGTTGCGGTGACAGAGTTTCTTAGTTTGACTCTCACAGCTTTGGCGTGAAAGGAAACCTCCTGCCCAGTCAAGCACCTATGCTTCCTCTGTACCTCTAAGTCTTGTCTAGCCTGTGAGCCTTGATGGAGTGACTTTGCCTGCGGTTTTGATGGCTGTATCCTTTGGAGGAAATCCTGGTTGTGTTCCCTGACCCCTTTGAGCTAGAAGTGTAATAGCAGAGTTTGGCCCGTTTGTTTTTTGGCGAATAATAAGCTACTGGACATGGTTATTTTGTGATGTTATTGTCTTCTATTTTATAAAGCAGTGATGTTCCTCCATGCTCGGGGGTATGTGTGGGTATTATAGACGTTGTCCTCTGCACAAAAAGCAGCTGATTTTGAGGTGTTCCTCAAGAACTTGATCTCCTTTAAAGAACCAATATTTTGTACATCCTAATTTTTATTTATTTATTTTATTAAATTCATGGTAGCTTGAATTTACGTGTAAGCTGATACAGTGGAAGGAAGTATTTTGGCTTTGAATTACAAAGGAAGATTGTAACAGCCTGAATTGAAAGTGAATAGAACAACAAGACTTTCTCAACATTATTATTTTTTTTAAAATGAAAACGACTCAAAACACAGCACAGTATTTTGACTCTCTTTGCACAGAAGTAAGTGAGGCTGTGCACAGCCCAGCGTATGCTTCCCTTAGTGTGTTGCCACTGTCCATGTGTCCTGGTTCTCCTGCTCGTCTACTGATGTTTGTGCCTTGAAGTGAGGTTTGGTTTGAGGGATGCAGCTGGTGCTCACCTTGGCGTGTTTTGTAATTCTGCGGTGCTGGTGATGTGGGCTTTGAATAATCAATTAGAAAAATGCCTTGAAGTTACGGCAGGAAGTTTTGATCTGTTCTTTTCCTCAGAACTTTGTACCGCAGGGGAAAGCTCTTGCAGGAGGCAAATATCCTTAATGGGAATGTATTGTTTTTCGAAGCATCCTATCTCAGCTCTCTTGTCTTAGAGAGGTAAGTTGAGTCTTTTCTTCATTTCTACCCAGACCTGCAGTGAAGACTTCGTTGCTTTTTTTTCCTGTTTATTTACTGCTGGATGAAGACTCGTTCATGGTTGTAGGTTGAACGGGATGAGCAGCATTTGAGAACAGCTTGTGAGTTCCCTGTCACAAATTGAAAGTGGACTTGACTGACTTTTCCTAATGCATCTGGATGCTTGTACAGGAGCAGGATATTTTTTTGCTCTGCTTTTTTATTAAAGAGCAATGTCATTTTTTTTTTGAGCTCCTCCCATATCTGTCTTTAAGAAAACCTCTGACCCCAGCAACTTTCTATTTGGTTTTTTTTCCCCCAAGTTAGTGACAATATGCTTACATAGTAATTCCATTTTAAAATAGTCTTTTAGTCTAGGAATTTCCATGTCTGATTTCCCTCAGACTTTCCAGAAAAATTCTACCTTGGCATAACTTTTGCACCTGTGAAAGTTCAAGGAAATCGGTTTAGCTTTTGCTAAATGAGGAAGGGATTCTGCCAAAACTTGGCTTATAATAAAAGGCTAGTTAAAATATGGAAAGACTAGTTTCTTCATAATTATTAAGTAGCATTAGTGTATAATCACTGTCATAAAGAAAAAATAAGATTAAATGAGTTTTATATTGCTTATAAAAATGAATTTTTATTTCTTCTTCGGCTGCTCAGGGAAGGAGGCTCATTGCTACCCCATCATGTTCAATTTTGTGAGCCACTTCTTGAGTGCAAATTTCCTGTAAATCTTGAATAAAACCATGTAAAAGATGAACAAAGAATGAGGGGAAAATTATAAATGGATCCATGTGACTGCCTGTTCTCCAGACATTTATTTTTTTTCCTTATTTAAGAAGTTTGGAGGGAATGCACGGCCTTACAGTGTTTGTTAAAGCTGATGGAATATCTTTCTCCCTCAGGGTATTTCTTTAATCAATGTTTCTTTATACCATTAGGTCATCTCCTCTTTTCCTTTTTTTTTTTTTCATGAAGAAGCCTTGTTTTGTACATTTTCGTGCATCCTGACGTTTATTCTCAGAATTATGGCCTGATCACTTCCTCTCTTTTCCTCAAAAATTCTGTCGTTTTATCTATTTTAAGTGCCGGAGCACAAAGATAACCCCATCATAGTTCTCTCATTTTCCCCAGCAGTTCCCCCCCCTTCTCTCCCCGCGATGAAAAAATGAAAGGTCTCATGGTCTTACAGATTTTCTTTATGCTTATTTTGGCCTATTTGCAACCCAAATACATCATCATGCTATAAGACGGCTCTCTAAGGCTCTTGGATCAATTAAAGGTAGCCCTATTCATTGCCAGTACAAACCTTTGCCTATTAACTCTTTCAAAGGGCATTTGTCATCGCAAAAAGCTGTGAATGCCGTCTGGGTTCATTGATTAAAAAAGGTATTGTTTTAAGGCTGCTGAATATCTTAATTAGTTGTAATCAGAGAGTAGCTTGTGTCTGTTAAGTGATACAGTTACCTTTCACCTACTTGCTTTTTTTCTCTGTTTTTAAAAGGAAAAAAATCTCAAACGTAGTTCAAGCATACTGGGTTTAGGGGACAAGAAGAGCGTGCTTGCTGATCAATCTATAATTTATGGCATTTATTTTGTAAAGCCAAATATTTAATGTGGTAACGCCGAATACGTCTCAGTGGCCTACGATCAGCCAAGAGCGGGTAAGCGGAGTGGCACCGCTCGTAGCCAGTGATCATCCTCCTTTCTTCACTCGGAGATCCAGCATCTGTATTCTGGAAATGTAGAAATCCCCCCCAGTTCTTCAAGCACTTGCACGTGTGGTTAGCTCGAGCGCATGAGTCGTCTGTTAATATAGAGTATATACAGCACTCTTTGGCAGATCAAGGTAGAACAGGGTAAAATCTTTTCAGACCAGTAGTTCATCTGTTGTCTCAAATGGTTTGAAGCTATTTATGAATGAGTACCAAAGCTCTGGCAAATTGTTTTAGCTGGGAAAATATATTTTCTGCTGTCCCCTGAATCAAAAATTTTCTTTCAGTAGTTAATAATACAAATCTGTTTGCTATTTAGAGAGACCTTTCTGAAAATCAAAAGCAACTCTTTTCCTTGCGCTTTATGAAAAGTTTTGCTTGTTGCTTTCTTGGTTTATTTTCCTGAGAAAATTACATAGTTTATATTTCCCCTAAAACATTTTGCTCAAATCAAATGGCTATTTATGTGCCTCTCATGGATGCATTGGGGTGTAGACAGAACCCTTCTAGTCACGTGTCTCTATGGTGCAGCAATGGCTTGTATCATTTGACCCTCACCCTCTGGCGATGCGTTTCCAGGGAAGGGGATTTGGGGATAGTATGCCTTTCTTTCCATATTTATGCAAATATTTTCTTGCAGGGAGGAAAAACCGCTCGGCAAAAATTCTTAAGCTAAGTCACAGGTGGTAGAAATGCATGCTTTTGAGTTTGAATGAGATCCTAATTACAGTGATAATAAGAGATAGCTTTTAATTTGTTTCATTATGGGAAGGGGAGGAGGTACAAATGGTGCTTTACAGAGAATCGCCCTTATCTAGGACAAAAAATCCTTAGAAAATAGCTAACGCTAGCCACGTATATCAAATTGCTGGTGCAGCTTGGTCATCTGGAAAGCAGGGCAATGCCATGTCTGGGAACCACCGGACAAACGAATCCCTGACACTTGCACTCAACTTGTGGTTTGCTTGATGAATTTTACTACAGGAAATCCATGTGTGCACATGCAAGGATTCTCAAGGTAACATGGCAGAGTCGTGTAAATGCAAGTGGTACTGTATTCAGTCTCCTATTTTCCAGTGAATAATTGTACTAGACAACATATGGCTTGAAGTTAGACTATGTTTGTCATGTATTTTTTTCAGAAGCCAAGACGATACATGCACTTCCCGTGCAGGACAATTTTGCTATACATGCTTAGATTCTGCTTGAAGTACTCTTCATTAGTTTTCCATGTTCTTTTTTTTTTTTTTTTTTTTTAAAATATTTTTACAAAAATGCTTCTAAAAAACTAGTCCCGTCTTCAATCAACTGTATGGGTAAGAGCCTATTATCATCTCTGTTTCATAGATGGGGAAAAACAGTCCGATAAAGATGAAATTCCCATTTCAAGGAAACACAAAAACTTAAGCATGTATTTTAATGTTGCTATGATTTTGACACAAACTATTCTGAGAAGTTTCTCTGGTGTGCTGTCAGAAGCAAAACTAGAACATGCATTTGGGTTGCAGACAGTACCTCAGCCACAGTATTCCTTGTTGCAGTGTGTGGACGTAAGAGTTTATCATTTTTTTTAATTGCTAAAATGTGTGATGCATGGCACGGTCATACAAGAGAGAGATTTATTTTCATAGTTGGTGGTTTATATACTGTGGTACCAATCCCATTTTGGGGATTTCAGTCCAGTTCTAACCTTTTTCTTCATCTTTGTACATTTTCAGAGAAGTGCGTAGTGTTTTTTCTTTGGTCAGGTGTCTTGGAAACAAATTTAGAGAAATAAATATGCACATTTCTACTGTACCTGTGATGTACGTATGTATTTATATATAATGGTATTGTGTGTCTTGCTCTCTATAACATTTTTAGGTGTCTGTACGAGTAGGAGATTTATGAAGTGTGACTCATTTTTCCTTCTCCACACCGTTCCAGTGGAAGAGCTCAGACTGCGATGAGAAAAACTAGTACACGTTATTAAGAATTCTGATAAAGTAGGCTGAATAAATTTGTTTTCTTTGTGAGCCTTAATCCTGTGTTGTATTGGCTTCTTGGACATGGCTAATTTATTTGGAATTCCATTCTGTTCCCAACAGCATTCCTGATTAGCAGTTTGATCACCCGGAGCAAAGTTACATACCAGCTTTCAACTCTTGTAATCTAGCAGTGTAATTTTTTCAAATGGACTCTTTTCTTTCCTTCTTTGTCCGAGCTCCCCTTCTTTTTGTGTGCAAAGAGACTTTAAAAATAAGCAAGATAACATGTTAGTAGAATGAAAAACTTGTTCGAAATGCAATATGGTATGCTGAATGCCTGACTCTCGGCTCTGGCCACAAAGCCTCTGGTGCAAAGTTGAGACTGGAACATGGAAACTTAGGAAATCACAGATAGTCACATCAGCCTGTGCTTATTGTAAATCTAGTGTTGTGTGGCTATTGAAATTGAGACTTAAGAAAGCAAACAATTAAGGAGACAAAGCCAAAGCATGAAGCCCAAGCCATTCAATCCCACACCACTTTAAATTTTTTTAATTCAGTAGGATAATGGTAGGTCTGATAATTTGTTATTACTCACATGCCTTTATGTAAGCTTAGGAAGTTTTTTTTTCTAGTTATTATTCTTTATAACAACTTTGTTGAATGCAATCATATTTTTGACCATCTATCTTCAAAGTTTCCAAGACCCTGTAAATTTCCAAGTAAAACTTTATTGGAAAGGTATATTTGAAATATTTCTTATAATGTAACTTACATTTACCTTACAAATAAGGTTGGGAGCTGTGTCAGTGCAGCATGTGAAATATTTACTTCCCGTCACTTATGAAGGATAACAGTTTTTTCAGTAATTGCAGTTTCTGGGTGGTGTGATATCATCGAGTTCTTTCCGCGCTCTGTAGTTTGCCAAAGCACATTTCTGCCTGTGGAAGGTTTTAAAACCTTCGTCCTTTAACTTTATTTGCTAGTTAAGTTTGTCATGTGCTGGACCTTGTTTGGAAATTGCAGTTGCATCACTGCTCACGTCTGTCAATACTGGTTTATGCTGGTATTGACAGCAAATGATGGCTGGGAAACCCAAATTTAATTGTACACCAAAGGCAGGATTTGACCTGATTTCTTTTTGCTAGAGCGCAGGAGGATCATCAGCTGAGAGAACCTAGAGGAAACGTAGCGTATAGCAGCCCCCTTCCGTATGTGCTTAATCTGCTGAAGACATGTAGTTACAGATGAGAGAGAACTGGGTTTTCCATCCTGTGACATTTCTTAAGGCCCCAGTCTGGTTTTGTACGCAGTGAGAAGGAAGTAAGGTTTTTAAGTCACGAGAGACTTGGGAATAGCCCAAAGATCAGTGGCTGCAGCACTCATCAAAAGACTCAAACTGTGGTTTTATGCATGAGTGCCTTGATTGTATCATGTTGTGAAAAGCTTGATCTGTCTTTCTGTTTTGTTCTGATCTTGAATTTTATGGATCTGAAAAGCAGCTCCTGACCAATGTTGCATCAAAGATGGAGCTTGTTTTGCTGGATTTCTGGTTTTGAAAAACTGGCATTTCAGATGAAACATTGTTTTGTCAAAAAAAAACATAATAAAATTTTCTACTCGATTGATCTGAAGTCTATTAATTGAGTGGGGGGGAAAAAAAATCCAGAAAGGATGGTATAGGGCTAGATCCCTTATGTACAATTGAATTTAGTGATAATTCCTTACTTTCACCAGCAAAAATCCAGAGGTTCTTTCCAAACAAAAAATCATGCAACTAACTGTGTGTGAAGACTTAGCAACTTGTGTAGGGTCTCTGACAACTGAAGAGGGAAATGGACTTGATAATTGCTTGATAACAAGCTATTCCAAATGTGGTAACATAAACTTCAAATATTTGTGAGGCTTTTTTCCTTTGAGTAACTAAATATTTTTGTATTTCTGTGTTTATTCACCGTTAAGTGATATCCATATCCATTCTGGATATTACTAATCTTTTAAATAATGGATGTGATTAAATATCATGGCACTACTTGCTACTTCTAGATCATGTTCTGATTCCACTCCTAATAGGAAGTTCCTGTAAATGAAAGGGAAATGTCTACTGCTGGGCATTGCAGCACGCAGCAGCCTACGGAGCTGACAACGGAGTGACGGCTCCGTAACTGCAAAGGTCTCATCAAGTCTTTCTTTAAAATACAGATCTCTTCAGGTAATCGCTTTTAAGACAGACTTACAAGTTTTGGTTTCATTTCCTCCTAACCCTTTCCCCTCACTTTTGGGGTTGTTTTCCTCTTTTTTTTTGCTTTTAAATCTCACTTTTGACCATGGGGCCTTTGAGGATGAGCTAGAGTTCTACAAACACTTCTGGTTTTATGGACACTGCAGTTATTCTTAAGAGAGGAAATGTGTAATAAGCGAAGTATCTTATTTCTGTCCTTGTTTTTCTTGATCATGGAAATGGGCATATTGAACTGACTGTAGTGGGAGGAGTATGCGTGCTGGGGATTTTCCAGTAGAAAACCAGTGGGGCAGGTGTTTGTTTTCCTTTGACTCAATGCAACATTGAGTGATCTTGATATGTGCATTTGTTATCGCAAGTTGTTTGAAGCAGGAATTGACTTTGAATGTCAGATTTTGTCCTCTAAAGCTCTGAATACCTTGATCTGCCTCTTTTTAAGTGGTATTTTGTTTTCAGTGCTGTGTAGAATGTCTGTTCAGGAGATTTCCCGTATGTAAACTGGAGCAAGGTGCCTTTTTTGACTTTGATAAGTACAGAAGGCACGTGATTCTGAGAGATAAGTTCTGGTCTTGGATTTTTCTTTTTTACCTAACAGTGAGCTGGGAACTTCTTGTTAGCTGTGCCGACACATGCAACTCTGCTCTTTTCTTTTGTAAATATCCTGACTTTTGAAAGTGTGGTAAATACAGTAAGTCAAATGTCCTGGTTTTTATTTCTAATTTATTAAGTTTGGGGATATATTTCAAACTGATAATAACAGTGGATTTTTATTATTACTGTTGTATTGTTTGCTTTGTTGCTTGTAAGTTCACTTGGTGTTTTAAAATTTGAGAAATATAGTGATATTTTAGGGGGTAGACTGCTTTATAACTGGAATTGGAAAGTTAGATGGGAAATCTGTTGCCTTCCGATTTAAAGGTCATCAAGAATGCATAATACATAGTTCTGGGGTTTTTTGCTAAACTACCCTTCAATGGGCACTGATTACCAGGACAGCTAATCATGTGATAATTTAAAAGCAAAATGTGGAATTTGTCTTGGAAGTAGTTTCAAATTAGAGGATTGTAATAAATATTTAAAGGAGAAGAGGGTAATAATGTTGGTTATGTGATGAAAACATATGTTAGTAATAAAATATCACCCATCAGGAATACTGTTCTGTCATGCCATTGTTCTCTAGAGAGATGATTAGTTGAAAAACGATTTTAACAAAATAAATTCTGAACAGAGAGGATGCTTTTATGTGTGATACAGCATACATTCTTTGAAAGGGCAAATTATCCAAAATGGTGCCAGGCATGAGGAACATCTGTTGTGTAAAAAAGTACCTTTGTGAAAATCCAAATAATAATTATCAATATATAGGCTTTGCGTAGTACTTTTCAGTCTCAAAATGCTTTACAAAGGAGGGAAGAACAGCTATCCTTATTAAACTGCATTTTCCAAAATTTAGTCACACAGTGTTTTCACCTGGCACGTAGATTCGCTTTGCTTATGCTGTGCCATGAATTTTCTGTGTGAGGAAATCTGTCCTAAGGAGTGAAATCTAAGCAGGAAGGCACTATCCTTCCGTCTTCAGCAACTGAAATGCAGCATTCCTTTGTGTGAATAAATGTAGTACCTATGAAGACTGCCAAGTTGACAGCCGTGGCATGTGGAGCCATAGAACTGTTATTGACTGGGCAGCCGTCGTGGAAGCTTACTCTTGGCTTTGTGTCAGCCTGTCCCAAGCAGATCCCAGCGCCAGGCACGAGGGTTGTGTGGTTTCTGTTCCGGCTTTGACACCTCTTGGGGAACGCCGGAGACGGCATAGCCGAGAACCACTTGTGAGCCCGAGGAGGAGGCACCTGTTCACTTGGCACTGCAATAAACCACCGATTCGTTCCTCGTGTGCCCTTAAATAACCACAGGGCTTCTCGTTGCTAACAGATTGAGCTGGAGCTGTTGGCCATGACACTCCCATTAGCTAATATTGAAATTGGTAAAAATCCTACTGGTGGTTTTCAGCAATCCTGCTGGAGTATGGACTGCAGGATTGCACCAGGATAAAGGAAGATAGTTGTCACAAAAGATAAACTTTCAGCTACAGCAGTCACATCCATCCAGAGGAGAGAGATATGTGCTTTTCTGAAAAAAAGGCAGATATCGTTGCCTCGACGGATACATTTCTTTACAGTCACAAAATGAGCAAGTTGCCCAAGTGAGTATGTAACATAGAGCCCTTGGCTGTGGGCTTACAGTGGTCGTATTGTAGCAGATAGAGCCACTGAACAATTTGTCAAACTGTTTTTCCGACTTAAATCCCTTTCAGATGAGGTGAAGATTTCCTTTCTCCTCATCTGAGTGGATGTAGGTGTCTTGAAAAAAACAGCTTGGAGAATCAGCTGTCAGGAATGGCATAGTTGATCTTGCTTTAGGGCAAGCTCATACACCTTTTGGGGCCCTTTCATCCTTCTTCCTATAACTAGAAATGACCTTAGTAGCATCTATATATGTACATATATTTGTTCACTTCAGCCTGCTGCATTTTTTCAGCAAAATCTTGGCTAGTTGAAAGGAGTAGTCCCTTTAAACTCAGCATCTTTTGAAGTCTGTAGGTATAAAAAGACACTCATTGTTTAGTGCACCTCCACAAAGATTCCTTCTTAATCCTGATTGTGTGTACTCATCCCTTGGTTGAGCCCTCCTATGCAGAGGAATTCGGGTTGATTTACATTCCTTCATAAATGCACATAAAGTAATGCATCAGATTTTCTTTCCTTTTAAGCAATTTGATCAGTTCTGACACTTGCCAACTCCGTTACAAAATCCCTGTAGTGGTTAAAGGCACCCGTTGGTGGGAACAAACTCCTGAAACCCCCTAAAGTATTTACTTTGCCATGCCATTTAATTGTTTGCAAAGCCTGGAGCTTTGCTCCTGATACACAGCCAATAAAAGGGAATGGACTATTTTTTTATATGTGTTAGAATGTAAATATATTTGTGTTGTCCTTGTAGAAGGCAATGTGTTGACTCTCCTGAGGTTACCCCAGTGAGGACAAATTTGACCATGAAATGATCTGTAAGAGAATACCGACGCTCAGCATTTTGATATACCATTTGGTTTAATGCAGAGATTCAAAAATCAGGGAAGCAATCCTGACACTGTGCCTGTTGCTTAGACCTTGTCCGAGTAATTTGACTTACTGCTGATCCTTCATGTTTTTGCCTCCACAACTCCACTTGTCCAGGTCCAGTTGCTAAAGTCCAGGCCCAGACAAGGTATTACTCAAAAATCTATAAAAGTTTCTTGTTTTCTTCTTGAACTGGGCCGTAGAGTTACTTGTTCTAACGTGTTCTTGGCATTAACAAGGACCTCAAGGTATTACTGTACCTATTCCCTGATTTTAAAGGAAAAAGAATGTAAAATTCACGGAGCTTTATGTCTCTGAGTCGGGCTTTATTTTCTTTTTAGATGGAACGTGTGGTTTCTGGGGAAAGGAGCTTGCTAGTTCAGTAAGTTCAAAAAGATCTCAGCAGTTCCAGTAATTACTCATTTCATCAATCCATCCATATTTGAAGTGAGCTAAACCGAGTTCTTTCCTATAATGTCTACTTCAAATAATGCTGCTTTACATTCAGAGAGCCAACTGAGGAAATACAACATAATCTTCCAGGAGTTTCTTTTCCTTTTTAGTTCGTATAACTCAGAGACATGCTGTAACAACAGCCCTTCTTTCTATGAAACCTATTTAACATATTTGACTAAACAAACTATCTCCTACAGAAAGTAGGAGCATTTTTTTGTGTGTGTCTTGCTCAAGCATTGGCTCTTGAGGACGTTTCTGCATTTGTCGATGTGCTAAATGAGCGATGCGTTTTGGACAGCTTCTGTGTTCTGATTTGTTTTGTTGTGCCTTTTTTTTTTTTTTCTCTCTCCCCCTCCCTCCTTTCTTCCCCTTTTAATTTGTCTAGGAGGGAAAAAGAAAAAGCTTCTCCAGTGTTGTTTCCTGCAAAGACCATTCGTAAGAGCTCGTTGGACAGCACAGGGCTCTTGAAGTGATAGCTAATTGGTGAAAGAAAGGCCCTGATTGTCTTGAGGGAGCTGGAAAGTGCTGCGTGTGCTGCTGAAAGGGACTAGGGAGAAGGTGCCTGGTTTCGCTGAGCAGCTGCTGCTGGAGATGTTTGGAGATTACATCAGCATTGGAAAAAAGGGGCAAAAAAAAAAAAGGTCCAACTTCACAGAGACGGAGTTTATGGAGGTTTTTTTTCCCCTTTCCAAAGGTCTTCTGACAATACTGTCATTGTCAATATAAGAGTTGTTAATTCTTTATGAATAGCACATGGGGCCTCTTGACTAAATAGTACGTTACATGTCCCAAATCTGTCAGCTGGACTCTTCTCTCACATGCTAGTGAGATCACTTTGATTGGAATGTTACAGGAATTGCGGGCCTGGCTGCGCAGAACTGAATACTGCATTATATAATTACATCTCCCAGAGTATTTTTTTTTTTGCATTACCTCATTATTCTAGCTTAAATATGGAATCAGCCCTTTTGATGATTTTACTAGTTGTAATTATATTAATACGGTTTGTTTTGTGGTCCTGTCTCAGTGCTTATATAGATTATAAACTGTCCCGAAGGTTTCCTGACGCAAGAAAAGACGGCTAAGAGACTTCAAAAAGGCTTGTTCAGGTTTGAATTGACAATGGGGAGAACTGGATAAGGTAAATGGAGCTAGAGCAGGTTTTACCTTGGGATCTGATGAGAGAGAAATGACCTGTTGAGACTGCAACGGAGTGAAGATTCTTCAGAAAGCCTCATGCTGACAGAGGTGGGGGGGGAAAAAATGACAACTGATTGAGTCAAATGACTTCCTGTCAAACTCGGGCATGAATTTGTTGTTGGGAACAGACTTTTGGACTTTTGCCAACTAAGCGATCTGGACAAGCTGGAAGGAATCCTATTGCTGGGCAGTCTAAGACTGCCAGTGGCCCCGTCTCGATGCGTGAAATGTGATGGCGCGCTGCCTGCTGGACTGCCTGCTGGTCTGTGCGTCCAGGGGTCAGCTGCACAGCTCGCCTGCATGCAACAGCTGATGGCGCCTGAAGGAAGCTGAGGATTACTGGCCCGGTTCAGTATCCACGTGTCCTGCTGTGGACTTGCAGGAGTGGATTTTTACCTGATTGGCTGGTTTCTTACCCAATTCTTCATGGTTCCTCTTGGTCAGTCGGATCTGAAACTGCCTGTATGTTTTTAACTGACTCTAACCTGCTGAACATTCACATTTCTTAGCAAGTGATCTATCCGAGTACCAGAATGAGTGGGATAGCACTGGAATAATCTGCTCCATGAAAAAGGGATCAGAGCTGCAGAGGTGATGTGAGTCTCTAGCTGTGCTTCAGCAGGAAGGAGGGGTGAGAGACACAGGACAGCATGGTATGCAGTGAGTTTTGGCTGCAAAACCCTGCAAGGTATCTTCATTTCTAGCCTTTAATAAGGAGCTTACTAGGACACCAAAGGATTTGGCTACTTGCCGAAGGCCACAGAAACTTAAGATTTCTTGGTTAACTCATCTTGCAATTTGAAATATTGTTCCAAGTGAACCGTCTGCTTCAAGTCAGTGTTTTACTAAGTCAAACATCCAAAATCTTTCTTACATACACAGCTCGATTGAACATCTGCTTTTCAGTACTGAATTTTTCTATAGTAAAAGTAGGAAAATTGTATCGCCTTGCCTGGAAATGCAGTGTCCTTGGCCCTGTCACCTTTAAAAAAATAATAAAATAAAACCCCCCAAACCACGTCCTTCTTGGGTTGATTGTTTTCTGTCATGTAAAAGTGAAGGTTGCCGCTTCACAAACTGGCTTCTACATCTCTTGGTAGCTCACGTGATGATATAGGAGTTCAACCTAGGTAAAACCCCACAGCATTCCCATAAAGAGTTTCTGGACCATTCATGACTCACACACTCCTACAGGCTTGTCTCATTAGTAACTGTTAATCAGCCCTTATCACGTTGTCTTTTGCAGCCTCCTAAAATTCAGACGGGAGAGCTGGTACGTGTTTATGCTGTGGAGCAGGGTAAACGTCAGGTCAATTGATTTCAGCCTCAGATTTTATTTATGGTGGATGACCAAGCTACAAACTTGCCTGCAATGCCTGAAGATGCATGTCATTGACTTGAAATCTAGCCAGATGACAATAAATTAAATGTAGATGTAACTAACCCCCTTGTCTGTTTCTCTGGTTCTTAATTTTAATAATGATTCTGTCCTTTTTGTTTTCCCAACACCAGCAGACCACAAAGGGAAAGAGAAATATTGTCTACTTGATGTGCAGACATAACTTTGATAATAAGTAACTGGAAAAATAGGCGCAGTGATCCATTTTTCTCCTTTCAGTTAATCATTGCTATTCTTAGCTGTTTTATGCAAAACAAAGCTTGTAGATAAATTGGTAGTGCCTTTAAGAAACAAGTCATCTAATCCTTTATTATTTCAATTATATTGAAATTGTATTTGGCAGTGTCATATTCAAATTATTTTTAAAAAAGTGGTTGTAATGAGAAAGGGTACAGGCAAAGATGTCTGCTAATGCCTTTAACGCTTGGTGATATATGGCTCTGACACTGGTATGGAATTCACAGCAGAGCAGCGTCTTAAGTTTTCCCTGTAAATCAGAGAGCGCGGTCTTGTTATGGACCATACTCTTAACCAGGCACAATTTTCATTGTCCTGCATGGCATGGCCAGGAGGGAATCATCAGTACGTTATCACACTGAGCTGTTATTACCATTCCCCTGATTGACTCTGGGGAAAAAGAGGGCTGGTACTGGGTGAACTTACTGTTTGGTAGGCTCAGTGAATGGTGAGTATCTACCCTGTAGACAACCCCTGTCCCAAAAACTGGGCACTGGCCAGATATGGGGAGCAGTCTGTCGGTGGGCTGGTATTTGTCTATTTAAATAATTTGATTTGAACCTTACGCGAGTTCTGTGAATTTCACTCTGATCCTAAGAATGGTTTGGCGTGATAGTGCTCTGCACCCTCTACAGGTAAAACTGGCTGGAACCCTAAGGTTTTTGTTAGAACGTCAAAGTTTTGCAGCCAATTTAAATAAAACCCCATGTTTTGACTGAAGAATTCACTGAGATCTTGTTACCTATTAAACTCCTTATGCATTGGATGTAATTATAATAGCATCTCGGTTAGTTCCTGTAGATTCACGTTGGTTTTATGCACTGCTGCAGGACCTCCTCAACATGGGAGGCCGCCCTGTTTATGCTCTCGTTACAAAATTAGGGCTGTCACTTTCCAAGAGCATAAAGTATAAAGGAAAGGAGGATCTTTCCTCTTTATTCCCACAGATATTTTCCCATTCTCTTTTCATAGCGATAATAAAAATCTAGTACCTTTAAATGTCGGTCTGGTATGGTGTGAAAGTGTCTACTGATATTTCTTGGTGTGATCCTATGGGGCGCTGTGCCGAGGTGCCTAAATGAAGAGAGAGAAAACTAGCTCTAGAGCTGAAAGAAATATGGCTCCATTTGCTCTAGTCTGCGTTAATGTGTCTTGACTAATCTTGGGCCCAAAGCCCTGTCTCTGCTGGTCTGTGCCATGGTGATAAACCGGCTGGGCTGGCCATGGTTTGGTTGGCGTTGCCCTCTAGTCATTGTAGCTTGTATTTATGGCTGCTACACTGAGCAACCACGTAGCAAAGAATAGAGGTGGTTTGGGGAGCATTCCTTGAGGCTCTGTAACAGCTGGGGGGAGCTTCCCTCTGCCCCCTGAAATCTTGAGGCCAACTCATATGGAGTGTGGGCATCCGCTGGCGCTAATAGGCAGCATCCCATTATTCCCAAGAGTTGCTGTGTGAAGTCCGAATTCAAACCACAATTGTTCTGTTGACTTGGAGGGAGCTCACCTGGAGCAAGCTTCTGACCCACCTTCTGCCTGAAGGAGCCACAATGAAGGTCGAAGTTATTTTTCACTGCAAATGGTGCATTTGGCCCTGCTTTGTGCTTCCTGAAGTCCTCAAGGAACTCTTCTGGCATCCGAAAGCTCATGGTATCTTTCTGTTTATTAGAAATTTTGTCACAGATGAGTTGGTTTAATTCTGTTATACTCTGATTTAACTGCATTTTTTTCCTTCAGGAAAGTATAATATAAAGATAATATATTAAAATGGCAATTATTTTTTTTTTTCAAATGTAAAAGTTAAATTGTGCCTGTGCTTACAAGTTACTTTCTGTTCACTGGACGGAGGGCAGCAGAAGAAAAAATTGTGGAGAATAACTGCCTGAAGTCAAATAGTGGTAGTTTATTTAAGATCCATCTTGAAGCCCATATTTCAATGGGATTTGAGCCGGCTTGACTGGAAATAACTTTGGATCCTTTTAAAATTCATTCCATTTCATTTCGGTATTTAAGATACTTATGCTCCACTGATTTTTTTGGCGTTCAAGGATGTATTTAAAAATAAATGTGTTTAATGACAATTTTAAGCTTTGGACAGGTGAAGATTGCAGGTTGGAGCCCCCTTTCAAGACACGAAACAAAGGTATATATAAGGAAATAGAAAAATAATAGCTAAATACCGTGATGATAATAAAATCCTTATTAATGTAAAATTAATTTTACTTTATATGCATAGATTAAAATCCACTACATATAATTGTATTCTGTATGCATTTGTTATTTTATATCATTAACATGAAAATGTTGACTAAAATAACCATGAAATCTGTTGGGGAAGAAAGCCCATCTCTTGCTTTTAGACATTATCCCGAAGAAGCTCTAAGATGTGGTTAGATTCTGTTCTGGTTTCTTTTTTGGAAACTCTGCCAACGGTCTTAACTGCAGGTTTTGTCTCGCACTGGGTTTGATACTGCAGTACCACTGTAACCAACAACTAACCTGGGCCTGCTGAGGCACTCCTGAAAGCAGCTGTAATCACAAGAAGCTTATAAGCCACTTGTAATGCAGCTAAAAAACCCCCTCTCTAATATTCTACTATTGCTCATAAATTTTTTCCATTGTGTGAAATGATTTCTTGAGGCTTTTTTTTCTTATCTAGTAGTGTGTATATATATTTATAAATACAAATGTATTCTATATCATACAAAAATAAAACTCTGTGATGTATGGATGTAGAACAGTTTCTGTGATATTGTAACCGAATGTTTCTTACGTTTATAGGTTTAGGCTTTGTGGTGGTTTTAGCCAGTGATTAGAACAAAAGTATAGAAGTTAGTATGTAAGTACTATCCCTTATTTTGTGACTACCCTAAGAAGGTTATCGTAACTCCCACGTCTGAATTTCCTCCTCCATAAGATCAAGGTTAGGAAGGTTTGTGATATTAGGGCCAGTTTATAAATGTTATAGAGAGTTTATGAACTGTGGCTATACACGCTTGGCAGTAAGCGCGTACGGATATGGGTGTGGGTCTGCGTATAGCCATGTGTGTGCATGTATATTTTCATATAGAAATGTTACTACTTGAATATCGTACAATAACAGCCCTTCCCACTTGAAGCTACTCAATCTTGTGGAGTTCTGAAAGAAAAATTACAGATTTACCTGCATAAGTAACTGAAGTTGCAAAATTCCATTTGCATTGGTGTATGTTAGGACTGTTAATTTAGGGTGACTGTTTTCCTTGTACCAATGGTACCAGCATAACCAAATCTGCTCCCAAACCAGGCAGCCATTTTTCAAGTTTCAAAATTGATACTTTTTTTTTTTTCTTTTTGACAGGGCTAAAAATCTTTCTGAGCTTTAAAAGCTCGGTTGGTTATAAATATCCTGTCCTCTGCAAATGTCATTTCTGTCAAGCATCCTGTCACATGCAAAAAGTTGGCATTATGGACTGCATTATGATATGAAGAACTAATTACAGATAAGCTCATGGTCTGATGAGCATGTAATTATATTTATTGATTAAAATAATGCTACAATTTTATTTTGCAGTGCCATTACAATGGCATCCACTTAGACAATTACTGTCAAACCATGTAAACCAAACTGCAGAAGGACTCCCTTAAATGGATCTGGCGATGCAACAGGTGGTCTAATTACTTTAGGTAGGTCCATAACAGCAAAATTCAGAGTGGAGAAGCTGAAGACACAAGTAGGGCTACAATTATATTGACTCTCGCGGAAGGAATCTGAACAGCTGGGGGCCCAGTGGCTTGTCCGCCAACTGTTCACGATGAACTGCCACATCATCAACCGAAGCCCGGGGGAAATCTTGTCACCAGCGCTGCTACCCGTGTTCATGTTCCATGGCACAGCCCCAGGGAACAGAAGAGTATCGTTAGGATCTCTCTGTCAGGACTCATGTAGGCACCAAATTGTCAGACAATTAAATGGCAGAAGTCTTGTCTTGGTTATGTTGGCAGGAACCCAGAGTTACGCCATTAAATGCGGTTGGTTTATGCTTGATTGTCACCAAAAATGGGTGACCTTATAGGGTGGCCTTTTGACTCTCAGTACAGGCAGGGCTAGTAACAGCATCTATTACTAAGGCTGCCAGGCACTTCCAGTCCTAAAGGCCTATTTTCAGCTGTTCACAACTTTGTCAAAGTAGCTTTTCAAACTAAGTTTTTCCATGTTGCATTGGGTGCCTGCCTCAGGCTGAATTCTCTTCAGAAAGTGTCAGCCAGAACAGTTTAATGTCTTCCAAGAACAAGATTAGAGCAAAATACATTGTTTTTACCCATGCTAAAAAAATATCGGCAATGTTTTTCTCTGAAAAGATGTAGTTGTCCCATTCCAGGAGATGATTTCCGTGCCTCCCCCCTCCTCCTGTCAGGGACAGATAATTCTTCACATGGAGGAAATTATGTATCTACTGACTTCAAATTCAAGGGGGACAGGACCAGATCTGATGTGGGGAAAGGAGGATAAGGAAACTGGCAGGAAAAAAAAAAGAAACTATAATGAGGTTTTAGGTAGAAAGGGGAAGCAGACTGTGCATAGTTGATGGAAGGCAAGCAGGACTGCACCATGTGGGAAGACTGGCTGAAACAAGAACAGCCAGTGAAGACATGGGCACTGTGGCCGGATATAAGGGCTGAAACCAAAACCTGTATAGAACTGGGCAAGGGGGTGAGTGAACACCAGGCTGAGGTAGGAGACAGACTGGGCAGAAAAGGAGGCTGAGGGGAGATCTCATCACCCTCTACAACTCCCTGAAAGGAGGGTGTAGAGAGATGGGGGCTGAGCTCTTCTCCCTGGTGACAAGTGACAGGATAAGAGGAAATGGGTTCAAGTTATGTCAGGGCAGGTTTAGATTGGATATCAGGAAACATTTTTTCACTGAAAGGGTTATTAAACATTGGAACAGGCTGCCCAGGGAGGGGGTGGATTCCCCATCCCTGGAGGTGTTTAAGAAAAGGGTAGATGAGGTGCTGAGGGACATGGTTTAGAAGGGGTTTTTGTCAGGGTAGGTTAATGGTTGGACTTGATGATCTTAAAGGTCCCTTCCAACCTCACCGATTCTATGATTCTATGAATTAGGATAGTTAGGGCTAGCAGGCAGGACAAAAAGGGAGTCTGAAATACATGCTAAAGATGAAATTGAGAGGCTAAGACTTATTGAGCAAAGTGATTTGATCTGAAACAAGAAGCCCAGGGAACTCTCTATGTAATGAGCTGGATAAAATGTCAGCTGGATCACCCTCCCTTTAAAATATTCATAGAAATCCTGTAACTCTACCTTCACTGTTTTTTGGCTATCAGCAAATTCCTGTGAAACTTAGTGTCAAAAATGCCTCCGTTCCATCTACCACTCATCCTCCAGCATAAAGTGCTCTGGATCTGCATGCTCCAGTTTTGTTGGTGAAACGCAGAAGTGTCAGTGTAGCATTGTATGCTGAGCCTTGACAGGGCCGTATTAATAATAGGATGTAACAAAACTGAGCACTGAGATTAAGACAGTGATAGAATTAAGGCTTTATGTGCAATTTTTGTTTTGCTCCCCGGGTATTATGATACAGTCTTAAACCGCACTTTTCCACAGGTTCTTTTGCTCATTTATTGCATGGGATGAAATGCTCTGGGATTGAAGCTTGCAGAAACAATGCCTTGAATGTTCCAGAAATGGAAAGAAAGATGGGCTATGAAAGACAGAGCTTTAGGAAGACTGAAGTTTTGAGTGCAGTGATGAGGAAATTAATTCTGTCTTTGCCTGTCATTGAGTTCTAAGTAAAAACACTTAGAGAGATGTGTTCTTTGCTTTTTGGCTGCTTAGCTGGAGATCTTGGGTCTAATTTGTTTATGTGCCAAGCACTTGCAGCTGCAAATTGGCAGATTAACAAACCAGTACCAGTTTAACAAATAAACTGGTACACCAAGAATTCAAATTCTGAGAATGTCAATTGAGACATCTAAAATAAATAGATGCAAAAAGAATAATTCTTCTCTGCTTTGGTTTGTTATTGCAAAATGAGATATTGTGATCATAACAGAAATGTTAATCAACATCTGCAAAACATATAAATGTTAAAGGACATTCAGGAGGAAATTAATTATTCTTGCACAAGGGACCAAGCACTGATAATGAAGAAAACATAAGAACTCCTTAAGCAAGCACTGTCCGTCCTGTCCACTGAATGTGGCAGAAATGCCTTGGAAAAATAATATGCTTTGCAAATTGGTACAACAAAATGGAGGGAAAATAACTTTTCCTCCCCATGCGTCAGAGAAGAAATGAATAGTTTCTTCTCTCTAAGATGCTAATGAGCTCTTAACATGTCTACTGGATTAGGCTACTCAAATGAGATGAGTGGCCAGATATGTCTAGTATCGCTGGGTTTCTAGATCTGTTCACACTTGACTGTGTGATAGATGCAGAGCTTCCAGCACGGAGATGCAAGTGCTCTAGGTGCATGCAGAAAACAAAAATAAGGGAAATTTACATTGAAGAGAGACATCCATAGCATTTAGGTATGCATGGGAGATTTTCAGTTTTGCATGTTGACCTTAGATCCCCATACTGCCTATCAGTAGTACATGCCTAAATCCTTTTTCTGGAAAGGCTCGGTTGAGTTTGGAGCCCAGATCCTGTATTTAAAGGAATGCTTGGATTTAGGAGTGGCTGACGTAACTTAAGAGACTGTTTTCCTGACTGTCTCCCATTTGAGAATTGGCAGCCTTAAAACTCTTCATCAGATTTTCTAATTGATACTTACGAGGTGGATAGTCTCTCTTTTGTTCTTTGAAGAATAAATTTTTCTTTGCCACTAGGTTATTAAAAAGCCCCAAATAATTAACTGCTGTATTCTGGGAATTATTAACAAATAATAAAATCTAGAAATAGATATTTCTCCTCCCTAGTCTTTGTATTAAGACAAATTCATGGAAGAAGGATTCATCGAGGGCTATTAAATGCAGGAAATCCTTGTGCTACAGAGTGTTGAAAGCTGAAGAGAATATTAAAGAAGCATCACTATATGCTTGTCCTATTCTTAGTTTCTTCTAAGACATCGACTGTTGATCATGGTGGGAAACAGTGCAGAGTTAGCTGAATCTGCAAGGTTCTTCTTTACTGGTCCAGGACACGCTCTCTTTGCATCGGAAAAATAAAACTCTGTCCATTATATTATTTAGAATTGGTCAATGGGACAAATTCCTTCAGAGGGTTGGAAGAAATGTCTTCTACCGCCTTGTCCTCAACAAAGCAGTGTCATGCTGAGAGGATGAAGAGAAAGATGGCTGTGAGAATTATGAGCTACATGAAGATGTGAGACTAATTTAACACACTCTATTCTGATCCCAGAGCGGGTACTTCCAGTAGATACCTCTGTGGCTCTGGTAGTTGATGAGATATCTGATTTTATGTTTGCGCTCGCTGGCTCTTTCTTTAGACATGCTTTCTTTGGCGTGCACGTCAGACCGAATATAGCGACTTCCAGATTTTTAGTCCCTGCAAAACGTCTCCCACCACGCCTACATTGAAAAGGGCGCAGGATCCAGTTAGCTAATTTGTTCCTAGGCTGTTAAATTGCTTTACACGAGTTCCAGACCATGGAGTAGGTTTTACGTACTATTTTAAAAATATGTGAACAGTGTTGCCTAGGGGGATGTATCTGTATCTGTCTTAGAGTGATAATCTAATTGGAGGTCGTCCTTTGTGTAACCCTGTTAACATTTTAGACTATTCTGGGAAACCTTGTGGCCCAAGTACTATGGAATGTAGTTAGGAAAAACAGTGTTTTCTCAAATATTTCAGATGTGGAATATTTATTTTGTAGCCAGAGGAACTTGTTTTGTTGCCAAGCAACTGACCATGAGTAGGATCTGCTGCCAACTGTACTTGAAAAAAGGAAAAATATCTACTTACCTCTCCTCAGGCTGCATGTGAGCATTGACAATGCAGTGAAGAGAAATTTTAAAATGAAATCTGTGTGAGAGGTTTCACTGTAAGTAGTCTCAGGTTAGTTAGGTCTTTTCCCTCCATCTTCCCCTGAGTCATGTATAATTGACAGAAGAAGCCACTAGTGAAAATATTAGTGCGGGAGATCCAGTCACTTTCAAAAGCCTTCCATTCTGGAGTTTGCTTCAACAGCGCCCTAGATAATGGAATTTGATCGTTGCCTCGTTGCTGGGCTTCTGGTCCAAAAGCAGGCAAGGACCTTAGATACAACTCGGAATTCTGCTCAGATTATTTTATTGACTTGGTACATTCGCTTGAGTAGGCATCCAGATGTTCAAGTATTGTTTATTTTAGAATTCAGGTACCCAAGCTGGTTTTCAGAGGTGCTAAAGATGCTCAGCTTGCACTCAGGCTCATGGAGAATCAGGGCTAAGTCTTATGGAGAAGTAGGTCAAGCAACTATAAAAAGATGTAAGACAGCTGTGAAATTTGAGGGTTTAGGAGCAGTCTCAGTGATATTTTGGAGCTTTTCATGGGATATACAAGTACTGTTTCTCGTAGCGTAGATCTTTTGGGGTTTCTCAAAGACGTCCAGGAAGCACCTGTTTATCTGTGTTTCCAGTGTGTATTAGTTTATCTGATCTTTGTTGTGTGTATAGTGCAGTTCCATGCTTCACTGCCTACGTTGGAGATGTTGCTTGGGTTTCTCCCAGGAGAGGTCAGATGTCAAATTCTTTATGTTTTCAAGCACAAAAGGGGCTTGCTCATGATGCTGCCATTCAGTCTCCTGAAGCTTCCTCTCCAACCTTGGCCCTTCTTTCCATTTTGTCCTCCTGCTTCAGAATAATGCCTGTCAGTTGACCTCATTTTGCAGTCAAGGCTCCACATGGTGGCATCACCTGTTCTGCAGCTTGATCTTCAACTGTTGATGGAGATTGCGTGTGCACATGTTAGTTTGGTTAGTTTCTGTGACCACAGATGACTTTCAAATTATAATGTTATGTATGTGAGGCATTTTCGTGGCTCTCATGAATTAATTGGAAAGTTCAAGTAGTAGATTACTTCAAAAAATGCTACTTCAAATTTGTTTCAGTCGCGTAAGGATGATTATCATTCTTCAGAAAGACAGGAAAAGATTTACTGAACACAAAGATAAAGATGCTTACCACATTTTTGGTGTGTTTGGGGGAACTAATCTCCCCCAAACTCTACTCATTATGTTTTTCTCAAGCTAGGAGTATGTGTAACATTTGAGCTGATGAGTTTGAGATTGTTATTAACATAGCTTCATTTGGGAAAAGTTTTGAGGTTTCAGGCTGGATTCCAAAAATGTAGAGTTATTCAAAGTGTAGTTCTCCACCAGCTAAATTTACTTTCGGTGCAAAATAATGCCTGGGTATTGGTGAGGAATTAAGTTTTTCTCATGTAAGTGTTACTGTAATAATGTCAACAAGAAAATAAATTCAGCAGTACATAATGACTTTGAAGTATGTAACCTTTTTGATAGAATTATATGTACAAATGCATATTTACCATTTACAGGCTTTGGCATAGGTTGGACAGCCTGTGATAATATTTAAAAAATTTTTGAAGACCAGTGGTAGGAGCTGTGAGATGTCTCCTAAATGCAATTTATGTGCCAGTAATGCCGATGTGATTCTGACTGGGCATCCTCTGTGAGTCATGCCTAGGTATATGCATGTGCAAAAAGAAAAAATATGCATTTAATACTATTTTGGTTGTAGTACCTCACACACTGAAAACTTCAGATGAGCTGCTGTGATGTTGAAGTTTATAGCCTCCAAAGAGTACTGCAACGGAGTCAATGTTTCTCTGCTCTTTGCTAATGAACTGTGTGAATTTTATACTATCTTGTCCAGTGGCCTGTAACAGAACTCACCTGAGCAGCTACCAAGAGAGGAGAGGGAGAAAATATAGAAATGCCTTCCTTTCCTTCCAGCTTTGGCATTCTGTGGCAGCACAGCTCAGGATTAGCAGCTCTCCACGCAGGAAACGAGTTGTGTCTATGCAAACCAAACCAGGAGGTAAGTGACTGCGAGAGCGGAGTTGCATTTTGAAAGGATGCGTGAAAATGTGAGTTACTACGTCTCTGGATGCCGGAGGCCTTCAAAAAAGGAAGATACTAATTTCTCAAATTCAAAAGGTGGAAAAATTTTGATGAAAATTTTTTTTTGGAAAGATTTTTTTGTTTCCATCCTGAAATTTAAGCTTAGGTGTGCCTCAGGGCTCTGGAGTGGTTAATGTCCTCCTTCCTCCAGCCACTTTGAATTTGGCAGACCAAGTCCAGATCTCTACTCCGTCTTGCCAAAATGAGAGGTTGACACTATCCCATGCGCTTCTTGTGAAGTTCTAGCTATGCTAAACTCAATCACTGTCACTAGATCAAAATTGGAAAGATGTTTTTATGCAGAGTAAAAAGATGATTACTCTTTTTTTCTCCCTCTTTTAAATATTAACCTTTCTTCAGCAGAACTGAGGCACTGGTTCCTGCCATGTTCTCCTTCAACCCAAGACCTGGGAAGTTTATCTCCAGGAGATACCTCACAAGCTGGGACTAATGCCGCAGTCTAGTGTGAGTGGAAAGGGAGGAACCTCTCTGAGATATTTTTGTTTCCTTGTCTTCAGATTACACTCAAGCCATTTAAAGGAGAGCTGAATATCTTGTGAGTACTTATGCAAATAATCACTCATTGTATTTCTTATGTCAACAAAATCACTGAAAAAGGTGATCTTCTGAATCATTAGTTACTTCCTGATATTTACTTCCATCAGTGGAAATCATAATATACCACAGACTATATTTTAGTCAATTGCATATACCAGAGATAAATAACTTCTCTCAATAGTTTTGTGTTACTATTGGTAGTGGAATTATTTCTGAACTAGAACAGAAAGCACACCTAGGAGGGAGGAGATATTCCTACATTCTATTCCATTTTACCTTTTTTTTCATACAGGGAATAGAATTTCCCAGATTAAATCAAATGTTGACATACCTATGGTTTGTACTAAACATCAGAATTTCAGGTTAACCATTTAGCATCCAGACCCTCAATAGTATGTGAAGAATTTGGAGCTGTACTTCGTATCTAATAATTAATGAACCTGTTTTCCCCATTGGCATGCAAGTTAAAATTAAATGAATGCTGAATAAAGCATGACAATTTTTTTAATGACGCTCACAGCATTTTGGTCTGTTTCCTGCAAACATTTTTTCACCATCAAAAGCAGCAGAAATCTTAAAAATAATCTGCATATTGTGGCTGTCAGAAGATCCAGCCTGGAAATACCGTTCAGCCGTCTTTGAATCTTTCCTGTTTGTATCACGTAGTCGTGCGCTGAGGGAACAGAGACAATACTATCTGATTTTGCTGTCCAGTCCTAAACAAGAATAACAGCTGATGAAAATATGATCCAGTTCAGTCTTTTGCCCAAAGCCATGGTCAAAAATATGATTGCACTTTTTTTTTTTTTGGGTAACAAATGATTTTGAGTAACAGGCATGGCAGGTTTTGTAAGGTGGGCACTGCGTGCTCCCTCTTTGGATCCCAACAGCTATTGAAAACATTACCAGCTGAAGCTTGCTTTCCCACCTCCAATGTGGGCACAGTATAGCGGTTGTGGTATATTATGTTGTTTTGTTTGAAAACCTTTTGTACTTTGTGCTCTTACTACGTGCTGTGGCTGCTCGGAAGGTCGTTATTACTCATCCTGGTTCTTGGCGATGCTGTAGTTAGTTTCCACTGGTCTCCTGGATCTATACGGTGAAAGACAGTCTATGGTCAAGGTCATCCTTGATCATAGATCAACAGCTTCTGTGCTACATCGGGTGCAAAGCGATGAGCAAGGGAGTACGTTCAAAACATCCCAACAATGCCAGAAAACTGCACTAGCCCTCGGTCACTGACAGCTGATGTAAAGCAGAACCGCTCTGAAGATGCTTTTACAGTAGGTTTTGACCTGGAGGAGAGCCAGCCTCATGGCCTGGGGAGCCCTGGTGGTGCGTACCTGCCTTGGCTCCACTCTGGGCTCTTTTTGTGCAGTTCGACTGCTGCTGAGAGCCTGGCTCAGTGAGTGTGTGCTGGCTACGGCGAGACTCTCCTCCTCTGAGTGCTTCTGTGTGTTGCATGCACATTGCTTGTGGCTGGGGCTGCAATGAATATATGTATAAGATATAGCTGGCAAGGACACAGCAGGTAAATAGAAGAAATAGAAGTGAGGCAAGTAGTAGAAATGTGCTTTCATGCTTCTCGTGGTTTGCAGGTATTGCTAACCGCATTTTACAATAAAATTTATTGGTGCAGCTAATGCAAAAGCAATATTAAATCACGTATCTGCTGAAATGCTGCTTCTGTTTTTTCCAGGTTTGGAAAGTACTGAAGTGTTTTTATTTTCCATAAAAGATAGTGTTCAACGGTAGTGATAGTTCATTAACAGACATTTCTAGTTGCTTGTTCTGTCCCAGTTTCCCTTTTTCTGTCTTCTACTGAGTTGAAAAAGGGGCTATGTAGCCTTAACAGTCACCTGTGGAATAGTTAGAGCAAAGTGTAATATTCTGAGGCTCCACTTTCCCAAGGCTTCCTGAAGGAGTCTCTGTTTATCATTCAGCCTGCGGTGCCTGTATTGGGTTACGCTAGGAATGTGGAAAGCTATATGGGAAAATCTGTCAGGCTGTGAAAAGATTTCAGGCTTTGAAATTTTATGGAGCACGCTTGCTAATGCACATTCCATATATTAGGGTGTCTGGCTACCCTCTCTTCTTGTAAGGATGTGACGTACATCGTGGAATATACGTGCATGTTTTGTTACAAGCGCTACTGAACTGATAAACAAGGCCACAGCCGCAGGGAAGTCACAGAGAGAGGAAATCCCATTAGGGGATAAATTATACGGACACCTACTAGTGTTGGTACAGTTAAGGGTCAGTCGCCACTTGCAAAACGTGATCTCTAATAAGATGAGGAGCACTGCTGTAACTCCTTTTCCACAACAGCATTCCAGTAAAATCCCAGTTTAGGAGTGGGGCCTGTGTTTTTCCTATATACAAGTAGTGACGCGAGACAGGTTAGATCTTCAGCTGCTATAAATGAAGTTCTTATGAAAATGAGGATTTGCTTTCAGATGTTTCAGTAGAACCTAAATCTTCAAGTCTCCGAGTGTACTTAATTGGACTTTGGTCAGATGTGGAGTTGTGCATCCGTTAACTATAGCGTATATTATGTGTACTTTGTAAAATAAACCAAAATCCGTTACCTCATGAAATTAGCCTTTGCTCATACAAGTTATTTTACAAACAGGTTCAAGAATCTAAAACTGTGGACTGTGTTGAAGAGACATTTTTCCCCTTATTTTTAATTTCCATTTGTCTTGTAATTTTACTTACGTGCCCTGGCAAGACGATTAAAAAATAAAACAAAACAATCAAAAACTTAGGAAATGGAAGGACTTTCCCAATTTAAAAGCTGCAACAAAATGTAATCATTAAAATGCTTCTTTCTTTTTCCCTCTCTGTTATATGTGCTCACCAAGCTAGTCAATTTTCCTGACTGCCTGGGATATTAACAGCAAATGTGCTGGGGTGGGGGGAGGCAGTTAACTGATTGGATTATCTCTATGTGTGTTTTATAGAAAGAGGGCCTGAATTCCCAAACTGCAGCAGTTTGTCTGCACGGTCATGTCCTTTAACGTTTCCATAAGGCAGAAGACTCCAGGTTTATGAATGAAACCGTCAGTCCCACAAGTAGGCATATCTAAAGTCATTTGAGGATTTTATACATCAAAAGATGGCAAACTTCGCTCAGAAGGCAGTAGATATCCCATTCAGACATTATCAGTATCTGCGGGTTTGGGGAGATTTTCTACTTAATAAGCGTTCCTCCGTGTAGGCGGAGAAGATAAGTTTGTCAGTTGGATGAAATTCTGTAGCTTGGCTTATGCAGATCAGACCGTATTATTGTAATTTGACTGCAAAAGGTCTTAATACATTTCTTGAGTAACTCTGCCTTCTTTGCTCAGTCGCTCCCTATTTTAAACATCAGCAGTTCTTTAGAAGTGACTAGGGCTGTGTTCATCAGAATAGAGAAATGCTGGTCCCTGGCAGCCACCACTCCCTTGAGAAGACACTTAAGGAGATACGGCCTAGAATAAGTCTTCGGAGAAGCCGTGGATTTCACCCCTGATGGCTGTCTAGAGCACCTGGGTAGTTATGGCCCACTTTGAATCTCCAGCAACACCTAAGCTTACGCATATGGGTTGATGGATGCGCTAGGGGTGAAGAATTATGGACACCTTTCCCTAACATTTGTGTTGTTTTTTTGGGCTTATATCCAGACCTTAGTGTTATTCAAACCTTGTGCTTTGTGTTTAAAATATGAAGCCAATGCATTGTGAAACTCATCTATTTCCGAATAATTTTGTCATCAGGCAATTAAAATATCATGTGCTATAAACATCTCCAAGACACTATGGATGGGAAAGTTGCCAGTTTCACAAGTCACATTGCTTTCAAAAGTACAATGACTGTACAGTACTCTGAAGAGCCTGGAAAGAAAAATCGTTTTCCAACTATTAAAACCTTTTTTTAGCTTTTTGCTGTGCTCTGAAGTCAAATTATGATGACTTTAAAGGCCAAACTGTTACGCGCCAATGATTTGTCAGGACTGGCACACTAAAATTCCTAACAACATAGTTGAACCCATGCTTAATATCTTAATTGTGCATATGAAATACTTTTAAAAGAAAGCTAGCCAGAAAATGTGTGCTTCTTACATTAAAAAAAAAATTAGCTTTATTATATTATATTAAAAAATCCTTCAAATAACTTATACCTTTTTACACCAGTGTTGCTGTTTCTGGCTAAGAATGTGACTTGTAGACTAGGAATTTTAAGAGTGGTCTGTAAGGTTGGACTTTTTTGACATGATTAGACACCAGATTATTTTCCTTGACTTTGAAAACTGCATCTCTCACGGGCTTGGTTAAATTGGTTTCAATTTATAAAAAGTTAAAAATCATGCCTTGAAGTAATTTGCTAAATTTAATAGAAAGTGGTGTGAACCCGATGCCTTAGAAATGTAGTTAGAGGTCTGAATGTGATGTGATTAACTTCAGATGTTTTGATTTATTTTTGGTCTGTGCCTCAGTTTACTGAATTGCAGGATGGAGACGGGGGTGTTGTGCCTGCCGGTGGGTGTGTGCTTTGGTATCTTCTCTTTTGTGAGCAAAGAGGACGCATTCAGGACAGCAAGGTAGCATCGGGGAGAGGTGGGTACTGTTTCCTGCACTGCGGGTGCCTGCCGGGCTGCCTTGAGAGGAGTCCTTCAACGAGGTGCACTAAGTGAAAAACCACAAGCTAATTAAAAGAAACGTTGTTGCTTCTTACATTGTTGCGGTCGTGCAGAACTTCAGTGTAATGCGCTTAAAAAAAGAAATAACATTGTAGAGCCTGTAATCGTTATCTGAAAAGAAGAAAAAACAATGTGACAATGTTAATGACCAATCCCAAAGTAATAAAAGTTCCTTTAGTCTATTGTTGTTCTTTAGGAACAAGAATTCTGATGGGAAAACACCAGAGGAGTGCTAACAATTGGAAAATTCTACCTAAACGATTAAGAAGATTAGCTTGAGTAATATAATTATTTAGGAAGTGCAGCGGGCCCTGTATGCTGTATGTTGATGTTCTAAATATACGCATTGGATAACGTGCTCGTGACCAGTTGACTTGAAGGGGTCTATCTCATCATAGGAAAGTGTAATAGTATCTTTCTTCCATCGGTACACAGAGTGGTACAGGGATCCAGGCAGAGTTGTGCAATCCTAACTCAATGGCAGGCAGAAACTCCACTGATGTGGCTTCTGTTGGGCATTAGGCGAAGCAGGAGAGGCAACGGGAAGTGAGGTGGTGGAAAGACACAGCGATGGGCATCCCTGGTCTCCTTGGTCTGTGCGTGAGTGCAGCCTAATTGACTGAAAGAAAAGGGTATTAAGAAAAGCACAGCTGGAGGCAGGAGCCTGCAGCTGATGGAGCAAGAGCAATCCCATGGCTGGAGGGTGTCCTTTCGCTGCCATTTGCTCTGGGAAATTGAACTTCGCTGGCAGAAGGTGGGGGCAAAATTCTTGATTAGGTGTATAATTATAGCAAAGCTTTGGCAGCAAAAGGTAATTTCAGCTTTGCTGTGGAGGAGCCGTGAACCTGCTTTATCCTCTGCTGTAAATCAGCATGTCTGCAGTAACACTGAAGCAGTTGCACCCATTTATGCCAGGTACAAACCTGCCGCGTGGTCACATCCATGCAGATGAATCCCATGACTTTCCTAGCTTAAGAGACTACTGGTAGTCAGACGAAGATGGAACGGGCATGGATGTCTCGGCGCAAGTGGTAGATGCCCCAGAGCATTTTGCCATTTTATGGGTTGTGTGTGTGTAGAAACGCTGTCTTTAGTCTGTGAGATAAAGGGGTCACAGAATGGAATATTTTGAGAGCTAAAGTATAGGAAAAAGGATTTCAATGCATATTCAGAATATTTTCTGAGTAAAATGTATGTATTTAAAATGATAGTATTTTCAGACATAGCAAAAAAAAAAAAAACCCTTAAAATTTTTCTGAAGAAGAAAAGAGGATTTTATGCGGAGGTACCTTTATGAATACAAGGCCTTTGTCTCCTTTATATTAACTAACCTCTCATCTTACACTGCTTTGGCAGGGAGAAAGAACCCTTATAGGGAGCGTATATTTAACGCTGCTGCCCCTTTGCACGTTGCACTTCAGGAATTGGTGTAAGGAGAAATCAATATAAGTAAGAAGCAAGTAGTTATGGATGTATGCTGAAGGCGTTATTAATCATTGCATTCTGCTCTGCAATATTTTTGGAAAATTCACCCTTAGATTTTTGTAGGAAATCATATCTGGGAAAAGAAAGCGATTAGTTCTTTTCTGATGCTTAATAATGTGGTGTATAAATATGACCGAAGCAAGGAGCATGAGATTTCACTGCAAGTGGTGAGGGAGTAATAGGTGGGAATTAGCAAAAGAATAGGAGGAATGAATGGGGATATGCACTGGGCGCTTACGCTCTTTGAAAGATGATCTCTCTCCCAGAGATTTCGAGTTACTAAATAGCTAATGGCTGATACAAATGGTTGCAGATAGGATAGATGGCCTCAAGATTGATGGCTGACTGTTGTTGGTCTAGGTTTGTAATCCAGGCTTCTGCTGGAATGCAAAGTTCCTAGCTCAAGATCAATTACACAAGGACATCAAGAAGAAAAAGACAGTCACGGCATTTGTCTGCTTCTCAAACTACCCAAGATGTGAAACTGGTTTTGCTTGCAGCGACATGCCTGTTAATGCCAAGCAATGTAATACGTTCTTATTAGAGCCCTTTGCTTGCAGTTAAAAGTAAAAAAACACTTTTCTGATACGCCTCTTGTTCCTTGTGCTTTCCGATGAATTATGATTGTGTCGTCCACGCAGAGGAGTTCTGGGGACTTGGGATGTCACTGTAACAAAGCAGAAGGTGCCTGAGTCACTTGGGGTGGGCAGCATGCCAGTGGCTGTGCTCCTAATCCAAACTCATTGCCTCGCACTGCAGAAATACTAGAATACACACAGAATATGACAGGGAAACAAAAGAAGAATTATACAAGAAGCAGAGATGGGCTTGAATCAATTGCTAGCTCTGAATTAGGAGAGGCTTTCATGTGAGTTCGTATCTGAAACATACGGCTTGTCTTCACTGGTGTTAATAAAACGGAGGCCTGTGCGGGGAACGGAGAACTGGGTAATGTAAGAAAGCTAAACTTCCAAGTGTGGCTCCAAACCGCAAGACACACTTAGATAATGACCGTGAAGCAGTTGTCTCGCATGCAAAGGGTTCTTTACAATAACACCTGTTCAACTTGCTTTGATTTTCCATTAACTAAATACTAATGAAGAGGTTTATGAATATGGAAGGCTGAGAAAAAGATAGAGCTATAACGTTTTAAGGGTAGTGTTTCAAAAAGGGTAACTAAAAGAAGCCGTGCTATTACTTTTATTTGCTTTTAGCTTCTGATCGTTCCTCTAATATACAGAGCATGAAAATAGGATAAATGTTATGTGCACAATTGCATGCATCCAACTTTGAGAATGTGAATTAAACTGCTCCTTTGCTCACTGGATGTAATTCCATGAAGGAGAAGAAAAAATTTCTGCTCGGGTGAAGGGTGACACAGCCGACTGCAGACAATTGATGCTGGTGACGTTATTTCACATGATATGATTGGCAATAGATACAAATAAGGCTGAGTTTCCTTACAAAGCTTCTAACCAAGTTGATAACTGAATTAGGAAAGGGAACTAGATTAACGGAACACATAAAGTCTTAATGACTGGGTCAGTTTTTAGATAAAATGCATGAAAATGCTGGTTATTAATTTTAAATGAAAGCATCAGTCCAAATGTCAAGTGCTGTGATTTCCAACGCATCCGTAGTCAACCACCTGTGGTCAAAATTCTGTACAAGTGGAGGACAGAATTTTTAAAGATGAAAGTAGAATAAATTTTGAAAAATTTGTCACTTATATCTGTCTACTGAATTCTCTAATGCAGCAGAGAATGTTGATGCTTTTTCTGTTTTCTGCTCCCCAGTATGCCCCATGAAGTGCCCAGAATAGTGTTCTGTGGAGAGTGTAGCAATTGTACCTGATGGTAGTGTGCATAGTTTTGGGGGTATCCCTGCCCTCTTCTTGGAAACAGAAAACAGGATCTGCTTTCTCTGCCCTCTCCACCCCACAGAGGTTCCTCAACTTGTGATTTTTAGCTACGAGACAGGACATCCTGTGTGATTTCAGCAAGTCCATATGGTTCTCGAATGCTTTTCCCAAGGTGAGTATTAGAGAACATCAAATGCTGCTTGACGGAGAGAGGAAATCTCGTGTAATGCTTTTGTTCTGCTAACATCTATGTAAAGAGCTGCCTGGGAGTTTTGGAATGGAATCTGTCATCGCTGTAATCCTGTTCTGGAAAATTGTGATGGAGACTGCAGAGGGAGTGATGTCATTGGCTGTCTGACACAGTCAGTGCCCACAGCAAACTCATCTCCTCACCAAACTTTCCTTTGTCTCCGACATTTGAATGCCCAATTGGCAAGGTTATTGGTGTTGCTTTATTTTTTTTTTTTCTTTCACAGCTGTGTTAAAATTCAAAACACAGATATGCGAGAGAAAGGCTAATACAGAGAAGGGTCTGTTCAATGCTCTCTGCAGACTTCAGAGGAATTTTTGTAGACTCTGCCTTCAGTCTCATATGCAGGAAATTCTTCTTTGGTCCATACAACGCCATAAACAAACCTCCTGTGTATTAGCTTTAGATTTTAGCACTTCTATCGCAGCCTATGGCAAGTGGTAAAACTGTAGGAAAGGAGGAGTGTGTTTTATAAGGGTTTTGGCCTGCCCTTGTTCTCGCATAAACCTATTTGTTAAGGGCCTGTTACCATGTAGGGCAACGGTAGTTGTGTGACATAATGCAAAAATGCTATTTATATACCGTATGCTAGCAATTCAGTCAAACAATCTTATTTAGTTATTATCCTTCCCTGGCTTTGTGAATTGATCCATCGGTGATGAGAAACACCGCAATCCGCACTGCTGGATGTGAGAAGGCAGCCTGTGTTGTAATCCTGTGTTAGAGGGGGATTGCCTTCTTCCCTGGGTAAGTTACATGTCGTGGATGCGCACCCTGGTTTGTAAGGAAGTGTGGCAGGTTGTGTTCTATGGATTAAATCCCGTTTGTATTTAGACACCTTTGGATGCATGCTGAGTTATTGTTTTATAGTTAATAACTTTACATGTAGCAAAAAGTCTTATTTTTAGACATGATAATCACCAAGAATGGCGTGATTTCCTTTGTGGCTCTGAGTTCTCAGTGTCGTTGAAACTAAACCCACAGAGACTATGTTTAAATGTACCAAGAATACAACTTGTCTGCACAAAAATTGCTGCTTGCATCATACGAGTAAAAAACCTCCAAAATGTTGGCACATGCTAAAGCTATACCTGAAATGTGGCATCTGCACGTATTTCTCGGCTCTTAACGTCAGCACGTGTCCCCCAGTTCCATCAAAGTTCCCTGCTGGCATGAAACCTGAGCACGTCTCCATCCCTGTCATCACCCTGCTTTCCACAAGCTGCAGCTTCGACCTGTGTCATGGGAGACCTCCAGCGTGTGCCCGATCATTTCCCTCCAAAGTACTTGACTGAGAAGTTGGATTTCTTTGCCTTTTGGCCTTTATCTAAGCGTAAGCTTGTCACTATAATTTATTGCTTTCTTTAGTTTTTTCAGCCTGATTTTTCTATGCATTATGTATCGAGTTTTACACTGAAAGGGTTATTAACCATTGGAACAGGCTGCCCAGGGAGGTGGTGGATTCCCCATCCCTGGAGGCGTTTAAGAAAAGGGTAGATGAGGTACTGAGGGACATGGTTTAGAAGGGGTTTTTGGCAGGGGGGGTTAACGGTTGGACTTGATGATCTTAAAGGTCCCTTCCCACCTCACCCATTCTATGATTCTAAGTGTAGTATCTGTGATTCTGTCTTTGATTAGACCACCAAATAGTGTTAGAGATGTGAGGAAGAGAGGCAGGAGTGAAATGCGACCCATTCATATAAAGGTCCTATCTTTTTTTCCACTGGAATAAATCCTAATTAATGGTTAAACTCCTCTGTTCAATGGCTGAAATAACGTGGCTCCTCTGCACAATGTGTAGGTTAATTGTGTTCAGAACCCACAGCTAAAGTGTGCCTACTTTGTTTTAGAGAAAAATGAGCTGGATGGACTGTTTGGATCCGCCAGACAAACTCCAACAGAGAAGGAGTTGGACCAACATTATCCTCATTGCTGCCAGTGCCACCACCTGCAGAGATTATTGCCACCTGAGTGGGAGGAATCCCTTCCTGCCAGTGGAAAGAGTTCATCTATTCCTGAGAGACATCTAGATCTGTCACAGCGCTTTTTTGCTGGGAACTAAGGAATGCTGGCTTTAACCATGGTTTGTGCAGCATCCTCCTCTGCGGATTGGAAAGTCAGGTCAGCTTTGAAATAGAGGTAAGTGCAGGAAACTTTTGAGACTTATGGATGAAAAATGCTGCATCAGTGTTTCCCATGAGACAAATCCTGGTTATATATTGAGATGAGAAACCTGACCTCACATGCTGGCACTCTGTAAATGCTGGAGTTTTTCCTGTGCGCAATGTTTCTGTTCATATAAGTTGAGTCGAAGTTTCACTGAAGCAACTTGGGGCTGAAAACTAAACTGAATCTCATAGCAAGAGTTTACCAAACGCAAGACTGACCGTGCTTTTAGATGCACTATGCAGAGAACAACAGATAGCCGTGCAGTTCATTGGAAACACTAACTGGGTTTCATGTCTTTAACTTTATAACCGTTTCATAATTCCTAAAATCTTTTATGGTGTCACTAATTATGTGCCAAAACTGCCTAAACAGCATTAACTCTGCTTCCACATGGACAGTATATTTTCCTGCTTTGGTTTTGATGCTCTTGGGTAATGCTATGTGGTGAGGGGGAAGGGGAGCTGAGCTGCCAACTGGGAATCTTCAACACAAAAACTATTAAAGGGTGATAAATCATTGGAGGCCCAGCATGTGATTAAAAGCTGTGGCCACCAGCAGTGACCCATGGGGATGGAGGTATCGGTGACAGAGAGCAGGGGGAGGTGTTTGGCATTCCTGTTCGGAGGCCTAACCAGGGCACAGGGGTTTGTTTATGTTTCTGTTCCACCGACTCCTGTGAAATGCCCTCTGTCTGTACAGGGAACACACAGTGAGCTAGGGAAAGTATCTTTGGTATTTCTTGAAATGTCAAGGCATGGATATTTGAAGGTAATGTGTGAGGAGAATTACCTGGGGTTGCAGAGTGAAAAGCAAACATTTAGTCGGTGCAGGGCTCTGAGAATCACCAGTCGGCATCACATGGTTATTGTAATTTTAGTTGAACTTTACACAGATGCACAAAATACTGTAAATATGACTCCCTTGCTCTCAACTAAGTCCACCTAGAAACAATAATTTTTGTTGGACCAGGCATGAGGACATTCAATCTCAGGTTATACTTTGTCCTTGGCTTAACAGAAAGCCTGATTAAATAAGAGTCCAAAAAAAAAAAAAATCTGGCAAAAAGCATTCTGATTTGGCCCATTTTGATATATGTTTGGAGTAATAATAGTATGTTTTGTTGCTGCGCACAAGACAGCAGAGACATAATTTCTTTGTGTTATTTTATTTATTGGCTATTTGCCAACGAACATTGGGCTAGATGTCTGCCAGGAAGTACAGAGGTACAGTTCCAGTTGCAAAGTGCTGGCAAGATAGAGCAGCAATGAACAAAAAGATGGGTTTGGAAGGCAGCGAAGGGCAGGCTGAATGAGAATTCCAAGCCCTTATGTGGGGGTAGTCTCCGAGTTACACTGGCAGAGAACTGTAGAGCCAGGAGGGGAGAAACTTGGTTTGATAAGTGGAAAAGGTCACAAGAAAGGACTTGAACAGAGGAAAAAGTCACATCAACTTAGCAAATGAGGTGTCTTTGAAGACCAAAGCAATTTACTTTGGTAAAAGGGCTGCAGAAACCTTTTCTTGAATGCCACGTTGTTTTGATAGGCTCAGTAACTGTTTAGAGACATCCTTTTTTCCCCCTGAATTTATTCTACCATGTGTGAAAGATGGTTTTGTCATGCTTAAAAGTATCATAGGGATTCCTTTATGGGCATGTCATGTTATACTTAACAGCAGCAACCCCAGAATGCTCCAGAGAAACACGTGAGAAACCTCATGTCAAGTAGATCTGAATATACAGGAGGGCGTCTTCCAATCCCCTGTAGGCAGAGATTGGCTTAAGGCCTAAATCAGAAGATTTTTATGTTTTTTCTTATGCTCTTTTTATTAGCTTGGACTGGATATTTTCAACAGCCATATAATTCTGAACAACCGAGACGCAACTCACTGTAAACTTCCTGACTTTTCACCAGCAGCAGGAATATATTAAAAGTTTCACCGTGGTACAGATAAACAGGTGATTACTATATCAATGATGCTGCTCAACAGGATAAATGTGAGTGATACGGGCACACCTTGTAAAGAAAGGACATGACACAAGGAAGTTGGTAATAATTTGGTGTAAAAGGCTGACAAGGACTCTAAGCAAGTCTGGAAACATTATGGTTGCCAGATGTGCTTTTCCAGATGTCAGGATTTCCTATTATATGCGTCTTCCGGTCAGGAGAAGCAGTTCCCGTGGTAGTGTGTTAGAGCCTTTGAGACATGAGGGTTACCAGCCCCTGAAAATTAATTCTGCAACTTTAGTTGCAAATTATGCTTATCGTATTAGAGAAGACTGCAATCCTTCACAGCCTCTTGTGCATGAGGGGATAGCAAGAGGCCTTGGTAGGCGAAAGATGGAAGAAACTGACAGTGAAAACTGGAAGAAGTAAAAAATAATTTCTAGGCAGGAGGCCAACGCAGGGTCTGTGTGGTGATTAACTCCCAGCACAACCCTTGGACATTTAGAAACACCCTGTGCGCGGAGTTGGAATTGTTCTGCCCGGGTGCTGCTCAGTCAGTGACTTACAACAGCCCCTGTTGCATCTGAGTAACATTACAACGTGGTATAACCCCAGCTGATTTCATAACCTGCTGCTAGTTCAATTCTTTCTTCTTGGACTTCCCTAAAACTGCAGCCAGATGTTTGCTGGCCAGTTACCATCTGCTGCAGAAGGGAGTTTACTGAAGTGGTGTCATGCATCAGCTGAAACTAAACCAAGTCTTTGTCATGACCTCATAGCTTCGTCAGACTCCAGGCACGGAATTGCTTCCTCAGCTTCAGTTTCTGTTCAAGTTACCTCAAGCCCACGTGGCTTTGAAAATCCATTGCTGCAAACAGCTACTATTACTCTGCCTTGCCCCATCCTCTTTGACCTTAGTCCCTTCTGAATCCCTGGAGGCATTCTTCTCTTAGCGGCTCCTGCTCATTCTCATGCCCCAGGTCCACAAATCCTTCATGGCTGGGAAGGTCTTACAGGCTCTGCCCCTATCCCAGATTTGGGGATTTCCTAGAGGGGCTTTCCCTTAGTTTGACTTCTCTGGATCCTTTGAAGGCTCCAGGCTTCCACCAAGCTGCTCCATACCTGCTCTGGGTGACCCTGCTCTGGCAGGGAGGTTGGACTAGGTGATCTCCAGAGTTCCCTTCCAACCCCTGCCATTCTGGGATTCTGGGAGGCTGAGTTCAATCACAGTTCCAGTGCCAGCTCTGTTACCTGGAACCCAATGACAAGGCACAGGGAGTGCCTAAGTCTAAGACCTAAGAGTGGTCTGTATTTCAGCCATCAGTGGGCAGATTCAATGGTCTTGCAGACCTTTTTTTTTTTTTTTTACTTAATAACTAATGTGTTTTCATTTATAGTTTATATTCCAGTACCTTGTAATTTTCTCCAGTTACCTCCTACTTAAAAAGAGAGAGAAGCAGGACTGGAAGGGACATCAGGTGGTCACATAAACCACCCAGGAACATCAGTCATAGTGATTTATTCCAAAAAGGTGCTTGTTCTCCTAAGAATACTTGCTGGGCTAGAGGATATTCCATGAGGTGACGGGCTGACTGCCCAGGAAAATGGCAGAGCAGGGACAGGAGCCTGACTAGTGTGTAAGGGAATCTTCCAAAACCAGCTACTCTGTATTCCGGCTAATGGCAAGAATGGCACAGGTTTTAAAGGGCACCTGAACCACGGAACACGCTTCCCAGGATATGCCACTACCCAGGAAAAGCCATGGTAGTATTTCAGTAGTTTTCCAGACAAGCAGACTTCACACAAATAATCAAGTTTCCAGCTGCATTTTCAAAGGCAAGGTGTTTTCAAGGTGGAGGAAACCCAAGTGTGGGTATCCACCTGAGTTCGCAAAGAGTCTGAAACAATAATTCTGAGTTGGAGAAGACAAGTTGAGTGGCAATACTTGACAATTCATGGAAAGAGTTAAGAAAGGGGAAATATAGAAAGTTCTGCCTGCGTCTCAGAAAATACATGGTATCTACCATTAACCATCTAACAGGCATGGAGGATCAGAAATTAAGAAAACTTCATTTTCCTGGACATTAAGTCATGCTTGCAAAAGTTTTGGAAAATATGGGTCAGTCTTGAGGATTTCCCTATAAATATGGATTGTCCTAAAGCTGATCTGTCTTTATGGCACATATATTTAATATTATATATTTACTTCTTGACCAGATGGGCATAAGCCTTGTGTAAGTTCAGGCACGTTTTGGCTTATACTTGTGGGGGACGCTGCGATACGTGTGTGCAGACCATGTCCGTTGGCAGCAGCTCACATTGCTATATGGAGCTCTCTAAGAGCACAGGCTCTCAATAATTTGGTTCACGTTGCAAAATAAGTCCTCCTGACAATTAGAAGGGGTTTTTTTAATAAGGATTGAGCAATGTGGAGAAGTGTTTGTGGCTTGAATGCAATACTATTATGAAAGATACTGGTTGTATATTCTCAGCAGCAATTCAATCCAATATTTCTCATTTTGGCCCAGGCTACCGCTGGGAGCGCACCGTGCTATCTCTTTTTAGATAGTTATCTGTGAGCACTTCAGGATTATTGGGTTTGATTATTTATCTATAGACTTTTTAAAAACCCGTCTGCTTAAAAGACAGAGTGTGCTTGTGGTAAAGGGTCCTCTGGCTTTCTGTGCTCCCTCTAGCAAATTGACTCAGCCTGATTATAGGTAAAAAGGCAACGTGAAAACCAGCTTTTTGCAGCCCCAGAAGGTCAAAGCAGTAGCCTGGAAATGCATTGGGGTCACCATGCAGACAGGAGAGACCTTTAACAATTACATTTAATTTGACTTGCAATCAAACAGAAGTAGATGGCAAAGCAGGAAATGGTATCTTTAGGCATGACATGAAATAGTATTGCTGTCAACTTGAATAAGAAAAGCTGACTTCTTTTTAAGCAACTACATATCTAAATAGCCTGTAGGGTCAAACAGCCTTTCCTACAGCCCTTTGATAGCTGGCCTGATAAAGGCATATACACTATAAATATCCTAAATCAATAATCCCGTATCACTGCTGAAAGCAGGCGTGTTCACATATCACAGCAGATGGGAAGAAAGCAAATAATATTTGTCTTGCCTTTCAAATTGATTTCCTGTTTTTAGTAAGCCAGAGTGTGTCCATATGTTAATCAGATTGCTAAGAAAGATAGCAGGGCTCAGGGCAGCAGACTTTTACTTGACCTGCTGGGAGAAGGGGGGCAAGGAAGGGAGGAGGAAGTCCTCCATCGTCCTAAAAATATCTGCGGCAGAGGCAGTTTTTACAAATATTATGCAAATGCCTGTGGTTCCCTGACTTTCTCCGGGATGTCGTGAGTGCTCTCCTTTCCTTCCTGGGCAGAAGATCTTCACAGTGTTCAGTAAACTGCAGGATTGGACCCGTTTGCTGAGGATTTCTTAATCCTTCTTTTCTTTCCTCTTAGAGAATATTTGCCACAGTGAAAACTTTAGAATCCCAATGCTGGGCAGAAAGACCCAAGGTCCTTGGGAAGTGCAAGGGCTGCAGCACTTCTCTGCCTTCCCTCGCCCTTCTTCAGGGTCGCGTGTTTCTCCGTTCATCCGCACTTGCGAGAACACGTGGCTATTTCACCTGCAACGTGCCCTGCTATAAACCACAAGGACCATCCATAATGGCTTCCAAATGCACTCCCAGTTCGCGTTATTTTTCTCTTCAGACAGGAGATTTTAATTAACTTTAATGAGAAATAGTTCAGAGATCATTTGTGTGCACATAAACTCTAATGATGTTATGGGCAATATACAATTGCTTGAGAGGAAATTATGGTACACTTGATGTTCTGGGCATATTGTCTGCTGAAGGCATTTAGGTACGTTCTACAAGATCTTCTGTTTTATTCTGTTTTTAAAATCCCAGATTCATAAAATGTTCGGTATGACGGCGGGAAGAAAATAATGTCAGTGGGCATTTAGTCAATGCTCATGGTCTACTAGAAGGTTCACATGGCAGCTGCGGTCCTGCAGAAGGCGGGTTTGTGTTCATGCAAATGTGGCACACTTATAAGTATGAAAATCAACCAAACATGTATGTCATATTCTGTATTGGGTATACAATAAATAGTAAAGTTAATAATGCCCCAAATTTGTGTACATTTGGTGTTTCACTCTCGGCTGATGTGAGTTAATACAAGATGATCCTGGCATGCACATAGACTCCCAGCTACCTCCTTCAGTCTTCTGAGATGAAGGCGAATCCAACAGGCAAAGCACTAGCCTTCATTTAGGGAACTACTTCCAAAAAACCTACCTTCATCTTTGATTTTGAGCAAGTTACTAGTCTACACCTTTGTTCCCCATCACTTGATGGGAAAGCAGTACTTCTTGCCTTGCAGATTTGAAAAGCACACTAAAGACTGGGATGTGGTCAGACTGCACAAAGATACATGGAAGAGAAGTGGATGTGCCATGGATTAGTTTGATTCAAATCTTAATTTATGTTGCTTACTGTTTGTGAGCATGAAGGGGAAAGAACAAGATGAGAATGAAGCCGTTAACTTCTTTCCTGCATTCAGTGTGCACTGGCCGTGTTCAGGAAGCATCTAGGAAGTCCAAATGCAAGGGAGCACCAGAGTTGATCATTCCATATATTTCTGAAGTTAAAAGACAAAAGCAGAAGACCACCCCTTCCTGTAGTGGCTTTTATTATTAGAAAAGTAATTTTTTTGGAGAGGAAGGATGATTTTATGGAGCTGGAAGCCAGATGATCTCACTCCTAATCCTGGTGTTGACACAGATTTTCCTGTGTGACCTCGGAAAAATCCCTTGCTGCATTCCCGCTTCCAGTCAGAGAAATGCAACAATCAGTCTTTGTTATCTCTGAGGAGCACTCCACAGTTAATAATGTGTGCTCGCTAGACAGAAATGGACACATGCATAGGTGAAGACGGTGTTTTGGTATCCAGTGTTGTTTTGTTGTTGTTCTTTTAAAAGCATTTGAACAAGTACGGTCTTAACTCCTGTGGCAGTTGAGGAGCTCTATTTCTGTCTCCATCAGTATGTACCTTAATCCCTTTCAAAGCTCCGTCATGTACTAATAACAGAAAAGCTCTAGAAATACATCAAGTTCTTAATGAGCGTCTTAGTAATTTCAGTAAGAGAAATAAGCAGATGTAATCAACTGGAACCTGTTAAAATGTTTTAAAGTCACTTTTCTAAAATAACTGACCTCTTGGTTAAGAGCCAAACTGCGTCTCTAACCTTGTGCTGCCTACTTGCATGCTGCTCCTACTACTCAGACAAGGGACAGAAGGTTTCTTACCGTGTCATTTTGCCGTTATCCCTTTCGTATAGGCCATCATGTCATCAATACTGTGCTTTCTAACATCTCCCCTCCATTACCTGCTGTTTCTTGGCACCTGAAAAAGCAGTACCCAGCTGCTGGGTATCGCTGTGTCTTCTGACGGTGGTTCTCAGAGACCATTGACTTGTGCTACTGCCAGTGTTTGTGCTCTCCACATTCTGCACTTTAAGCCAACCCGACTGATCCATGGTAACCTGTGGAAATCCTGCAGATACTCTGGCTCGCTGCTACTTTAGGTTGGCCGTGGCTTTCTCTGGAGTGCTTGGGGTGTGACATTCTCCAAAAGACAAAGTTTTAACTTTTTAAAACTTGCCATTTGCCTCTGTCATGTAAGGGACACGCTCATAACAAGGCTGAAGACCAGTGAGTGTCTCATCTCTGAACCCTGTTATTGGTAACTCTTTTGTGTTGGATTAATGGGTAGAGCCTTGGCAAAGACTGGAACACTTTGCAGCAGCGACTGCAAAACAAGTAAGAGAGAAGCCAGAGATGAAGTGACCTGGCTGAGGTTATTGAGCCATTCAGTGCCTGAACTAGGAGTAGATTACAGACCTCCTGATACCAGCTCACCACCAGCTTGTGTCAGTTGCCAAATATCCAAAGTCTTTATCCAGATCCTTACTGAGTGTATAGCTGGGCTGTATGGAACATTTCCCTTTTCCCAATAATCACCATTAAAAATCAATACCAATATTTTTTCATTCCTTTCATTTGCTTGGAATCTTCTTAGCTGCACATCTGATTCTTGGTAGGGACAGGTACTGTAATTTCTATGCTGCTATCTGATCTATTTTCTAGTCTGTGTAGCCGGTTTTGAAAGCAAATAAAAAGTAATCCAGTTAGACTTTATTTAAATCCATTCAGTGGGAGCAATTATCTCAAGTGCTCCAGCTTCTGACATCCATCACGCTAGAAAAGGACACAAAGATGTGTATAAAAATATGACCATTTAACTGGAGTGGTGCTTCGAGGACATAAGAATAGAGTCATTCGGTTACATTAAATAATATTATGTGGGTAAAATGTGACTAAGAGGTCTTGATTATGGCCATTAATGTTTGTGTTTAATGAAGAGGGTCTAATAAAGGCACTCTAAAAAGGTTACCAAATATTACAAAGAGTTGCTTTGCTGTTTACATCAGCAAATATTTTAGGTAAAGGGAGAAAATCGTTAAGTGTTGGCTGTTAATCTCGGGTGAATGTAGTAGATTCAATTATGTAATGCGACAATGAATTTGTTCTGCTTTGCCTTGGGTTAGAATTTAAGCTTTTCCCCTTCAGATTTATTCAGATTGTTAAGTGGCTGCTGAGAAGCTGGAACCTTGTCAAACAAACTTGGCTTTAAATTTTAAATTATTTTTAATCAATATGTGAAGAGGCCAAGCTCTGCCATATGTTACTCGCCATCCATTAGTTGGTAGCTGGTCATTAAACTCTCACTAAGGTTTCCTAACTGTGACTATTGTGGTGATTTTTTCCCCCCTCCCTCTCTCTTTGTAGAGTATGGGCGAAGGGGCGCATTCGTGGCAGATTGCCGTGAGGACAATAAAAACTCTCATGTAGTATGGTTGTTTGTTCAGACACAAACAATAGAGACATTTTGCTATTACCATTTGCCAGCTATCAAGGGGTTTCGAACCACCCCCCCCCC
>VXBO01011703.1:316113-348657 GCA_013400135.1 Rhinoptilus africanus | reverse complement strand
CCCCCCCCCCCCCCCTCCCCCTTGGTGCCTACAACTCAAAACAGATGCAAAATCTTTCTTTTCAGTCCCGTTGAAATGACCTGTGGTGGTGCAGTGTCATTTAGAGGAGAAATTATTGGAGTGAGAGTGGCTGGTAACAATAGGGGCCTTGTGCCAGGCACATGACAGAACAGTGAGGGGGCTGTTGGTGACTTTATTGGGGAGGGGAACGGCGATCTGGCAGGTGCTGCCATTGTTAAAGGTCTCCGCTCCTAGACAGTGGTCGCAGATGAGTTCGTGTCACTTTGTTCAAGCTCTTTGCGCCGGGTTCAGTGATGTGACACTGGTCAAGTGGCCGATCCAGCTTTTCTGATCTCCTCGACGTGGTCCCTTCTGTAACATAACCCTTTATTGCTGAGATATGTCAACATGTTTCTCGGCCATATGGCTTCAAGCTAGAGTAACTTTTGTGCTCTCTGAAAGGGACATAATAACTTAATGTTTACTCTGCTAATACAGCCCCGGTACTCACTACTGATCCTGGCATTATTCCGTGGAGATGTCATCCAGAGAACCAATTAAAGTGTATTGATACAAAATAGATCCATTGGTTTAATGTGGAATTTGACAACAGCGGAGATTGTTGCTTACAAGCCGAAAGCTCCCGCTGACTATATTTAGAAATGCGCACTGTCAGTGTTTTCGGTTTTATACCCGTAACAATGCCAGGTTCTGGTGGTGGGGTTGCAGACAGGCAAAATGGGGTGAAAAAGTTTAAATTTTTTTACACTCGAAAGAATAACATGAGTGATGTTAAGTAGAAAAGGTTAAACACAATGAAGTAAATGTATTAATGCATTAATTTTACTCATGCTGTCCCTTTTCTCAAAGCACCAGGCCACACTATAATAGCTACATCTGCTTCTGTTGTACATATTGTTTAGTTGTAGGTTTTTGGCTCGGAGAATAGAAACTGGTCTTTCTGTGGGGAAACAAAGAATTTGTTTTTGTAAATTGCCATTTTTTTTTTTCTGAATAAATCATGAAAAACCTGGCAGATTGAACAGATCAGCCATATGGAAACTGGCAAATTTTAGTCTGCTAAGGATAATTAAACATGGATGTTATGTAGACTAATGAGATACATGTTTGTGGTACAGGGAAAAAGCAGAGAGACAAAATGAAGAGATGGTGCTTAAAAAGAAAAATTACACTTTTAGGATTTGAACTTTTGACATACAAGAGATCTGAAGTGTTTTTGGAGCTGTTTAACAGGCCTAGGGTAGGCAGATCTCATCCAAACCATGGTTGTGTACATCCAGAAATGGCAGACAAGTCATAAAATTCCACCTAAGGGATATGGGTTTTTTCTTAGCAAGCACCATAGAGCGGTGTGGATACCTTAAGAGATAGAACGACGACTTGGTCGTAATCTGTGGAGGAACTCTGACCATATAATGCCATAGACACTGAAGCTGAATGTTGTTGTTCTTATTAGACAAGTTTGCGTTTTGATGTCAATATATAACATAAGATAAAAGACAAACCAGTTTACAAGTAATGAAAATTTGACGCTAAAATGAACCTATAAATGTTTTTTTTTAAAAAGTAATATATTGCATCAGATATAGAAGCAAACCTTAAAAATAATGAAGATAACTTTGCTAAATCAAGTATTGCAGCCCTTGTGAGATATGAGCACTCATAAACACCGATGTGAGAAGCGTTTCAAATTTTGTCTATTTTGCTACCTTGAGAATTTACCATATTTTGTCCTATATTTTAAATGCTTGTTTACTGTGTCTTCTTGAAAGCTGATGAAGACTTCAGTTAGGATAAACAGGTAGCACAGAAAGGAATTAATTTCTAGAGTAAAAGCTGGAGTCAACGAGTTAAGAACATAATAGGAAAAGGCATTAGGGTTTATAGGAATGTTTAATATCGGTGTAATGGGAAATGGCTCGAGTGTGGACCTAACCTAGCCAAACGCTCCACAAAGAAACAAGTACTTCCCACCTCATTCCCCAAAAATAACAAGCAGAAAAGCAAACTGAAAACAAATCTAAGTGGGAGCAGAGAAGGGTGTGGGGGAACGTGATCTGCTTAAAGAACATCATTAGACCTTCTAAATTGCCCCATCTATAATTCTCCCAGGAAAAGGGAGTCCCATCTCTGGGTGTGCTACTCACTCACATTGTGACCTTTAAACAGAGTAAACATCTGGTTTCTTATCTGTATTACAAGCAGTAAAAGGGAAGAGATTACTGCCCAGATGTGGGGAGGTTTTCATTAGGTTCAGTAATGCACTCTGACCCTTTGGATGGCAGAGCCAAAAACACAAAGGAAAATGAGGGCACACGCACATACACTTTGTGAAATGGAGCCAAGTACTCCACAGTACCCCAGCTGTGTGACTGGAGCTTGTGTGGTCAGAGAATCCTCTCCCTCCAAAGGGATGCTTCTTACAGCTTGACAGAGCTGTGGAATATGCATTTATGCCGCTATACATACAAACCAGTGTTAACTATAAAATGCTAAACCCAAGCTTTCAGGCTTTAAGTAGTGCCGGGCTTGAGCTTGGTTGTCTGTTAAACGTGAATTGTCTCCACTTGTGTAGATGTAATATGATGCAGTCTTTAACGGCATGATCATGCATGGTTTTTCTACATGGCCTTGGCTTCATTCAGTTGAGAAGAGAGACCCGCTTTGGAAAGAGCTCGAACTGAGCACTGAAGACGCAGGATTGCAGCCTGATCAGCTGGAAGGTGAGCAATAAATGAGAGGGCTGGAGGGTCACCAATGGGATATATGATGTTTTCCTACAGATCCATTCAAACAAAGTTTAATTACGGCTGTGTGGCCAACCTTCATTCTGAATTTTCAGGCTTTCTGAATTCTGAGAAATTGATCTTGCCATCTTTTTAACACCTCTGTATTTAGAGGTTTCCATAAGTTAGTTTGTAACTTCCTGCATTTGAAAAAGCAAACTATATATATAATTAAAACTTCCACCTGTCATACTCTGAGACAACCACAGGTTCATCAACGTGGGTTGAAGTTTTAGATGCAGTGCATAGACTAGTCAAGCGGCAGAGATTCTGGTCAGAAAATTGTACTGCGTACACACACACACACACACACACACACACCAGGTTTACAGGTATTTATCAACAGCAGGGAGCCTCCAAGCTTGGCTCTGGTGAGAACTGCATTACGGTTGTCTTGGGCCAATTTGCCAGTTGTCCATCTTGCAGCTTCTCTTTTGGCCCACACTGTGTAATCCACTCCCGTTCTCTCAGTTCTCAACTCCTGCTTATCCCTCTAAATATCCTTTGGTAGAGTCCCCTTAGCCCGAGTCCTGTGCCCATATGGTAGCTCAGTCTCAGCACGTCTCCTTACACTCTCAGTTTCTATCTGTGTCTGGCATCTCAGCTCCCAAAAAATCCACACGCCCAGTTACAGGCTTAGCTGCAGGGGCTGTGTTTGGACTGAGGAGTAAATCTGGCACAGTCTGTTCTCCAGCTGCAGTCACCAGTCATACTCCCCTTCTCCAACCGATTGCCTTCTGCCTCAGGATCTGCTAAATGTTCTCAGTAGTATCTGTAAGCTTCATAATAAGCATAAGAGATAATATACATATAATAATAACAAACTAAGCCTCATAATAATGTTACCAGACCTGCCTGAAAGCACATGTTTGGAAACTTGTTGTCTTGTGGTTTTTTTTCTAGAGAGTCTGCGACAATGTCATGGATGCTGGAGATAAAGGTGACAGGTTAAGGTCCAGTTTGAATCCGCTGAAATTACCCCCAGGGCTTGTGAAGCTGCAAGCGTTTGATAGTACTCAATAATTACCCCTTATTTTAAAGTAGGAAGCAGTAATGAGGCAGAAGGGTGACCATGGTCCACATAGTTTACTTTAAGACATCCCATTAGATGATTTTTTTTTTAAATTACATTCTCAGAATTTTCCTGAAAATACAGATTATGTTCATTAAATGTGCTCACCTGTGATTTCCTCTTTTTCATTCAGTAGATTTGGTTGCTGTGGGGAAATAACGTATAACGAATATATCACTTCTGCAGCAATGAAATGACTTCTCTCCTTTTTTGTAGTATTAAATCATGCTGTGGTAATAATTGGTTTATAGTCATAGATGGTTTGTGGGTGGTTTTTTTTTTCTTTGGCTCTAGAGTTTATTAAAAAGGTGACACTACTTATGGCAGGATGTGACACTCTGGTACAATTCAAGATTTCTACATGCCTCATCACGCAGTTGGACTTGTGCAAAGCATTTGACACTGTCCTGCACAGCATCCCTGTCTCTAAATTGGAGAGACATGGATTTGACAGATGGACCACATGATGGGTAAGGAATTGGCGTCTAGCCCCTTCCAGTATCTGAAGGGAGCCCACAGGAAGGGACTGGAGAGGGACTATTTACAAGAGTATGTAGTGATAGGACAAGGGGTAATGGCTTCAAACTGTAAGAGGGGAGATTTAGCTTGGATATCAGGAAGAAATTCCTGGCTGTGAGGGGGGTGAGCCCCTGGCGCAGGTTGCCCAGAGAAGCTGTGGCTGCCCCATCCCTGGAGGGGTTCAAGGCCAGGCTGGATGGAGCTTGGAGCAACCTGGGCTGGTGGGAGGTGTCCCTGCCCAGGGCAGGGGGCGGAACTAGATGATCTTTGAGGTCCCTTCCAACCCAAACCGTTCTATGTTTTTATCTGTTGTGGTTGACACAGCAGAAGCTGGGTTTAACACACCTCATTGACCATTAAAATTTAACCATTAACTTTAAATTCGGGTTGTCATATAAATGATATTAATTCTTTAGTATCTTTCCAGAGTTCTTCCTTAGTGTTTAGAAGAAAAAATACATTCTTCCAATGGCCTCGTATAGGGTAGCACAGTTTACTGCAGAACTGAGACTCTGCCCTGAGAGGTCCCAGCAGGAGAGTTCAGCGTGGGTGTAGAACTGGGGCTACTCCCAAGTGTGCAAAGCTAACTCCAGAGGAGGCACGCATGCACACGCAAATAATTTACTGCGTTGATAATCTATTCTTAGGTACGTTAGCCTGATTTTTTTTGACTCACCTGCCTCTCTGGGATTAAAGCCATAAGTGATACACATGACAGTATGTATTTTGTTTGAGTTTGTGTTTGCAAATACTGTCACAGGAACTTTAAGCAGCCACGCGGAGCACGGCGTCAGCTCTGAGGCATTGGGGTGCACCCTGACCGCTGCACACCAAACGCCTTCAGGCACTGCGGAGCGTCACTCTCTCTTCTCAGTAACAACAACGTCAATCATTAATGAGGTCATCAAGGCTTGGTGATATGAGCGCTCAACGTGTCCTACAAATTTATTGGTCTTTTACAATGTCGGTGTAGGTTATCTCTCTGCTGTTGAAAATGGTGGGGGTTTAACTTGTTCCCTGCCAGTGAAATCACACGGTGGGTTTTCCCCTGCAGTTGCACCTTGTTTTGCTGAGGAATAGAAGCGAGTAAATGAAACTGAGGGAGCAGAAAGAAAGCAGAAGCCATGGCCAAAGCTCAAGGAAAAGTATAAAATCAGTAAATTCAAACCAGTGTTGGGATGTAAGGCAGATATTTAAAATGATTTGATTTATTAAAAAAAAAATATCCTAAAGAATTACTATTAATACAACCGATCAACTATTTTTAAAGATCGTTTTTGTAACTGAAGGAGAAGAACAGTGGCTCTTTTATTACGGCAGGCTAGCAGCCCTGGGAATACTCTGTTCCTCTTCTGCTTGGTACCGTGTACGTTTGAAGAGATGGTAACAGCAAGGAGCATATCATGGCTTTATGATCACTCAGCAGCTTCGGGGAGCCTGCGAAATGAAAGGCCCCCAGACTGGCCAAGGTTGAAAGGTTGAGGCTATAACCAGACTTTTTGTTCCTGAGACGGCCAGAGCCATTACCGAACAACAGACAACTGTGAATAGATGATGGGCATTTTTGCTTTGTTGCTGCTCCCTGGTTTAAGGATACTCTTGTCCTCCTTCTGCCCCTTCTATATTTGACAAGTTTGCTTTCAGCAGATATGACAGGCACTGGTGGGGGTCACTGGCCCAGTTCCACATTTCCACACTTGGCTTGCTCCAAGTTCACTGGCCTGAACTAATGTCTCCAATGGAGGTCGTACTACTGAACATTATGAGTTTTTATATATTAAACATGCATTAGTGGTTTTACCCTCCTTATCTGACAGCTGTAGAAAAATAAAGAAAATTCAGTTTGAACTTTAAAAAGCCAGGGCTTAATTTATGTCCACTACTTTTGTCCCTCACTTTCTTTTTCATTTGCCAATTGCAAAGCTCAAGGGAGATAATAAAATGGAGGAGCTGCTACTTTATACTTCCACGTGCTTCCTAGTGCCTGTGCCTTACTGGGTGAGCTAAATCTAAAACTAGGAGAAGAGTTTTCAGATGGAAATTTGATTAAACAATGCAATCATCTGTCTCACAATCTGTTTTTTTATAAGGAAAGTATTTTTTTTTTTCCAGGGGGAATTTTCTTTCAGAGGGTTTTTGTATGAAAAGGCAGACGTCATGAATACTGATGGGAAGGGCTCAGTGTTTTGTTATTTCTGTATAACAAAGACAAAATGCTTTAATAAAATCAGAAAACACAGATGTTACTTTGAGTATAGTTTGCATCTTCTACTTTGAAAAAAAAAAAAAAGTTGGGAACAATCCCTCCCTCAGACTGACAATAGCAGCTCATGACAGACAAAATTAGCAGCTGGAAACTTAGCCAAAAGTTTAGGCTTTTTAGTTTGTTGTTATTGTTTGGGATTTTCTTAGATGGTGAAAGGCACGCTTGAAAGACGAGGCATGGATGAATTGAAACCCCTTGTTTCTCACTCTCGGTATAGTTTGACTGGATTTTAGTTTTTATAAACAGTTTAAAATGGGAAAAAGCACAACCCTTTGTTTAGAAATTAGTCTATTGTGTTTTTCTCCTTTTTGTGTGCGAGGACTTTAAAAGGAAGTCGATGTGTTTTGATAATATATACTTTTCATACTCATTTTAAAAGACCAAATTTTTATTAAAAAAAAAATCCATTTCTGAATGTCAGTGAAAAAACATCATCATTTTTTCCAAGGTAATCTGTGTTTCTAGGGAGGGCACAAGAGATACCTGGAGCTACCTTGTCACCCAGACTTGTGACTGAATAATGAGCAAAGTGAATTAGTTTCAGTGCTGTTTGCTCCGTGATTCTGAGGTGTCGTGGTTGTTTCATATTCTGTGAATTCCGTCGTGGCAAAGATGGTTACTAGAACCTTTCCAGGGTCCAGAAGAAATCTTCTGGCATGACAGTGTCTCTCTTATCTTCAGTGCTTCCTGCTTCACTCTCTGCTGGTAAAGCTGGACACTAGCGGGGTTGCCCTTAAAGCGCCTGGAGCTGGGTCATGGTTGGGGGCTACCTCCAAGGCCACCTGGCTGTAGGAGCCCCACTTGCCCCAGGATCAGGACACCACATCATCTGAGTTTATGCTTCGTATGATGCTTCAATGCTTCTGAAGACAGCGGAGGACCAAATCTGCAGAAACGTACCTTTCTGAGATCTAGCAAAGATACATTCAGTGCTAGTCTTGGGGGGAATGTTCTGTGGTTGGTTCTCATGAACTTGGGACACACCTTGGACCTCCGGGTTGATGGGGCCATGCTTTAGAACGATGGCTACTTCAGAGCGATCGCTAAATACTTCACTACTGAGGCATGTTTTACTCTGAGAAACAGTGAAATTAGATATTTTCTGATCAAGAAACAATGGATTTGGGGGCAGGATTTTACAGTTTTCCTGGTTTTGTCACAGGTGTGTTCTCTCTCCTTTGTTCAAGCTACCTGGGAATTCTCTAGCGAAACACACTTTCTCAGGATTGCCAGTCATTGCCTGCCCCAGCGTATTTGTAAATGGATCTTCTGGTTATGCTGTATTTTGTTCTTTTAGGATATAAAGTCTTCAGAGATCATACCTCTGGATTCATACTGCATTTAAGAAATTGAGGGAAGTACTGGGAAAATCCCTCTGCCAATGCCAACACTGAAAGATAATGTTATGATCAAAACAAAGTATTAGAGTTTGGGAGAGTTGACTTCTGGGTTTTTTTGATTCAACTGTGACCTTGAGCATGTCCTGTGGGTTAAAATGTTAAGTATATGGCAATGGAAGGGAGCACCTTGTAATGATCATAGTTTTATTGCAGGACACTAATAACGCCTGCTGAATGCGTATAAACAAAAAAGGTGATTAAGAAATGATGTAAGGAGAAGTGATCACAGAGTAGAAGAGGAAATGCCACTGTCCTCATCCCAGTTAAAAGGAAAAGCAACGTCATATTCTTATGTCCAATTGCCTAGCGTGGAAACATTCCTTCGCAAAGGAGGACAGAGATAGATGTAAATCAACAAAAATAACTAGATCTGGTTTCAAAGGCTATTCCCTGAAATACTGCATGATCCCTAGTGTGCAACTGCTGGAATAACAGGGAGTTGCCTGCAGTGGTAGAAAATACTGTATCCTTCAGGTCTACCTGCACGTATTATATTTAGTAAAGAATCTCTTTAATAAGGAAAAATGATTTCTAATTCTGATACTAGTGACATTTCCTTATTTCAGTATTATTTTCTTCCTGGACTTAAAGAGAACTTGTTCCCAAACTAATCACGTAGTGTTGCGTCATATGTCAGTGTTATTACTGCCTACCTGTATTAGTGCTTCTGCTGCAGGAGAGTCTAGCTGATGGAATCTTTCAGGGTATTAATCCAACTCTTGATATGCAATGGAGTAGTGTTAGAGACCCCAGACTTAACTGTCAAAATGAGGGGACACAGGGGACTGCTGTGTGGTCCATATCCATGGCTGGAAAACTGAATTTTCAAGGAATGGCCTTTTATCCCCATCCTCTGCGGGGATTTGGACCATGCTTGTCCACAGAACAGCAGAATTCAAGGGCATTAGAGGGAGAGAAGAGGGCTTTGGTGGAAATGCAAGATAAGGAGCGTATTATTTTGCACAGGAAAACATCTCGTATGCAGAGAGTATAGTACTAGGTACTGTGAGAAACTCAGTACTGAGGTTTCTGGCTTTTCACACAACTTGTTTATAATAAAGACCATTCCCTATCATTTCCATGTGGAAGCATTACTTCACACTTGCAACTGCGCAAGAGCAAATGGAACAGAAGAGCCTAATTAAAGTTACAGGGACTTCTTTACAACAGAGCAAATGTTAGTTTTAATGATACAGTTACAAGTCACAAAGAAATCGGAGCAGACGCCCCAAGTTTTATACATTTTTGGCAAAGTAAGTGGGAAACTGTGTGCTAAAGCGAGGTCAACAGATGGAGAAAGAGAGGTGCAGGAGGGGAAGAAAGATACACACCCATGTACAAAACCAAAAAAGCCCCGAAAACCCCAATCAGACAAACAAAAAGAACTAAAGAGACGAACCTTGGAAGAAACAGATTTTTAAACAAAGTTTGCCAAATAAGCAAACTTTTTTTTTCCTGAGGGCAGATGCAAAGTGCCTTTTCAGTTCATTTTGGATAGAAATAAGTGAACACATGCTGTGCTTTAATAAATCTTGGCGCAACCACAATAGGGAAACTCAGACCTTGATGAACAATTCTGTGTTGGAGTTTGGTGATACTCACCAAGCCTCTTCGCATTCTTCCCTCTCCTTTTCTGCTCTGGAAAAAAAAATTGTCAGTGATATGCAGAAGTCAGTTTTCTCCATCCTACACCAGGACACTACCAGGGCAGGCAGATGATCTTCATAACATCTAGAGATGACTTAGTGTTTTGAAATCTATTATTTTGGAGGTGGGAGTCAGAACTCAACAGTTCTAAATCCTGACCCTCTCTTGGAAAAGAGCCCTGATAACTGACCTTGGGGAAAAGTTATAAAGTTCATATTTTCAAAATTCTTACCTAACCCTTCTTAAATTCCTTCTCAGGAATTCAGCTTCTAAATTTCCTTCTTAAATTCCTTCTTCAGCTGCTAAGGAATCTGGTTTTTATAAAACCAACCCATTGATGCAAACCTCTGTGAATCCTTGTGTTCCCTTTTATGAAATGGGATAATACAGTCATTGACACTTTATTCCACTCCTTCTATTTTTGGTCATTATTTTATTTGCTTTGAAAAAGCATGGTGATGTTTCGTAATAAGTTTGCATAACCATGTAGTTCTGTCTCTGGATTTGCTATCGTCCCTTCCCAACCTCCCAGGATTGTGCTGTCTATTGTTTATTTTGATTTTATTTGTTTTTAAGACAGGGATTAGGAGTGAAATGTCAGCTCCGTCAAAATCAGTGGAAACAATCCTCGTCTTTAAGAGAATCAGGATTTTATCTCAGATCTTTTTATTTGCCTGGCACTCTTGGATAATTCATAATAATAATATTTAAGATGTATCATGCTCTGATCCCTGCCAAGCATTCCGGATAAAGGCTTAATACATTTGGTAAATCCGGGGTATGCTCATTATCAGGCTATTATAACTGTATCTAATGAGGACAGAGTGCACAGGGGAATATTATCCTGCCTGCAGATGTGTTGACATTGGTGAGCCTTACGACACATTACACATTTATATAAAGCCCTGAAGTTTAGTAAAATATACAGCTGGCAAATTCCTGCCAGTCCATTTTTCTGGGCCGCCATAACCTTTGGAGAACAGTTTTAACACACAGAATAGGTTTAACGTTTCAGTATGCTTCCAACAGCTGGATTTTGTACAAATCCTGTGATACATGACTCAAAGGTATCAAGATCACAGACAGTGCAAACAGGGAATGTCTGATACGTGAATCTTCCAGGTGCACTACACTGTACTTTCCAGAAAAGGCTTGGAAAATTCTCTTGTCTGTGCACTTTGCAGTTTACTGAAGCTGACCTTGTAGGCAATACTGAAAGAGGACTTGCCTTGATTGAAGGGAGGATTTTTTTCTGCGCTAAATGTTCTGGTTTGCCGTATGGTTGTGGCTTAACTTTTTTTTAATGCTCTTTTTGTATGAGATCATAGTTTATTCTGTTCAAATACCTATGGAAAATGTTCAGACACCTCTTTTGGAGTAACTTAGAAGACCTCTGTTGATGTCAATGGTCACACTTGTTGGACATGAATGCCTTGATCCTAGATGTAGACATATAAAAAGTAACGGTAACTGCAGGCACTGTGGCACAGACAGAATATACTCCAAAATGGAACATACTTTTCCACCCCTAGAATCCTTGGAACGCTCCATGAAATTCATATCTCTGGAAACTATTTGGTTAATAGGTACTATAAAGTTAGCAATGTGCACTCATGTCGTGGACAGATGGATCTTTTCACTTAGTGCAGGTAACCAAACCTCTTTAATTTTGTTACTGTAGATTAAATTGGTCTTGAGCCTTTGTCTCCACGTGGTACACACAGCATCTAGCCATATATGTGATGTCAGGATTAACGTACAGCGTTTCCTTGAATCAGGATAATATCAGGACCTTGATGAGAACTGAGAGGGAAAATTGCCTCTCGATTTCTCCCTGTTTTGAAGCTGACACATATGAGTTATGGGTCTCTGTGTGCGAAATTGTTACTAGGTTGACAGAGAAAGGAGGAAGATACAGAATAATCTGAAGGCTCAGAACAAAGTCTGATACAATTTTAGAGGCCTGAAAAATAATTGTAAATTGCTCATTGCAAGCAGAAAAATACCTCTAGTACAGTCTTGTGTGCTCACATTAGATGATGTGTTTCCGAAGTGGCCCTTGGCGCTCATAAATTTCCTACTGAGATTGGTCACAAACAAGATAATTACTCATTTCTATGCCAAAAATAGAAGAATTCACTGGGACTTTAAATATGTGTGTTTACTATAATTAATAGATTGCGTTGACAGAAATTAAATACTTCCTCCTCCGACTGTGATCTATTCATGTTGGGTGAAAAACCACGTGTATCTACCTACTTGTAACCTCTTATCAATTTTCTATATTTGGGCATTATCTGTTTAATGCAGGTAACTGCTTGTTTGGGTTTTGTTGAAAGGGTTCATTTAAGATTAGTTGTCATGCTGTATTTTAGAGGTACTGACATAGAGGTCAGATATTCATTCCCACCAAATACTGGCAACCGATGGAGTTAAATACAAATGTGATTTGCCAATGATGGAAAAGTGGGAACAGGTACAGTCTGTTTGTCATAGTCTTTGTGCAATATGGCAAATCATCTCTTAGCAAAACTCATTTCACTACAATGTGCTGAACAAAGAATAAATGTAATTTTGAACTCTTCACGTTATACACCTTTCACATTATAGTGACCCTCGTAGTCTTGACTTTAAGACAGTCCTAACACTTGCCTGTTAGTTTTTCGTCTGGCTTGTGGTGGAAATACCCTACAGATGGAGCTTACAAAAGAAGCTCTTCCACCAGTGGGACACTGTGCGTGAGCAAATTTGCTAGATGATGCTTCTTATGGACGATTGACTCACTTGGAACTCCTCCAGATGGCCGCACTGCACAACTGAGCGAGGCATCATCTACGTTCTTCCTCCTGCTCTGCTGGGTCCCCTTCCCAATCAACTCTGAACTGCTTTCGTTTCTCCCACCTTGCACTGGTCTTCCCTACCTATTTCATTGCTGTTCATTTGCTCAGTCTCTGGTTCTTTCTACAACTCTTTCCTGAAAACGCATTTTTGAAGGGAGGCCATAACATTTTTAACATCATAATTTTTAACATTATATATGCTCCCACCCTTGTGTGTGTGCGTGCGCATGTGTGTGCAAAGGCCCAGATAGCTTTGCGTGGTAGAAAAAGTTTATCAGGGTGAAGTTAAGGGTTTAGGAATATGATACATTATTTATTATACACCAAAAATCCCAATATAATTCCCCAGCTTCTCCTTTTTTTCTTTAAATTTTGTTACAGGGCGTATTTTAGGAACGACTGTTTGAGGACTGGTTTAGGTCTCTAAAATGCATGTTTTCCTGTAACTCTACTTTTCGAAATAGCTGGTCCTTTGTTCAACAGACGGTGAAGACCAACTACAGGCAAAGGTGTTCTAAAGCATTGTGAGTCAGTGATGCTAGTAGCCAGATGAAGTCGGGTACTTGTGCTGTATATACCAGGCTCATCAACTAGAAAATTTCTTTTCTAATATGAGACCTTAAAACTGACCTTGATCCTCAAATGCGTATCATTCTTTTGCACTGGTGTGCCACTCTTTGCCTGGGAAGTGGAAAGTAGCGGATAGACATTTGTAGAAGAAGGAAAGACTTTAATCTCTTCCAGATGCTAATTTGGAAAGTGTGGCTCTTCAGGACGTGTGAGCCCAGCAAGTGTGTTCAAATATGCCCAAAATAGTGTGTATTAATTCACTTAATAGAGAAAAGATGGTAAAACTGCATAATGAAGTCATATTGACAAAGATTGTGCAACCTGATGCATGGATTTCAGTCGTACACATAGGAAGTGTGTCTGTTGTGTGAGAGTAACTGTCTTGTGTCTATATACAAATACTTAGGCAAATATTTTGAGTCTTGCATGTGAAGCCACTTAAATATACAGTCGCTACTGATTGACTCCAATATCTGCTGCTCTTTCGGTGTAAGAGTTTAGTTTCCATTGAAATACTGACAATGAAACTAATGTATAAAATCTGAGAACGTGGGGGAAGTCAAAGCAGAGTAATTCTCCTTGAAAGAAAATCTTGGGGAGTGGAGATATGGACAGATGTGGAATGTGCAAAGTGATGATAAGAAAACATACACTATACATCTTGAGCTGGTGTTATATTAAAAGAACTTTTCTTTCTTAGGCTCCAAAAGAAAAATTACTGAATAAAACAAATTGGCCTGTGGCCTCTTGAACCTGTCAGAAACAAGTTTGCTGTTAAGAATGCTTTAACTTCTGAGTAATAACTGAGTAATATTGTCATATTCTCTCTCTCAGTTGTCAGAGTATTTTGTTTGTGGTGTGGTTTTGATTTGGTTTTTTTGGTTTTTTGCTTTGTTTTGGTGTTAGTTTTTTTTCCCCTGCTCTATTGGGAAACTATTCTAGTTTTACTGCTTTGTGTTCATAATGAACAAAGGGATGCATCAGGATTTTGACAGGGATCTAGACCACAGCTCTGATAGTTATGGGGAGTAACTCGCAATATTGTAGAAAGTCAACCAAAGCTCTGGGCAGCAAACCTGGTTTTGGAAAGGAAAAATTTCTGGTGCATTTTTGGACTAACGTCTGGAAACCTTCAACCTGTGATCGCGTAAGTCATATCTAATAGGGCGTATATCACCCTTTGACGTTTTGTTTGCTTATTTAGTCTCTGGAAAAGTCTGGGGCTCATGAATAGTGAGAAGAATGTTCTTAATTTTACCTTTGGGATATTACTCCTTTAGAGAAGACAGGGAGCTTTAACATTAACTGTGTTCTTGTGCCTCAGAACTTTCTCCTTTACCTTCTGGTCGTGATGCCTAGTCACCTGCAAATCGAGGGACTTGCCATTCTCTATTCTGCCAGCAAAGAGCAATATTGTTCTCTGCTTCTCATTCGTCCGCAGTTGAGCCGGGCACAGATGGACACAGCTTCAGAGATGGATTTAAAAGGCGCTCAGGCTGTGGCAGTACAATATATAAATTATGTTTTTATTTACATGCTCATGCTAATTATGTCTGGGAACACTTGTATGTCTTGCCAGATCCTCTGGTACCCGGTAGCTATTCTGTCTTTCCACCAATAGTTTGCAGACTTCTGCCAAGTTGTTTCTCTTTTGTTATGAAAGAGATTAAAAATAAAATGGACTGGACCTTGATCAAGAAATGATTTTAGATACAGCTTGGCAACAGAAGCAGACCCTCAGCAACATTTTCCATTGTACAGTCACTCTTTCTTTCTTAACTGGGCAGCATGATAAATTGCTAATTTCAGGTCAGGCAGCTTAAAGCACAGAACAAAAACAATGACAGCATGGAAAATAAAAAGGGTGTCCAGCGTATTGAGTTTAAATTTAAATCTTTCTCTCTCAGGAAGCAGACTTTAGCAACAAAGATGGAAACACACCTCAGAGGAATATGGCTGAAGTCTAATGAACAGGGACAACTTTCAAATTCACCAAGAAAAGTGTGTTAGATCCTTTCTTCTGAAAAATGGGTGAACAAAACCTGATTTTTCTTCTGCTCACCCCCTTCATATAGGAATAATTCTACTGTGTCTGATTAACTAGTTCTTTTTATCTTTCAAGTTCACCAAATCTCTGTTTTCTATTTTTAAGAGGTTAATTTGACAGCAGTAAAAATGAATTGCCTCTTTAATATTTACCTTCGTCTCACAGAATAAAATTGTTAGAAATGATCTTAAAATGGTAGATCTTCTGGTCTATTCCCTGCCAATACAAGTGTGTACCAATATTATGAAATATTTCAGAAATGCTTGTTGGGCATTTACCAACGTTTTCAGAAATATCTGAACAAATTAGGGCCTCAGCATACTAGGACTTAGGGCCCTCTTGATAACTTCATGTATCCAAATACCTATAAATGTTGAACTGGTAGTTTTTAACTCACTAAAACCAATGAGAGCTAAGTACCCAGTAGTGAAAAATCTTTGTAAACGTGATTCTGGGCTCTTTGGATTCTTTTGAAATTGAGATTGAGCTGTATAATCATGAACGTGGTTTTGAGAAGTTTGTCTTAAAATCTGCTGTGTCCTGCTCCTGAGAGAGATATCAGTGGTGTTTCAAAGATCTCATTGTCATGTTGGTATTTGACACATGAATGCAATTCATCTGTGTTCAGTATATTAAACTATCCTTAGTGATTTTGCTTTTTGAATATTAGGAGATGTGGTTACAACACGGATTGTTTTAAAGATATGGAAATGATGTAAATATGTAAGTAATTAGGAATTTACTGAATCAAAGCATGTACATTTAGTTATTGAGACCTCACCTATCAAACCACCTTAGTTATGATTTTTATTGCACTTCTCTGAACAATTTCCATTCTATTGGTGGTGAAATGTATAAACAGTGAATACAAAATTCGAAAGTTTCTGCATGACAGTAGCAGTAGCCCTGTGGTGTCTATTAAATCCCTGCTCTGTGATATGATAAAATGCCTTCTTCCTGCCTGAGCAAGTATTAAAAAGTCTTTGTCCTTTTTTCTACACTTTGTGCTGTGTCAAACTGATGTCTAATTTACTGTTCATATGGAGATTTGCTAGGTTTTTGGTTCTAATTGAATAACGGAGTTTTAGACGATTTCCTGGAGTTATGAGTTAGAGTGACCATCTGTGGGGCTGAAAGAGTCATTAACTTTCCATGGTCATTTCCACCCATTGTCTTCCTTTGAGACTACCCATAAGGATTCCAGTTAGCAACCAAACGTAACGATGGGTTGGTTTTTTGTGTCAGGGGAACACCTGTCCATTCGGAAGAAAACGGAGGCTTTCCACTTTTTTTCAAGTAGATCAGTGAAGGACTGTCAGTTGGGAACGACATTTGGTCACCACCAATCTGGTACAGGCTGCTTCAAATCCATGACCTCAAACTGGACGATGGTGTTGCCAGATCAACCTGCTTCTTCAGGGAAAACAGTTTAGGCTACAACATATTTTATTTTTTTTTCATCGGGCCCATGAAATAGCACTTGTATAACTTTAATTATGCTTGCCTGGAGTTTTTATGGTCTTTTTCTACAGGACCCTCACCTACACGTAACTGAGCTTTTTTTAATTGAGCCCATATATCTGGCGAGGAATTAGGCTGTCATCAAGCATAATATGGACAAAAATTAATATTTCACTACAGAGAGATTCTACCTCCAGGTTTATTAATTAACTTCATAATTAACTGGCAAATTCAAAGTGGAAGAGAACTTTATTTTGCATGTTTTACGTTTGTGTTTCCTATTAAAAAGTAATTTGGTTTTTTCTGCCTAAAGGTCAGAAAAATACTTTGCATTCAGTAGCTGTATTGCTGATCCCTCTTTCCTCAGGAGCTGGTGTGTCACTTCTGAATTTCAGCTTTATTAATGAATTCTTCTTACCAATTAATCCTCTTGTATGTTTTACTTGATTGTTCCGATATTTACTTTTGTCCTAAAATGTTGTTCAGTGTCCTGTGTTTATAGGATCTGTATTCTACCACTGTGCCATCTGCATTTCAGGAACAGGATTTCCTGTTCTTTCTGATGTATAATTTCCAAAATGGGCTGGAAATAAGGGAAATACAATTGTCTTTTTTCTTTTTTTTTTCTACAGCACCTACATGTTTACAAGTGCTCTATGGAAATGGCACACAGCCCTTTTCCCTGCCCAATGGACTTTTCATCATTTTTTATAAGTAACTTAGCAAGTGGAATCAAAAAGTAGTATGGAAAACATGGAGATGAATTACTCTGTAGTAATTATTTCCTTTGATCAGTTTGGATGCACACACATCTTGGCTGCAACAGAAAGATTTTCTTGCAGCAATAATTATTGTTACTCAACAGCTCTTGTCAATGTTGTGCAAATGGTTAGTGACTGAGGTAAAAAAAGAAAAAAGATAGCTTTTTGAAGCAATAGAAAAGGAAAAGTGGAAAGAAAATATAGTGCTAATTTATCAAATTGTCTTTGTATGTGCCTATCTTTTAGATGTTTGACAAAATTGATGAACTTTTTATGCTCTGGGACTTGCAGAAAGTTACACCTGTGTTAAAGACCCTTGGTGAAAATGGGATTCTAAGGCTGAGGGAGGAATAAGGTATTGTACTTCATTAATAACACATCCTGCATGCAGGAAAGAGAAAGAAAAGTTACAATTGAAGACCGACTGGTTTATTTCAATTTGCAGTTGGTCTAGATTTCTTGAGGTCCCTCATGCTAAACTGCCTCTCTTTCAGGCTAAAATATAACAAGCACGATCCTTTTCCAAGTGATCAACTTCTCTAAGAGGCTGCTGTAATTTTGGAACAAGTGCTCTGAAATGATTTCTAGCTAAGACGGGAGGAAATCAGGCTAAGATATTCAGAAGAAATGAAACTCAGATTTGATTCAGCTTTTTGGGGTTTGGAACTAAAAGCAGCTGCCCATGTTTTAGTGTGTTTCTCCCTTGTTCCAGCTACAACTTGTGGTAATTGGTCTCTGAAATGAGCGATTTACTACAGTGTGCAGTATTTGACCTTTAATGCCAGCATAAGATGGACAGTGGAAGGCTTATGAATTTTCCAGTGTCTTCAGCCTTCTGCTGTTGCAAGGAATCAAGTTCCCTTCCATTTTATTATTTTCTCTCTCTCTCTTTTTTTTTTTTTTTGTGGGTTTTTTTATCTTTTGTTTTGTTTCGGTTCATGCTTGCTGTCTAGTTCATGCTTGCTGTCTTTTGGCGAACAGCTTTGCATTTCCTTCTCTTTTGTAGAATTTGTGGCCACATACGTTATCAGCTATAAAAAGGCAAGAGCAGGAAAGCTTGGCCTTGACGTACCCAGTGGAATAAAAAGAAGCAGCAAACCATTTCCTATTACTTTGTTCTGTTGGTAATTGCTGTAGGAGGTTGCCAGAAGGAACAGCGTCTGTCCTCAGGTCCGGGTGGTAAACTGCGGTGTCCTGCCATACTAAAGAAAATGCAGTTTTTGTTTCCTGCAGAGTGAGGTAGAGCGGATGCGACTCTGACGGCTAACCTTGGCGAGCAGGGTTAACGGCAGAAGGGTATGCAAGGTCTGTGTCGAAAGTGGAAGAGCACAGCAACCACCAGAGAGCAGCAGGATGAAGAGCAGCCCGCTGTGTTCCAAAAAAGGCTCTGTAGCTCATAGTACCATTTCACAATTTAGAGATTTGCAAATTAAATCATAGAATCATAGAATGGGTGAGGTTGGAAGGGACCTTTAAGATCATCAAGTCCAACCATTAACCTACCCTGACAAAAACCCCTTCTAAACCATGTCCCTCAGTACCTCATCTACCCTTTTCTTAAACACCTCCAGGGATGGGGAATCCACCCCCTCCCTGGGCAGCCTATTCCAATGTTTAATAACCCTTTCCGTGTAAAAATATTTCCTGATATCCAATCTAAACCTGCCCTGACATAACTTGAACCCGTTTCCTCTTGTCCTATCCCTTGTCCCCAGGGAGAAGAGCTCAGCCCCCATCTCTCTCCACCCTCCTTTCAGGGAGTTGTAGAGGGGGATGAGTGCTCCCCTCAGCCTCCTCTTCTCCAGGCTAAACAACCCCAGTTCCCTCAGTCGTTCCTCATAAGGTTTGTCCTCCAGACCCCTTACCAGCTTTGTAGCCCTTCTCTGGACACGTTCCAACACAAATCTTTTGGTCTGGAGTAATTGTCTAATATTGTGCCACTGTGAAAGGTGAGGAAGTGATGAAATCACCATCAGAGTATCAGTAATAACTTAAAAACAACTATTTATGAATACCGTAGACATTTATTGTTGGGTAATGTGAATTGTTCTTCAGAAACACTTCTTCCCTTCATTCTCTATAGAGAATACCTACCTGGTAGCTCTAATGTATACAGTAGGTAAAACTTGGTCAGACACTTTTCATTCTCCTCCTTTTCCTACTCTGTGAAAGGTGATGGACTGCCATTTAGCTGTAAGTAAAATGCTTTGTTAATTACACACAGGAACATTTTGCCCTGTTACAATTTTTGGTGTAGCATTGCAGGATTTCGGGCCTCAGGCATGGATGGGATTGCTTTGTCTTACCTGCCCTAAAAGCATAGAGCAAAAAGATGGTCCCTACTCTGAAGAGCTTCCGGCAAAGTATGAGAGATGATGGATGGATGCAGCCTGGCCGGTGGGTGACTACAAACTCTTGCACAGCCAGAGAATAATTTCTTGTAAGTTGAATTTATGAAATTTCCACCTATTTTCTCTTCTGGGGATCTCACAGCTGTTGATTTTGGATTTGGGCATTTGAAGGGATTATTTTACTGTCTGTGCCAGTCTGTTGCAGGGCTGATGACACCCCTCCAGAATGTCTGTCAGGTTGTTCGTGACAGACCTCAGGGACAACAGGATCATGCCACATACCCCAGGAAAGCACAAAGCAAAATAAGTTTAATGCTTGGATAATAATATTAGTAAACTACTGGGCGTTAAAGCAGGAGAAAATGTGGAGAGGAGATAGATAGCAATCTTCTTCCCCGCCTGATTTATACAAGAAGCGCTTCCTTCTGTTCTTCCCCATTTTCTTGGCTACTGAACTCAAGGCACTTTGTGTCAGTCTTTAATCACTGCTAAAAAGGAAATTGCTCTCTATTTTTTCACTGCTTACATTGCATTTCATTTGTGCTGAGGATACAGAGTATGCCGCTAATATTCCATGCTTGATTAGCCCTGTGGTGTTAAGGAAACATTTGAACTTGTTGGGTTACATTTCTCCCCTCTCTAGGCAGATGATCTGACCTGGGGAGCGACTGGCTGCATAAAAAGTGTAGTCTCACAAAAAGTCTGCTCTTTTTGGTCCTAGAAACTGAGCAGCGGCAAACTGCAGACCTCTATGTCCTTTTCTGGGTGCCTGACAATACAGACAGAGCTGCCTACAAAGAATGGCGTGACTTTCTGCGCTCTTTTGGAAGGATAATGCTGGTTTTGTATGCCAACCATCCCTAGAAAAAAAGCAATGATTGCCGCTTTTTGTATAGGGTTGTCTCATGGCTTCCCCGCAGTGGAGGTGAAACTGAAGAGTCAGCCGTACCTCCCCGGGCTAAGGGAAGGAGAGGGACGGGCTAAGGGAAGGAGAGGGACGGTGACGGGTGCTGTGGGGACGAAGCTGCTGCTGGCCCACACACGCTCACCTCCCCCGGTGCAGTAACAGCCAGTTTGGCTGGCTGGCATTGGGCTATCATAGAGATGGGGCCGTTTTGGTATTTCCTACCCTTTATTATGTCCAATAATATTAGTATTAATCTGTCTTTAATTATAATTATGAGAACTAAGTAATAAAAATATTTTTTTTAAGAAGAGTAATTTTATTAAAATCTTGTGCTTCTTTATGTTAGTTGATAGTGTGTTTGAAATTTTCCAATATTTTGAGGCTCCTAATAGGTATTTAAAGAGAATTAGTATTTGAATAATAGGTTTTATGAAATTTTCCTACCAGCTTTCAGAAATAATGCAGTTTCTCCCTAGGCTTCCTTTCTCTTGACATGCAGTTGCCAATCAGTAAGTATTTGGGACGGTGTCTTTTGTGTGCCTGTTGTTACAACTTGATACATGTGACATAAACCGGGGAAAACAAGATTCTTATTGCGGGTGTCCATTTTGATAATGCAGAGCAAATGCCCAGATTTTTACAGGGAGCAAAGAAACAAGCCAGTTGTTCTCATATTCCTTCTGTCCTTACAGATATGCAGAAGATTAAACACAACTGCCGTAAAACACGTAGAACTTTAGCAATACGGACAACAGCAGTACAAATTATTGGAATGAATGCAATGAAGGTCTTTGTCTTCATATAAGAATTAAAAGGTATTTCTGAATGTATTGAACACATTCTTTCCTACAGCAGTTTCCCAAACATGCTAGCAGGTGGGTTTTTTTCCTGTATTCTGAGCACATCTTTGAAAAGCTTCAGGTAGGCCATTCAACACTCATCGAGTGAGAATGATTTTCAGACAGATCATTCAGCGGCCATTGAGGGCAATGAGTGTTAATTTAGATCAGTTGCACTGATGATGCAGGGGTTTGTAGCCTCTTATCTGCCTACAGCACTTTATGGTAAATTCAGGTACTGTTTTTAAGGTAATTTTTGACACAGATTTTATTTTTTCAATCACCTTTATGGTTAAAAAGCCTTAAGATTTCTCTGTTTCAGTACAGAAATGACCAGAAAGATCTAGAGGTTTGGATGAGTGTGTTGGCTCGGAGTTTAAACATAAGCTTAACTTTAAGCAGGGCACTAGTCTTGGTGATATCAGGAGGGTTGCTCATGTGCCCGTGTCTAAGCAGGGCTCAGATGCTCCAATGAATCTGAACATTAGGCCTGAAATCTTACATATTATAAAAGAAATAGCAATTTTCTGGCTGAGATACTGCAAATTCATGCTTAAATCTGCCATGCTCCTTTTTAACAAGTCATACAAATACAGATATTTTATCCACTATATAATTATTTTTTTATCCTGGCCATGTCTTACTGATGCGAAGTCCAAGGCTGAATTCCTAAAGAAATAAAATTCTGCTTCCATTGCCCATTGCTGTTAACTCAGGCTCTGTTATGTGTGGGTGTTTTGGTACTAGAAGTATGGCATCACTGGGGGTCTGCAGTGGCTCCCCTGTGCTGGATTGAGTCTCTTTCTCCCTTTTTTTTTTCCTTTTACCATGGTTGAGATGTGCTTAATTTATTGTAGGAAACTCTTAAAGATGCAAGATCCTTTTTAGAGGCTCCTACAATAGCCGTGAAGCACTTATTTAATCCCATTGAATGGAGGCTAGATTTACTAGCTGGGCTAGACATGATTTTTGTTCAGGAGTCATCTCGGAGTACATCGAAGTTTAAAGATCTTTGCAGAAAACCCAAGGAGAAACAAAAGGAGTAAATTTTAAAAGGAACTTTGTCAAGGAGTTTTAGATGTTAAACAGATAGAAAAACCATGGTGGCTTGACTGAAACGAGTGTTGGGTTAGCAGAATCGTTACTGATCCGGTGAGACATGCTAATGAGGCACTTTAAATGCAAGTTTGATGGAAAAAGGGGCAATTTCATACCAAAGTGCAGCAAGGTTACTGAATCAAAGAAGGTACACTTCAGTTCTGCAAAAGGGGACAATACTCCATTGTCAGATCCTTTTTCTTTTGACTTTAAACATGTTTTAACTACACTATTTACTAAATTGTACAATGTGGCTTGCCCACTGATTGAGAATTTATGACCAGAAACAAACCTGTTAGGGGAAAAAGAAAAACTGAGTGTGATCCATACTGTAGCGGCATAAAATAGTTTGAATGAACTTAACCTGAGCGCGGTGGGGGGTGCACAATATGGTTTTCAAGCCCAGGGGCCTCGGATCTGAGTTCAAATAGAATTTTGTTCTTCAATAACAATTTAAAAAAAAGGGAGAGTGTTTGGAGACATCTGTGGCCTCTCAACTTGCGTTAATATAGATGTCTCAGTCTTGTCTTAAAAAGCCAACTTCAGAATTGTGCCTTGTCGACCCCTCCAGCATGTGAAGTTCCTCAGATTGCATCATGCCTGAGATTCACAAACATCTTGTTTTACTTTCAGTCATTACAGCTCTTTTGGTGAAAATAAAGACTAAGGCCATCAGTGCTTGCACAAATCTTTCACTTCCATGAAGGAGAATTCAGGCTCCTTGTTGAGATTTATTGAGCAGCTCTGGGGCGTGATTACTACACAAAACCACAATGAAACGGCCTAATTTTTTGCCCTGCTATTTGTTAAAAGAATGGACAAAATTCACTTGCAGTGAAGAACAGGGTTTTTCCTCATCTAGCTTAGTTTTTGCGCAGGATAGGTTATGAAATAAGTTACTCTGTCTCGGAGTGACAGAGCCCCAGCTCTAACAGCTGTAAGAAATTTCAGTTATGGACACTTTTTTAAAAAAATTCAAAACTATAACTTGCCTGGACAATATATTTATTATTTCACATCTTGTGAAAGTTTGCTCAGCTGGGTTCTGAATTTAACCTCAACTTCCATGGGTTCCCACAGACACTCCTGGACAGTCAGAAACCCCAGAACCAGCGTAAAAGCACAAACATCACCAGAATGGAGAATCTTAACAAAATGGAATTTATAAGAGGTTTCAAAAATTGCTTTAATTGCTCTCCACATTCCTCTGTTTTATTGATAAGCTTTTAGTTCATATCTTGGTCTAAAAAAAAGACTATCCCAATATAAGAGTTATCTTCACACATCTCAAAATGAAAAATGCATGGTAGCTCACTGAGGAGTCATATACTGCAAGGTCTTTCTGCAAGATTTTGGTACAGCAGCTGTATAAAGGGGGCCTACAGGAAAGCTGGGGAGTGACTTTTTAGGATGTTGGGTAATGGTAGGACTCGGGGGAATGGATTAAAACTAGAGATGGGTCATTTCAAATGGACGTTAGGAAGAAGTTCTTCACCACGAGGGTGGTGAGACACTGGAACAGGTTGCCCAGAGAGGGGGTGGAAGCCCCATCCCTGGAAGTTTTGAAGGCCAGGCTGGATGGGGCTCTGAGCATCCTGATCCAGTGGTACCCCCCCCAGGGCAGGGGGTTGAAACTAGATGGTCATTAAGATCCCTTCCAACCCTGACAATTCTATGATTCTATTACATGGGGAAGTTTTATTTGTCAATTGCAATGAAAAAGGTCTATAATAAAAGTTATTAGATTCATTGCCAACTGGCAAAGATCAACTATAGATCTACAAACTTCTACGATGCGGCAAACTTGGCTCCTGTTTTGATGCTGCGCAGCAAAGTGGAGTGGGATTTTCAGTGTGTTTATATTTGGGATTAGTAATTATGTATCCTTAATATATATTTTAAGACTACATTTAGATGCACGTGGATTCATTCAGTAAGAGTTTATCATTGCATACTTTTGCACTATTTAACTACATCACAGGATGTGTATCATGTATGACTAGAATGGAAATTTTCAGGTTTTAGGTGTATACTTTTTTACGCGGGAGAATGCAAAAGTCTAGGTAATCATAATAAAAATTGGAAACTAGGTGGCAGTCATAGCCAGCCGTACAGCCCTCCTATGAGCGGTGGTGGGATGACTCAGTGTTCTTAGGAATTCTGAGGGTGCTGCAGTCTCATACTGAATGGCTCAGCTATTAACAAACAGAAAAAGCACAGGACCAAGTGTTCACATGTGTTCGTTTGCATAAAAACGGATAGTTACAACCAGTCCTCCTCTAAAAAGGAACAACAAGAACAAAAGTGAATATCATAGGAGAATTAATTAATGCAACTAAGCTTTTTAAATACATACGTTAAAAGCAATTTCCTTCCTGCTTGCACTGAGTGAGAGAAGAGGAGGAGCTGTGATTACTTCTGAAACTCTTGTTTCTTGTGGTTGTGGAAAGGGGCCAGCAAGTACTCTAAAGTCCATAAGCAGATTGCTGTTCCCGTTGGTGGTTATATATAGCCTATGGGATGGGTATTCCACTCATGCCAGAGTAAGCTAAAAGTAACATGACTAAAATCAGTGGAATCACTCTGTAGAAGGACTATTATTGGCTCTGATCTCAGGAGTTCATGGTGAACATCCTCATTTATTTAGAGGCACGGGCTGAGGCTACAGTCCTAGAAGAATCAGACAACTGTAAGATTTATTGGCTGACTGCATTGTTCAAATGCAACATGCTCTCCTTAGATTCATACAATTTAATTGCATGTGCAAAGAAGAATGCAATGCCCTTTTCTGGTGAGCCGAACTGCTTGTGTGGCGGGGCTGTGCAGAAGGGTTTGGGGAATCCTGCCTCTTGGATGTGCTTCTCTGTGTGGCAGCACTGGAAATATGTAGTATTTGCTTTATTCACATAAATTGTCTTGTTTGAAACTGGGTCACCTAAATCTTCTCAGGACTGCCTGGGCTGCCACAAGCTCATCTTAACTTCAGCAGATATTGCAGAGATTTGTTCCGCGTTCGATTTGAACGTTTGTAGCTCTGCCCATGACAAAGATCTTTTGATACGTGCTGCGTTTCCAACAAATAGTTCTGTACTTTGCACAATCTTCCTGTACAGTCTTAAAGTCACAATTAGCCAGTGGCATTCCTGCCAGTAATATAACTGAAGTTAATATGCTTCCTCTTGTTCTTCAATGAGAATTATTAAATATATTTTAAACCTTCTTTTGTGCCATTTTTGTGGGTCTAAGTAGGATATAACAATGGGTTCAATGTCAACACTTGCTTTTTGGGGGGGAGGGTGGAATGGATATTTCACAAGCCCATTTCTGTTATTACCCTGCCCATCCAAAACATATGCAAGTAGGATATGATGAGGTCACAACTATCAGTTCTTGAAAAAAGAAGCTCTTTTCACAAGTTATCCAGTGTATTCACAAAATACCTTTGCCCAAACCTAGTGATAATAGAAAAGCAATTAATCTTAGCTGTAGGATTGCGTGGTTGGTGGCGGGTACCAGTCACTGGTTGACTTGCTAACTAATAGATAACAATTAATAGTGACGTTTTTCCTTAAAACTAATAGTTCATTTTACTTTCTAAACAATCCTTGTTTTCCAAAGCCTCCCTTCTCATTCTTCCTGACCTATTCCGTATTTGCATAATAGTGAAGCCGATCAATCCAGTTCTAGTGCTTTATGAAAAGTGTGATAAGATTATTTTATTTGTATATTTTTTTTGCATATGCTCATGTGTTCATTATATTAGGAAACAAATGTTAAGTCATTTGTACCTGAGCCAAACTGAGTCTCACCTCTCCCAAACTAGATCTCCTGCTGGGATGAGAGGAGCTTTGTCCTACTCCTAAGGACATGGGGAAAAGTATAAATTTTGGGGGAATTTACTAATTCAGGGGGTCATGTAACCAAGCACAGCTGGGGCTCAGCATATATATCTGCCTGTCTGGAATATAGGCTCTCTTAAGTGATTATCCCAGCTTTTACAGGTATGTAGCCAACGGCATGTGCCTCACATCTGCAGCTGGGAGCTTGCCCATAAGCACCAAAACCGTATCCGTGAATTTCTGTCTGTATTTTATAGGCTTATTCTCGCTCTCCTGGAGGCTTAGAGGAGAAAATTTTCCGTGACGCTGGTAGCACAGGTTCAAACCTAATGCATCCATTTGTGGACTTTTGCCCCAGCAAGATTGCTGTCGTTTTTTTTGATGAACAGGGCTGAGGGCCCATTGGCTACATTCCAATGTTTTAAACTTTAAAAAAAATAATATCTCTACAGAATCATATTGTTGAGAGTTCCTGTTGCTTATAAGAATGCGATTTAAAGCAAACCAAGCAAGCTGTGATAGAGTTATCAGCAATACAGCAAAGATCCTAGCAATTACTTTTATAGCATCAGAGATATGCTGAGGGTAATTACCGTGTATTGCCTCAAGATTGTAGCACACTCTACGCTTTACAATCACATCATAAATAGTAGGATATCTGCCATCTCTTTCATGTCGGTGACGCTGCTTTTGCTTTTACTTAAGAGTGTTACCCAGGTGACACTTCTGTCCCTTAGTTTATCCTTACAGACTCTCGAATGCCAAAGCTCCTGTTGATGGAAACCTTGTCTAAGGAAGGAAAAAATGAGCAAATATAATCTCTGGGTGAGTTTACTGGGTTGTGCTCTCTTTCATGCTCCGTGCGATTACACCTTGCAGAAGTTGGGGTTATATTTTCTTGCAGGGGGGGGATTGCAGAATGTTGCATAACAAAAGGCAACCGAAGAGAATTCTTTATCCTTTCTGGGAAAGGCAGCAGTATCTTTTGTATTTACAGGATACCAAAAGTAAATCATTAACTTCAAAAACCTGGAAGTGAAAATAGTGTTTAAATCTTTATATGCTGAAGAACAAGAATCAATGTAAGTATGCAGGAAGGAAGATATTTTTCTGTGTGCTATTTTCCCAGTTATCAGTTAGTAGAGAAAAGTGTCTCTCTTTCAGGTGGTTGCAGGAGACTTTGAAGAAAATGAATATACTTGCCCTAAAATGCAACATATATCTTCACTTTTTGAATTTTCCGTTGGGTTCAGAAAAACAACGTACATGTCTGAAAGTCAAAGAGTACGTTGCCTTTTATCTCAGGAGGATCGGGATTGAACCCCAGCATTATATTTCCATAGCAGTCACCTGTCCATTACTTTAAAAAGAGAAATGGAAATTTTCCAGCAAAAGAAATATTTGTTTCTTTAGTCTTTTTTTGGACTTGTTTCTGTGAACACGTACAGCCATTTTTCATGTACCCACAAATCCTTAAGGACAACAGCCCTCAAAATCTTTTTTTCATACGGTGTAATACAAAGGTAATAAACCTTTGTTTATTATATGTTCAATATTGTGAATTAGTATATGTTCTATATTGTGAACGCTATACACCAATAGCTATGAATGCCTTAAATATTCCAAGCAGGAAGGTGCAATTACTATTTCTACTTACAGAAAGAGTGATCAGAGAACTTTTAAACCCTTCTGCGCATGTAGAAAAATAAGCACACATTTACGGTAAGCGTGCATGTAGGCTTAGGTTTAAGAGACTAGCATTCACAGGATTGAAAGCCTTAATCTGAATGTGTATTAATTGTCTTTATGAGGTTTTTTTTATCTACAGAACTTTTCTCTGAGCTGTTCCTCTAAAGCAGTGTAATATTGACAAGGACGCACACATACGCTTTTATACAATTGAACAACTGCTGTCATCAACCTTTTTTCTTTTCAAAGTGCTAACACAGGTACAGCATCAACGCAAATCTAAAGTTACACAGATCCAAGTAAACCTTGTGTAACTTATTTTCCCTTTTGACTAGATTTATCTATACACACCAGAAGCACAGTTATACCAGTATAACTGTGGTATAAATATGCTGTACTGAGATGCAGTGTGTTAGGCCTATCTCTTAAAGTTTACTAGCATTCTTTTGTGTATAAACACCACAATCTGATCCTGAAAACCTTTCTCACTTCCCCTGGAATCTGGATTTTCAGGCTAGAGGATTGGCTTTAAAAAAAAAAAAAGCTACAGATAATACCAAGGAAACCTTCTTAGGCAATCCATGTAGGATTTCCTTTTTTTATTTTTTTTGTTTAAACATTCAGGACATTTAGAGATTTTTTTTTTTCTTTTATACTTAGATAGCAGAACTAACGGTCTCATTTAGCTCATAATTTTAGCTGGCAAACCCAGCTAAAAGGCTGACCCTTGCAGGAGGTTTAATGGATTCAAAAGGTTCTAAGCCTCTTTCATTATGATGTTTCCATTGGTATATCATATGTTTTATGAGGTTTTCCAACAGAAACATTACATGGAAACTACATGAGATCTTTACTGGTTTCTTGAATGGTGTGGACAATAAAGTGTATTACAGCTTTACTCTGTATTTCCCAGTGAACTTGGTAACATTTGGAACCTCTTAGGTTTATCTATAGAACAATATACAGGGATCTGCCGTTCACTGATTTAGTGTTAAGCTACTGTAGTGACACAAATATCTGTTGAGTTCACTCCTGTCACGTTTGTAATCTTGTACTTCTTAGTCTGATCCTCTTCCTGCGCCACCTGAATCCTGTCTTTGGGGACTGAGGAGTGAATAGTGAGACTCTCTCCCGTACAGGACAGGAACAACGTGGAGAACAGCAGCATAAACTTCATTATTCAGTCTCACTAAAGTGCTTCAGTTCTGGTCTTGATTAATCAACCTTAAAAATAAGAGGGCGTAATGTAACCTGGTTATTTGCAGCTGACCCGTGTAGGTCCCTGCACATCAACCTCCCACCTAATCCAGCAAGAGAACAGTTTGCAGCCTCTCTCAGGACTGCCTCTGATGTGACAAGAACCAAACAAAAGTGACAATAGTTCTCCATGGAGTAAGGGGAAAACGATGAGTAGTAAGAAAAGAAGTTTTGCACATGTTTCCTTGCTTGTTTTTTCCCCTGTGTCCAAACCAAACTTAATTTAACATTTTCAAATGTTTTTGTAGAGATGTCTTTCTTCTCTGACCTGATCTGAGATGGCAAGTAACAACAACCTCATCTGAAAATGTAGTGGCCTGAGATTTCCATTTTGATCTGTTTTTTTTTTTTTGATGTTAGACGGTTTGGGCGCGGATGCGAACTGGTGAAGAGTCTGCTCACAGTCTGCTTTGCTGTTGAGCTGCACTTTGTGTCTGGCTTTCAAGGAAAATACAAGCTCTCCTTCTTCACTGATACCACTCTAACCGCTCGCTTCGCATTTCCTGGTATACAACATACGCGAGTACATGAATGACTGATCTTGGTTTTCACTGCGGTGAAATTCTAAGGCCATCCAAAAATTTTACAGATTATAATAAAGGATGCCCCTGCGTGCCACTGTGACATGTGGGAGGCATTGGTGTAAACTTACAGATGATGATCTCCTGGAGAAAATTCTGGTAGAATTTGATCAGATTAGTAATGTTTTATTAGGTTTCTATAGAAAAAAAAAGAGGGGGGGGGGGATATTTCTAGTAAGGTGTTCCAACACTGGTTAAAAAAACCCCCAACACAGTAAAATGGAAAACATTCTTTGTTAGACTACAGGTTGGCTTAATCCTTACTATAAGATAATACACTTTTTCTGAAAGGGAACAAGCACAGACCGAAAGTCTTTCTAATACACAGAGTTGTTAGGAGGTATTTTAGAAACTGATAAGGACAGAATCAAAATCTCCCTTCTCTTCTCGTTCCTTGCATCAGGAAGAAATTCCTCTCTCCCTCATAATCCAAACACCGGTCCCGTGCACTCCTGGCGTTTTGCTGCTGTATGTTTTTATGTAGTGTGACATGGCTCATTAGGACCGATTCTGCGAGTGACACTTACATGTCAAACTGATCCACCTCCATGAATATCCCTTTAGAGGTGGATAACTTTGCTAAGGGACTCAATATTTAGAATATGATGCCCAGAATTTGTGAGTGCATATGTCAGCAGTGCCTCTGCCGTGCAGCCACGCAGCCCTGGCCCATCGTGGCAGGAGAGTTCAGCCTCCGCCACACAGCAAACTGCCTCTGACTTTTGTTCCTGGCACCCTGGCTCTTCCTACAGGTGGAAAGGCAGCTTGTATGGATTTATCTACACCTCATTGCCTTGGAGTGCGGGATGGGTGGGGGTAGAAGTAGCCACTGAGCAAAGCGTGTTTCCCCTTCGGTGTCAATTTTCAAATGGAAAATATTTCATGTGCCACCACAAACCAGAGATAGTGCAGAGTTACCGAACATTGCTTTTGAAAGCTGTCATGAAATAAATATATATATGAGGTTATAAAAATGGGTTTTGTATAAACTGCCCTCTTTTAGCAAACATTTCACTTCCTATAATTGTGCGCGCTTTTGTTTGAACTTATCAAATATGTGATTGTTCTCCTTCTCCTTCAGGGAGATAAGAAATCCACCCTCCGGATATGCAGAATGATGTTGTTGTAATCACCCTTCAAAGGGAGATCCACAGTAAACAAATGTTGTTAGCCTGTCGCCTCCGCAGCTTCTTTGGGTGAGCTGCAGAACTTCCAGAAGGCTGGGACTAAGAGGAGGGGAGAAATTTAGAAGAAGTAGTAGATAATTTTTCCTTTCTTCGGTCCCAGGAAAGATCAAAATTTATAGGTCTCTGTAAGAACACCTCAAAAACATATTATTTTTTTTTGAAGCAGAAAATGTTTTGCCTCAGAATAGGCTGACCCTTTGAAGTTTGCCAGCGTTGTTATAAACCAGCAAGACTGGGAAGCAAAATCATGCCTCAAAGAAAAGCGCTTGGACAAGATAACGCTATATAGCAGCAACAGGGTTTCAGTGCATGAGGTACTTAAGAATTTTATTTACACCAGCCAAAATCACATCCCCTCACTGAAGCTGCTATGCTGGCCAAACTTTTAAATGCAAACTACAACTTAGAGCTCTATGGTTTGTTTTTTTTTCTGCAGTGATAAAATTCCTAAAAGGGATTGGCCCTATGGAACCAGCCCCTCCAGCCCAGTTCGGCAGCACTGCCCTGCGGGGTTTCCCAGCCATCCCGGGGTTTCCCGGCCAGCCCAGTGTTTCCCCTCTGTCAGAAGGACACCATCTCTCAGTGATGCAGCTGACTCTCTCCACTCTGCCGCTCCGGGACTTCTGGGTTGAAAGTCCTAAGGAAGCCACGCAGCCTTAACGTAGGTGTGGTCCCTTCTTGGACACGGGCATAGGGCAGGGCAGGTCTAGGGCTGCTGCCTCGCTCTGCTGAGGGTTTGAGTCCTCTGGAGGGCAGATACGGAGCGTTTGTAAGCGTAAGGTCGAACGTGATGAACAGGCTCATAGTGCACCCATGTCCTCTCCCATGAGCAGATGCGAACTTCCACCCAGCGTGGAGGTGCCAGGCTCATTTCTGTGTGCTGCACACAGCTGGATTTGTGTTGTGGGTGCAACAGGTCTCTGCTCACAGCTCTTATTACTCAAGGAACAGAAAGCCCTGTACGGTGCGAACCCTTGGTTGTTAACAACACGCCCTCCCACCGGAACAGATGGAAATCTGCCCTTTGATTTTGTACCCACCACCTCAGATTCATAGGAGCTGGAGAGATATTTCTTTAGGTCTTGTGAAGTGCTAACAGAGTGAAATTCCAGCTTTATAAATTAGAGACTTGACATGATTTGTTGCCGCATAGTTTGAATTCCTACCCAAATCTGATCTGAATTCTGAAGCTTCTGAGATTTGCTGATCCCTCACATAAGCCTTAATCCATGAGACAGATCTTTAAGGTCACACTGAAGTCAGTGAAGTTATGTTTTGCTTAGGTCATGGACAGTTAAAACCAGAAGGTGCTTCAGATTCACAGGACTTTCTGCATAACTACTGTGGGAAGAATCATCTTTCCTTTTGTTTTCTTTCCTTCCCACCCCCCCTCCCCCGGCCAGGCC
>VXBO01011703.1:265658-316096 GCA_013400135.1 Rhinoptilus africanus | reverse complement strand
CCCCCAATTTTTTGAGCTCTTTCTGACAACAGCAGCTGAAAAAGGGTTATATAGTAATGCAGTGAGAGGTAAATATTCAGTGCTACTGTCAACACTTAACAGACTTCAGTCCCAGTTAGAAAAGTGCTTGTGTTATTGTATCACTATTCATGAAAGCACTTCTCAATGCGCTTAATCTTGCTGTGCTTAAAGCCACCATCAGTTTAAATGTTTTCTTGAATTTGGGCCTCGGGTTTTGCTTGTTGCCTCCAGTTCTGCTGTATACATTTTGACCTGTTCCAAGTTTCCAGAATTGAAACAAGCAAGGGCTTCTTATGGTGTTTGTGCTTTATTTGAAGCAAAGAAGTGGGACCGATGCTTTAGGATTCACCTTTGTGAAACATCAGGAATGTGTGGAAGTGCAGGCATAAAACTTTGACTAGCAAGGGAACCACACCACTAGAGTAAGAGCTTTCTGTACTGTTGTGAAGTCTTTACTGAGGAGATGAATTATGAAATATCGTCTCTGAGAAAGACTTTGTGTCTTCCCTGTTTTCTAGTCTTCCTCCTGAGAAATGTTACTAACATTCAACTTATTTACATTCAAAATAAGATCCAACCTGGCAAAGTGTTTAAGCAAAGCTATGCCTATCCTTTGAGTTAAGCATCTAAATACATATTTTACAGATTCGTTATTTTGCACTTCAGTTTTATTATTTGTGCTGTAATCTTCATTCAGATCTTTCCTATGACTAAAACCTGTCTAATATTAAAAGTCTCGTATTCTGAGTGGCTGTCGTTGCCCCTGCACTCAGATCAAACAAACCCATTCAAAAAAGTAAATCCAAGTTGATTTTTCTTGCTCTGAAGACAAAGGCTCAATTGTCAGAATTGTCTATTATCTAAGCATTTTTTGCAGAATGTACATGGATTCATGTCCCTCAGCATAGTGCATCCTTTGTTTGATTTGCTTTCAACTTTTTGATGGAGGTGATTTTTTTTCTTTTCTGCGCTAAGAAAGGTAGTTTCATTTTTCATCACTTCTTTTCCAAAGAATAAAATGTTTGTCTTTACAAAGTTTTCACTGAATGATAATCTGTAGTATATTAGCTATTAATTCATTGGAAGGACACTTGGTGACTACAATAGTGAAATACAAGCCTTGTCTCAGTGGAATCTGGAGTTCCTCTCTTTACGTTGGTTTCGTTACCTAAAGATCAGCAAGTAGGAATTTTGTAAACACTTTCAAAATTAAATCATCTGTAGAAAATTAGCTGTAGAAAGCTTCTGAGGAAGCTTCTACAGGCACATCAGTGACAAAAGGAATACTCGGCAAAATGGAAGGAAGTGGGAGACCTGGTTACTTGGGATATGGAGAAAGCTGAGATACTCAACAACTTTTTTGCCTCAGTCTTCACCGGAAAATGCGTTAGTCACAGTCGCACCACCCAAGTAACAGGAGGCAAAGGCAGGGACTGGGGGAATGAGGTATCACCCCCTAAAGGAGAAGACCAGGTTGGACACCATCTGAGGAATCTGAAGGTGCATAGATCCATGGGATCTCATGAGATGCATCTCTGCATCCTGAGGGAACCGGCAGACGAAGTTGCATTTTCCACTTGAGTCTACTTGCATGAAGGAGCATACAGGTACAAATATCCATCCTTAAGGAAATCCTATTGCGCACACATAACCTCAGCTATTGCATTTAAAATTTTCCTGAGAATCCTTTTGTTTTCTTGTTCTCACTTTCTTCAAATAGTTCATGTCCATTTTTGCAAAATTAACTTGCATAGACATCTTATTCAATATGGTGGTCTTGTCTTCCTTGCATTATAATTCTCACTCAGAGAAAACCGAGAAGGTCATTTTCTTTGTTATAGTAAGAGGATTTTTTCAAAGCTTGAATTTCACCTTCCCTTTATGATTAGGTTTGCAGTGTCTTGTTTGACTGACTATCGGTTGATACTGCAAGCAAAAACCAGAAGTACATACGCATATTTTTAGCTACCATTTTGAATAAAATCTAAAGCATCTGGGGATAATCAGCTGGAGTGAAAGTCACATTGGCTGATCATTCTTAAGGAACAATTAGTAAGAAGAACACAAGTGCACAGTGACACAGGTTCAGTTCCAGGAATCCAACATGCAAATATTTATAATGCTGTTTCACGCTTATGCCCATATTCTTCTGCCGTTCTCTAAGTGGGAGATCTCTCAGGAGCAACCCATGCTCAAAAGACTTTCTGGATGGTTCCACCCGCGTAAGAGTGGAGAAAGTTACAGGTGCTATGTATTGTACAAAAGCACGGAATCATTGTGGGTGGCAGCTCGAAATCCACGCTCTAGTTACAGTACCTGGTTAGATCTGCTGTAGCCACATTACCACGTGTATTGATTACATGCCAAAATGTTCCGTGAATTCTACCATCTTCACAGTCGTTCAGCTAAGTGAAAGCATTTGCGTTTATCTTTGGGAAACGGGGTTTAGTTTATGTAAGACTTAACCAAGAGCTGCAATAGCAAGGATGGACAGCACATTGTTAAGTGCAGAAACCACGTTCACCAGAAAGACTTGCTGTTTTATTTACTGACCCCAACCACAGGAATTCTTTCATTACTTTCCATTCTTGCAGGTACCGTATCAGAATAGGCGAGCTGCCTCCAGCTAAGCAAATTAACCCATGGAGAAACAAAACAAAATGCAAATTAACAGGCTTCTGATTTTTGCCTACGAAAATGAGCTTCAGACCCAAGGTTGTGATCTGTGTAAATGAAATGTAACCCTCAGTACCAGGAGATAACTCCACTTGGGCCACTTACAGACATAAACAAGGGTAAAAAGTGTGCTAAGGGTCCAGGCCGCAACACAAGATTAAGGTACCTGTTGTGTGAGAAATGAATAAATAATAATAATTTTACAAGTTTCTGTGTCATCCATCTCTTACTGAAATTAAGAGAAACAAAGATTCGAGTGCAAAGATTTCTCTCTTTCCTTTCACAGCCCTAGCTTGGAGCTGCCTTTTGCCACTTAAGTTTATTGCTTTCTTGGACTTTAAATAGGTTTCTTCTGAGTGAACCAAAGATTGTACTGACCTAAATGTCACTTGAATTAATGTATTCTTGTTTCAGTCTTTAGTTTTCTCTTGGAGCCACTTCTAGCTTAAATTACCTTGTATTTCAGGGCTTGCAGACAAGGTCACAATCATGCGAAGAATTATAAGTATGGGACGTTTCAAGTTTGCTTTCAGTATTTGAAGAGAAACAACTCTGAACACAGTTATTCCCAAGCTTATGAAATAAAATAACTATACCAGTATTTATAGCCCTTATTATTACATAAACCCACTTGCTCAGTGGTGTAATCTTCAGCAAAAGTGAAGGGGAGTGACTAGCCAGGCCATATAAAGAACAGTGTGCAAATCATAGCTGGAGCTGGAGAACTCCTTGGCCACAAGTGATTCTGCTGCTGATTTTCATCTTATTTTTCTGATGAACTTTCCTTTCCCTTTGCAGAGACCACAACAGTCCCCAGTCCAACTGCGCGGCCGCATAGCCGCCACACATAATGCTTGGTCTGTCAGCTGCTCGTGAGTGATATATTGCAACAACTCAGTGTGCAGTTTTGCTGGTTAGAATCATGTCTCTCCTGGCACGGTTCTGGACTGTCAGTGGAAAAGCAAAATATTAGCGTCGAGTATCCAGAAAGATTCTCCAGGGAGAGTAAGAACCATTATTAAAGATCGCTTTCGATGAGAACAACCAAGCTATTGCATTCTGCTGGTTGCACGGTCATGGCAATTTTCCTGGAAAGCAAAGGCTGGGGTCACTGTTCTAGCACACGCAGAGCTTTTCTAAGAAGTGGACTCTGATATTTTGTAGCCTTCTTTTAATCCTGGTAGTATTCTCTGTGCTCTCTGCTTTTTCAAAGTATGTTGCTGCTTCTTGCCTTATTCTTGTAGCAGAGGAATGTGAAGGTTTTTTGACATTATAGGGAAATATTTATCTGAGAAAAGAACAGTATAAAGTACGGGCAGACTCTTCAAGAGTGGCTAACTTCATCAGATCAGAAAAAGAAAATTATTAAGCCTTAGGATTTTGGTAGCAGTGACTAAAGTCCTCTTCCATGATTTTCATCATCAGAAGCAGCAAGGTGTGAACTTCAGAAGTATGAAACAAAGCCGGGGGAAAAAAGTCCAACGGAGTTTCTATATTTCATTTACAAATACTTTGTATTTCACAGCTACCAGGTATAACGTGCAACTGTGGGCCCCACAACTCCCATTTTAAATAAGATTACCTTCCTTAAAAACAGCTTACATTAATATTTGGCATAAATAGCTTCTATAATGCCATTCTTCCTAATCATTAAACTTCCAAACAGTGGTTGCAGGGATGCACAAATGTGCTACAATACTCAAGCAGGTGCTACTGTTCCACAATTCTCTCATAGCTTTTTCTTCCGTTGTCCTTCCACAGACCAGACAAGTTCACCCATCACACAATCTTTCTGTGAAATAAATAGATAAAATGAAGAGAAACAGCTAAGGAAGAAAGAGAGGCATACAAATCAGATAATAGAAGTTTTTGCTTTTTTATGTTTTCTGTTTATATTCAGTTTCTATGTGTCAGCTTACTGTTTACTCCTCATTCTTATCTCTTAGAAGGTAATTCGCTTTTATCTGCCACCTTGGTTTTCTGATGCTTGTTAGGGAGAAAGTTCCATGTGCTGGATAATTTTTACATTAACTAAAACGTCTGAATTCACTCTCTGCTCCCAACTTCCACCACTTAAAAATCATAGAATCATAGTGTTGCAAAGGACCTCAGGAGATCACCTAGTCCCACCCCCTGCCAGAGCAGGGTCACCCAGAGCAGGGGGCACAGGAACGCCTCCAGGCGGGTTTGAATGTCTCCAGAGACGGAGACTCCACCACCTCCCTGGGCAGCCTGGGCCAGGGCTCTGCCACCCTCAAGGGAAAGAAGTTCCTCCTCAGGTTTAGGTGGAACTTCCTGTGCTCAAGTTTGTGCCCGTTCCCTCTTGTCCTGTCCCTGGGCATCACTGAAAAGAGCCTGGCCCCATCCTCCTGACACCCACCCTTCAAGTATTTATAAGTGTTTATTAGGTCCCCCCTCAGCCGTCTTTTTTCCAGACTGAAAAGACCCAAATCCCTCAGCCTTTCTTCATAACTGAGATGTTCCAGTCCCCTCATCATCTTGGTAGCCCTTTGCTGCACCCTCTCCAGCAGTTCCCTGTCCTTCTTGAGCTGGGGAGCCCAGAACTGGACACAGTACTCCAGGTGGGGCCTCACCAAGGCAGAGTAGAGGGGGAGGATGACCTCCCTCGACCTGCTGGCCACACTCTTCTTGATGCACCCCAGGATGCCATTGGCCTTCTTGGCCACAAGGGCACATTGCTGGCTCATGGCCATCCTGTTGTCCACCAGGACTCCCAGGTCCCTTTCCTCAGAGCTGCTCTCCAGCAGGTCAGCTCCCAACCTGTACTGGTGCAGGGGGTTATTCCTCCCCAGGTGCAGCACCCTACACTTGCCCTTATTGAATTTCATGAGGTTCCTCTCCGCCCAGCTCTCCAGCCTGTCCAGGTCTCTCTGGATGGCGGCACAGCCTTCTGGGGTGTCAGCCACCCCTCCCAGCTTTGTGTCGTCAGCAAACTTGCTGAGGGTGCACTCTATCCCCTCATCCAGGTCATTGATGAATATATTGAAGAGCACTGGGCCCAGTACTGACCCCTGGGGAACACCGCTCATCACTGACCTCCAGCTAGACTCCACGCCCCTAATCACAACCCTCTGGGCTCTGTCCTTCAACCAGTTTTCTATCCACCTCACTGTCCATTCATCTAACCCACCCTTCCTAAGCTTCCCTAGGAGGATGCTGTGGGAGAGCATAAACTTAGCCATTTCCTGTGTTTTCCTGAAGTAATAGCTGGGACAAAGATTCCCGAACCCATCTCTACTTTTATTCATATCCTATTCCTCCTGTGTGTCACTCCCTGTTCTCTCATCTAACATAGGTGTAGAGTACAGACTCCAATGATTAGCTTAAAACTGTAACTTCTAAGCAGTTTTCCCTCTTAGAATATATCCTCTTTCTGTTAAGAGGCTTTTAACAGCTGCTAATAATTTCTTATGGACAGTGTTGAAGTAGAACAGTAAATGGAAAATTTAAAGTGAAGATGTGCCCGCTTTTATCTTCATTTTTTACTTATAAGGTGCTCATAAAATTTAGGAAATTGTTTGAAAAATTGTCAGATAGCAACAAAGTGATTCAATCATTTGCATATGGCAATAGAAAATCATTTGCATAAGCTGTTTTGAATAGAAAATGCTGTAATGCTGATGATTCTGGATACATTAGGAGAATTGGCTGGAGCTGCACTCCTTTTAAATTAGATATGTGCCTCGGGTTAGGGTCAGAAGGAAGCTGGAGGAAATTGCTCCCTTTAAATGTCTTGTTCCTTAAGGAGTTGGGTGGATCCGACATCTAACAGTCAAAGCTATAAAGGAAAGCTCTGTTATGCAATTTGCAGCAAATCCTAAACTTCATCTAAAAGCTGTGGCTCATCAAACGCATAAGTGTAGTATTCAGGGAAATACGATGTCGCAATGCACATTACATCAGTATGGCAGATACCGTACACTTGGTGCTGCTGTTGCTGGAAATTGCTGACTTGTAATTTTTCTTCTGGATCAACTGAGTCAGCAAGTTCAGTGTATTTGGAGTAGTTTTATTTCCACAGCAATCCTGCTTTCAAGTTATCGCAATGAAAATACATCACAACATTTCCTGCATTCCTTAGTGAAAGTCATTGTTTTTAATTTTGCTTTTTTCTTTGTGGACAGCCGTGACCCCTGGAAAAGGAAGAATTCTCTTTATTCATATTTGACAAGTACTCGAGCCTAAATGTTAACAAACACCAGGGCACTAAATATGATAAACAGAAGCAGTTGCAGGGACCTTCCTATCCGTTCCTCTTGGGTGTGGGATTTTGCATGGGATCGACTTCCTGCAATTGAGCAACACCTGTTCTTGCTTCATCTCCTTTCAGACTTGAGCTGGTTTATCAAATGCTGTCAGTTCAAGTCAGAGAGGAGGGCCTGCATTTCACCTCAACTCTCTCAGCCTGTCCTCACGGCAGAGGTACTCCAGCCCTCTGATCGTCTTCGTGGTCTCCTCTGGACTCACCTCAACGGGTCCTTGTCCTTCTTATGTTGGGGGCTCCATTGCTGGATGCAGTACTCCGGGGTGGGATCTCACTCCAAAGTGGAGCAGAGGGGCAGAATCCCCTCCCTGGCCCTGCTGGCCACGCTGCTTTTCATGCTGCCCGGGATGCGGTTGGCTTTCTGGGCTGCAAGCACACATTGCCAGCTCATGTTGAGCTCCTCACCCAACCAACACCCCAAAGTCCTTCTCCTCAGGGCTGCTCTCAATCCATTCTCCGCCCAGCCTGGATTTGTGCTTGGGATTGCCCCAACCCATGTGCAAGACCTTGCACTTGGCTTTGTTGAACCTCATGAGTTTCTCACTGGCCCTGCATCGGGATGAGGAATAATGAGGTGGGGGCATGGAAGAAGACCAAAAGGACATTAGGGTTGCTGTCTTTATTGAGGGACTCACAGATTCAAGCTGGTTGCATGCCCTGGCCTTGTTGTCAGGTTATTGGGACCTAATGCTACCTTTTCCCATGGGCAGCGGGAGCTGCACCGCAGCACACGCTTGCCTTGTGGGCTTGGCATGGCCTGGAGTGGCACAGATTGGAGAGGTCTGGACAGAGTGCGTGAACATTTGCATTTTGGGTATGGAACTGAAACTTGGAGGAATAACCACAGCTGGGAAAGTCTGTGCCTGCAGGAGAGCAGTTGCAGAAAAAGAGATCTCTGGCAAGCCCTAGGAAAACGTAAAGGAATGATGTATAACATTAAAAGCGTTTCAGCAGGGAGAACAGGCCAGGCTTATGGAAGTCCCTGCTGTTGAAGACACGGACAAAGTGCAGCAGCTATGTGGGATGAGAAGGGATTGCACCGGACATGGAGTGGAGGCGGAGGAGAGCAGAGAAACAACTAATTGCAGAGAAATGCAGTAGAACAGAGTAGTCTGCCAATCTGCGGAGCTAAAATACCACTGATCACTGAAGCATTTTTAAGCAATTTTGTTGGTCTTTTCGTAAAGCATACATGCAAAGTAAACATGCAAATAACATTTGTTTTGTTAGAATAAAGCATTTAAGTTTGGTTTACGTCACGAAAATGTTTGAGACTATTCAAGAGCAAATACTGCCTCAGAAATCATGAAGTTAGGAAGAACAACCATAGATACCAACGTGAGGGAAAAAGACTGTATATTCCCTTGGCAAAAGATGGGAACATATTTGTAAAGATGGTTTAAAAGCTTCTGGCATGCTGCAGAGCGTAGACTCAGAGCAAATATATTCCATACATCACTGGAGCCTAGCTTGCAGGTTGGCAAATGTCCTGCAGGCTTGAGCCGGAGTTTTAAATTCGATCTTTCACTTGCATATTACCTGTGATTATACAGTTGTCGCCTCACTGCTTTCAAGCATTTCCTGGCTTGTGTGATTTCAGCCTGCGTTCTCTCTGCTTCGGGGCTACAAGCAGATCTCCACGGCTTACAATTTTTAGTGAAAGCCACGGAGGTCTTCCCCCTTAGCAAACAGGCTCAAAAGCCTGGTGAAAGCCTGGTGAGTGAAGGATATTCAGGCAGAAGAAATAGGCAGCCTCCAGATTTTATTTCCTTAGGTGAAATGAGTCTGAATTCTTGTATAGGTGAAATTGCTAATCATTTGTAATATTTTAGATAGAAAATAATTGGCTTAACCACCATGCCCATCACTAGAAACAAATCAGATTATCTATGCTCCACGTGTTATATGTAATCAGTGGAAACCAAAGCTTTGTTGCAATGATTTTTGTCTTTGCTTTCATAGCGTCAGCTTTCTTGCACATTCCTCTGAAACAGCTGGTGCTGGCCATTGCCCTTTGCAGAACGGTGGCCCAGAGCTGCGATGCAGGCTGCAGAGACACATGGAAGGGTATTTATGTACCTAAAATGGTTTTCTGCTCATGTTTGGGTCAAGCTACTTGACATTCCAGGAGAAAAAAAAGAAGATCCACCAAGATGTATAGGTGGGACTGTGATGGGATTTTCCACACTCCAGTTCTCTTGGCCCCTTGGAGACCAAGAAGTTGCAATAATAACATGCATTTCTCCTCGTTGTTATCATCTTCTGTGTTTCTGTGTGAAATATTAGGTAAGGTTTGAGTCATAATGTGGGGAAGAGCTATTAAAAATATTCCTTTTGTGGGAGCTAGATGGCGCCGTGGATTAATGCTCCAGCCTGTTATCTGGGGTTGTCCTGGGGCAAACCCAGCTTGGTCAGGTAACAATTTGGCAATTAATTTGCCTGTGGGAATTTAATTCTCCATCAATGGAAGTATTCAGATTCTTAAATCCTCCTGGCTGCCCAGCTTCTCCTGGACATCAGCAAGGGCTCGTAGCTGGAGTTGTACAGTTACAAATGGGGCAAGTGTCCTCAGCGGGCTCCAGTACCTGCTGCAACCGGAGCCACTGGCTCGCCTGGATGGTGGGCTCCAAAAAGAGCAGTGACTCAGAGAGCAGAAATCCTGCACTTGCACTAATATAGCCAGGTAGGGAAGAGTGCAGCTGCTGGTGCCGCGCCTGAGTTTAACCTCTGCTTATCAGCCATACATCATCTTTTTTTTTTTTTGAGATCACTTACATTAAAAAAAAAAAGCAAAAGAAACCAACAACCCATCATTCCTCTGGCAACCCCGAGATGTATTTCCGGTTTTTCAAGCTATTTCTGTGGTGGTGTTGCTGAAGGATACTTCCCTGGAATCATCCAAACTTTCCACTGAACTATTTAAAAAACAACAACAACAACAAAAAGCAAAGCACAATAGAATAAACTGGAAAGCACATCTCTGTGCACAAATGTCAGCACACTGTTGGGCATGGGATTTGTATTCAGGCAAAGTCTTGCTCTTTCTTTTTGTGGGAAAAAAAGGGTCTTACTTCAAAACAAATGGCTTATAAAACAATGCAAAGAGACCAGGGAAGACCACTTTATTGTGAAGAACTGAAAATTCAAAGAGCAGCATGTGAGAACTTAAACAGCAGTCAGCCATGGGAGCAGCTACAGGACAATTTGGAGGACAATCGGTGGGGATGGGAAACCATTTAAGGGTGGTCAAATATCCAGCTCAAAGAGATACACTGAATTGTTCCGTGGCCAGTATGAAGCAAATTCAGTGACAACAAACTTTCAAACTCTCCAAGCCCAACCCTTCATCACCATCATTGGCTCCAGCTGTTAGCAAAAAGATGGATGAATAACTGGCCTAGGGAATGAGTTACCCTTTGGCCTCTAGAAAGGTTGAAACACCGTGATGCCACCAGTCCCAGCTGTGTGGATATGAAAAAGGCCTTGATATCGGGGGATTCTGCACCTTTACTCCGCTCTGGTGAGACCTCATCTACAGTGCTGCATCCAGCTTTGGGGCTCCCAACATAAGAAGGACATGGACCTGTTGGAGTGAGTCCAGAGGAGGCCATGAAGATGCTGTTGGGGCTGGAGATGCTCTGCTGTGGGGACAGGCTGAGAGAGCTGGGAGGGGTCAGCCTGGAGAAGAGAAGGCTCCGGGGAGACCTTAGAGCCCCTTCTAGTATCTAAAGGAGACCTACAGGAAAGCTGGGGAGGGACTCTGGATCAGGGAGTAAAGCAATAAGACAAGGGGTAATGGTTTTAAACTGAAAGAGGGCAGATTTAGATTAGCCATTAGGAAGAGATTCCTGGCTGTGAGGGGGGTGAGCCCCTGGCCCAGGTTGCCCAGAGAAGCCGTGGTGGCCCCATCCCTGGAGGGGTTCAAGGCCAGGTTGGACGAGAAACTTGGTCTGGTGGGAGGTGTCCCTGCCCCTGGCAGGGGGTTAGAATTAGATGATCTTTAAGGTCCCTTCCAACCCAAACCAGTCTGATTCAGCTGAAAAGGCAGGAAGGGTTTAGGGCTGCACTGGAGAGTCCAGACTGGAGCTTTTTATCCTTCCTCTGCAGAGCATCTGGTCCCTGCCTGGCCTGTGCCACCGGTGACACAGAGGAGGCGAGGGCCCCGCGGCCGCTGGGGACAGGGGGCTCTGCCCCCCCAGGTCCCTTCCTGCCCTTTCTCTGTCGCTGATGCCAAACGCAGGCTCCTTTGCTCAGCAGTCATTGAACACGGGCTCTCCTCCACTGCGGGCTGCCCTGGCACAAATAACAGCTTCCAAAAACAAACAACAAAAAAAAAAGAACAACAAAAAACCCCCCCAAAACAGACAGAAAAGCAACATAGTGGGAAGAAGTTCCAAAGATTTGTTCCCAAAGATTTGTTCCAGCAAAGAAAGAAGGTGTGTATGCCTCTTCACTGACCATGAGAGAGGCAGAACTGAGGGGACAGACGTCCATTATGGGGCACATTCTTAAAGCTTTACTTCTCTTCCCTATTTTTTTCCTGACATTTGCTGTTTTATACTCTCTGGCAACCAGCAGAGCTCCGCGGATGCTGACTTGCAGAGCCCGTAGAGATGCTAAGGAAATATTTTTCCTAGCAACAAGCAGCCCACGAAAACACGAAGAAACCCTTCCCCTTCTCATCTTTCCCTTCAGTTTTTTTTTTTTTTCGCTCATCTGGTGCTGAGATAAGAGCCGGGTGGTGAAACCTGCTGCTAGCGTGTGTTTCGCGAGGCAGTCTGGCATGGAGGAACATGGGAGAACTTCGCGCCCGTCGTCAGCGCGGTGCGGAGGCCTGGAGGGAGGCAGGCCACGGGCAGGCACGGTGCCCGCCATGTTGCCCCAGGCGGCTCCTCAGCCAGCCAAGACCAAGGGGTGTGTGGCAGCGGCTTAAGATGGCGGCTGCGTCCAGGCCTGGCGGTACGGTGGATAAAGGCAATGACGCCACCTGAGGCGGGTCTCTCAAAAGTTCCCACAAACCCCGGCTCGGGTGAGGCTGTTAGGTCTTGTTCCAACAAAAACGTAACCATTAATGAGGGCGAAAGGCAAGCACTCCCGGGTGTCCGTGATGAGGGGCCCACAGGCGGGAGCCCTCACTGACGTTGGGCTGCATGAGCCTTTCTGAGGTAAACGGAGGCGGGGTGAGCACGCTTGGGCTGTCCCCTGGGGGGTGGACGGGGGTTCCCCAGGTGCCTGGCACGCAGGTCTNCAGAGCCCTGGCCCAGGCTGCCCAGGGAGGTGGTGGAGTCTCCGTCTCTGGAGACATTCAAAACCCGCCTGGACGCGTTCCTGTGCAACCTGCTCTAAGGTGGCCCTGCTCTGGCAGGGGGGCTGGACTAGATGATCTACTAAGGTCCCTTCCAACCCTAGGATTCTATGATTCTATGGCTGGCCACCCAGCAGCGAGGGGTACTGCCGCGCCGCCGCACTCCTGAGGCGGATCTCATGGCTGGGCCGGGCGGGCAGAGGGACAGCCGCTGCTGAGGAGCAAGAGGAGGGGGCTGGCAGTAGGCAAGCGGGACCCGGCTATGGCGCTCTCAACCAAACATGGTCACCAGAAGTAGGTTTGGGTCCTGAAGGAAACAAATGAAGCGTGGACGCTGTTTCCTTTCCCTTTGTGTCTTTGATAAACCTGAGAGGGAAACTGGGGATGGTGCTTCATCCTGACACAGCAGTATTTTCTACTTTGTGCCTGCTCATGGGATAGAGATAAAAGTGTTAATGTTATTTTAACTAAAGCGTAGCTTTCTGAGATTGAATTATTAGCCATGTGGGGCTAATGACTGGTACTTGTGTCTGCTTGTGAGAAACTCCCCCTTCTTTTCTGTCCTTGCTCAGCCATGCTGAAACAGCGTTCGCAGATGTGAGGGCAGCGGCCGCGGCAGAAAGGCTTTGTCAACACCAGCAAATCACTCTTTCTGCCTCTGCAAGGTCAGCTTCTGAAGGCAACGTGTCTGAGACCACGGCTCCGCGACTGGTGAGGCACATGAATTGTCAGGAAGCATTTAGAAATTACACAGTATTAGTGGGTAAAGCAAAAGCATTCTCATGGTAGAGCCAACCTCTGAATTTCAGGCCAGCCTTGCACCCATAGGGTGCATATTTTGTGAGTAACTTCAGTGAGGTTAGGATGAAGCCCAGGAGGTTCTTACTCATCACTTGATGGGTTACTGACGAGAAGAACATCTGCAGAACGTGTTCCTGTGTCATCAGTGTATTTCCTGAATTTGTCCTGTTACATTTTAGGAGAATTTATCTTTTGGAAAAGCTCAATATAGCAATCTGAACAGCTTTGTCTGAGGTGGAGTGCTTACTTCTGTAGAAATAGTTTGCATAAAGATAGGAGGGGATTTGTAAAACTGGTTTGCAAGCTGCACGGAGGTATCAGGATAAATACTTGGGGCAGACATACATGTCCCAAGACAAGAAACTATCCTGCAGGCTTAAACTAGAGATCAAAATCTCCTATTTCACCTGAACCTGTATCTATGTTACCATATGGCTCTTACAAGCTCAGCTCAGTACTTCCATGGGTCCTGTGTGTTGAGCTGGAGCTGGTTTTTGCTTGTTTGGATTTTTTTGCAGTGAAACTGTAAATGGTCTCAAATGACGATGATTTAGCAAACATTAAAAGAAATCTGAATTGTGAAGGTTAAAGTTTTAAAAATAATCCCTCAGGGTTTTTTTTTAGCTGAACTTGAACTCTTAAGGGGTTTCATATTTGCCAGTCATTAGTTATAATTTATCCGGGAATTGTATTACAGCGAACATCCTAACATGTAAGGATGAGATAGAAGACCTAAAGGCTCTATTGTGTGAGGAAGGCCATATTTTCTGTTTTATCCTTCGCTTTAGAGAGGAAAACAATGTGAGGAAATGGTGTGTTGATCAGTATGTTGTATACATCATGCTCTATAGAATGAGAGGTACATGGCAATTGCCGTCTGTCAATTCAAGTAATGTACCACGGGTACACTGATAAGGTATGTACCCTGCTCCATGTAGTGCTCAGTGGCTTTTTATTATTTATTTTCTGAACTGCTGCTGAAAGATTCTAAATATAAGTCCGAGGAAATTCAAAAGCAAGTATTTATTTGAAAACAGAAGTGGAACGTCCCCTCCTTGCAGCTAATAATAGGATCAACGCTGTTAAACAATTAAATTAAAAAATATTAAGAATAGGTGCTTCACGCATGTTAAACAAAACTTCAATAAGTGCTCTGTTTTATTGTTTAACTGTATGTATGAGTCATAAGGAAAGTGTTAATGTTCAGGATCGGATATGAATCATGTATTTGTGAACAATCTTCCAAGGCCAGCACTGAAACCCCAAACACATTTACTCTTTGTAGTTAGTCAGCTCTGCACTTGGAAACTGAAAGTGTAATCAAAGTGAGAGTTTGTTTATTAACTAGCGGATGCTGTGCATCTTATTTACATAGATTGATAATGGGGGCTGAAAAATAAGGAAAAAAGCTGGTAACGCATGGAGCTCTGTGTCCCTGGGGTAGAAATCACAAAAGGAACCTGAGCAGCAGTAGCACTAGCCATTAAATGCTGAAAGCATTCTGTGACTTTAAAAGGAAATCCCATATTCATGAAGGGAATCCATATGGCACCCTATTTGTAAGGAGAGGTGCCCCATTCTCTTAGAAGCTGACTTGCAGCATTTATTGTTTTGACTGCTTTAGCACAAGGGTGAGAGAATTCACTTCAAGGGGAGCAAACAAAACAAGTGAAATGCACGGGAGTAACTTGGGTGTTATTATATATTGTCCTGATTTGCATTACAGATAGAAAATTGGAATTACAGAATGACAAGCTCTTTGTGCTGGCTGTATTTTGGCATGCTAAGGAAATCAGGTTCTTTGTAGAAAGTAATCTCACCTGGTAATTATTTCCAATCATTGGTAATAGGCATGTTCCTAATTGCCTCCTCTCTGGAAAGGCACAGAGTGGAAGGAAGGTTGGGTTGCCTGTTCTGGAGGAGAGACAGAGGTAGGTGCCAGGACTCTTGCCCAGTGTTATAGGCTAAGAAAAGTTTTGGAGTGCTAGCTGTGGTTTTACGGGAGAACTCTGGAAATCTGGTTCAGCCTCTGATACTGCCTGACCCTGAAAAAAACCTGTTTTTCTTGTCTGTTTTCCCAACTGTGAAATGGATCCTAAAAAGCACTTGGTCAAGCTGTCTGTAGTCCAATGCACAATCTCTCCTTTACTCAGTGAATTGCTATTGAATTTTAGTTATGCTGGGAGTGTATGATTTATGCTGTTATGGCATACAGCGTGGAACTGCTTTGGGATATGATTGCATCAGTGTGGCTTTTGCAAAGGTATGTGCTTGTTTCTCTTTGTGTTGGCATTCTTATAATTTTAAAATATACTTAAATTTTAATAATAACAAAAGTTTTTGTGTTTCTGGGTACCTGAGGTTAACGTAACATTACTGTCCTGATCTTGTAAGATCCTAAGAATCTGAGTAGTAATGATAATATTAAAAAGAAGCGAAAAGTAGCTTGACAAGGCTTTAACTGATCCTGCATTTGAGTGGAGAATTCCTGACTCCTACCACTAAACCTCACTTACAGGTAAGAAATGGCATATATTCACAAAATGTGTTCATACACAAGCTATTCTGCTTGGGAGCCAGAATAACTGGTTTCGCCACACACTGAAATATGACATGTGCTCTCAGGTGACAGGATGCTTGGAGTCACAGCTCGCGCACTCCTGGCCTTTTTTTGGAGGCTACTGCAGCCACCACCATGTTGCCCCGTGGATTGGTACTTGCCTTTGGAATTTTGTGAAGAGAAGTGTGGGTTTCTTTTTGTTTTTAACTTTAAAGGTGTAATGGTTAGTGTGTTACTCAAAGGAGATTTAACTGAAGTGAGACTTTGTTGTGGCTGATCAAGCAGAAACGCATCTAAAGTACTAATCAATAGTGATTTTACAAGTAATCTTAAATTCCCGGCAATTTCCTAGTCTGTCGTGTTCCTCAAATATGAAATTTTCTTTCTAATGTGTTAATATTCACAGGTTTAAAGATAGGGAGTTGCACAAGGTTTACAATAACAGAAACAAATATATAAAGAATTAAAAGCAGTTCACTTAGCTATTTTGGTCTGTATTTATGTTCTGATTAAACAGTTGTGTTGTTTTTTGAGTAGTGTCAGGCCTAACTATCACTGTTACTTTCCTCTGTTGCAGAAACATAAATTGACATTTGATTAGGATTGCTTACTCCCTCAGCCTGTGTTGATTGCTTTGTTTATCTAAGTAGTGCGACCCACCTGCTCTGTTTAAGCAGTAGTAGGGAACTTCTACTTTTAAAATAAAAGCAAATGAGACCCTTCGGACAATATCAAATTTAGCCTTTTTAATTTTGTGACACCGTATAGGTCTTATCTTCCTTATGCAATTTCAGTTAAAGTACAAATACAACTGTATTAACCAATGGCCTGTTGTTGCTTTATAGCAAAGTACTTTATGGAGCCTGAAATAAAAATTGTAACTTCAAATGTGTTGGAATTTAAACATCTTATTGCAGATGCTTTGATCAGTCTGTCTTGCTGATCTGGCAACATTTGTTTTATTGCTTGGTATAAAATAGTACCTTTGAATGACAGTATCTGTGGATGTATATAGGCATCTGCAAATAAAAACTTGCAGTCATGCGCTGTAGCAGAGATTGGGAAGCTGATGTTCAAAGGCACTTCCATTGCAGTCTAGTGTGAGCTGATACACCTCTTCCTCTCTCACTTTCATGTTTGATGCTGTCTGGTGTGAGAACTGCCCAAAATAAAGGGACCTCCCTGCGGTGCAGAGCTGTTTAAGTTGCTCTTAATGCCTATCCTTGTTATTGATGGTGAAGCGTGCCCAGGAAAAGGGATGGGGACGATGCACTATTGCTCTGTTGCTGTTGTAGTTTAAATCCGCTAGCCTAGAGGAGTTTAATGATGTTTTATAACCTCTCCTGTTAGGTCTCTTCTGTGTAGTGCTGTACAGTTCATATCCATAATTTGGGATGCAGTCTAGTGGTTTTCCTTATTGGTGGCTTTAGCAGTAGGTCAGATTTATTGAATTTTTTTCTCATTAGGAGATTGTTCGTCTGCTGCTTCATGTCTACAAAGAATCTTTCTGACTTCTGCCTGCCTTCAGCAGGGTCAGCTAGCAAAGCTTGCCGCCTTCTCAAGGTTGAACATTTAAACTTTGCTGCCACACGTTGTCTGTGGGTTAAATAATGACTGTGCTGAGCTGATTAACAGAGAACATTCAGTTTCCTTATTGCTGATGAAAGGGCTGGAATACGTGTCCAAGTCCTATTAGTGGAAATCTAGTCACTGCTGAACTATGCAAGATTTTCAGAACTCATGTAGTAAAAATGAACAAATATGAGGTATGAAAGAGGAAAAAAGAACTAATTTTATGAGCTTTTTCTGCACTGTTGCAGTGTATTTTTTAAATTTTTTTCTTAAAGGCCGTAATCTTTGCTGGTACAGGGTCAAATAATTGTTACTTAGCATTTTGTAGTTTGAAAGCATGCACAGTGTCTATATAACATAGTAGTTATGCATCTTACCTTAACAGTCTCCAGAATTTTACAATCAATACACCTGCAAAAAACCCAGACCAGCCGCCACGATTTCAGTGATGGACTATGAACGGAGGGAAACCAAAAATGGCGCCTTCTGAGCTGCACTTTTTAGACGCTTTTATTTAGTGGTGCTCAGCTACTTACAGGAGTTGTTGAGTGCCTGACTTTATAAGGCCCTGTGCTGCTGAGAGAACAGAATGAGCTGCTCTTTTTTTTTCCTCCTGTACCTATTGAAAGAGCACATGTGAATAATTCATTTGGTCCTAAAAGAGGACCTGAACCCTTGTGCTTCACAGCGGTTATCCAGGAAGAGGAGGAAGGGTTGTCCTGTGTGAATGTTCTTAAGGCTGCTCCAGCCAGTTTATAACATCTTCATTGCTGTATCAAGACCACGGGGTTGGGGCCCTATATCAGAAATATGTGAGTTTTTTTCCTGAAATACACGTGTTACTGCTAAATGTAATTATTAGGGGGCATTTAATATTCAGTTACAAAGAAAGTACTTGAATTCCCTTAGTCTGAGGGGGGGAAAAAAAAATACAGGACAGAACTAGGTATAAATTAGCAACAACAGAAAAGATACTTGATTGACTTTAAGCTTTTGTATGCTGTTCTCAGTATACAGTAAGGAAAAAATGCACATCAGAGGCATTTATTGTCTGGTGACAGTGTGCTGATTACAAAGTCTGCTTTACTGAATAAGTATCAGCAGTGACTTGTAGGTAAGAAAATAAATATATTAATAAATCCATATTCTGCTTTTTCAGATGACCTTTATTCTGATGGTAGCATGATACAGATCCCATTTATTTGCTAAATAAAGTTCTTCCTAGAAATAAGAATATGATAACGTTACTCATACATGACTAAATTGCTGCTGTGTTCTAATACAGCAGCTTCAAGAGTTGTGTATTGTAGACTAAAGGCTCTTCAGAAAGCATTTTATTCTGCAGAAAGAGATGTACAATAGGAGAAAACACTGCATCCACAGAAAGATACTGCACTGCCTATCAAATAGGGAGTGGGAGCCAAAGACAGATGAGAGGGGAGATTTTTTACACTTCCTTTATTCCATGAGGAGTCTTCCTCAACAATGGGAGTGTTTCAGTGAGGGTCTAAACAGTGACAACAGCATTTACATGGAGAGAGATGACTAGGATGGAAATTTGGTTGTACTTTTATTCCCCTCCAGTTCTCTGCAGTTCATACCTTTCACTGGGCTATTGATAATCACTGGGGTTTTGGTTTTTTTGCTTCTCCTACTTCAGCAGCTTTGTGGTTTGAGTGACTGTTTGTATAGTATTATTAACATATATGCCACTAGCCTATCATTGGGGGAAATTATTTCATATTCATGTACTTATTATTATCACTTCTTTACAGCCTGCTTGCCCGTTTTTAGGTGGATAAATGTACTGTGCTGGATAGCAGAGAAAGGTACTGATACTAGGAAACAGCTTGTGGACACTTAACAGTTTTGAATAGTTTATAGTGGCAGGTGTAAGAGATAAGAGTCATATTTACTGATATATGAGATTCTAGTGAGTGCCGTAAAATCTGACCTAGGGCATCAGAACAGAAAGTAAGTTATTTTACCTTTTTATTTTAAGGTTGGTACACCTGACACTGTAATATTTTGAAGTATGCTTGTCTGCCTTCTGCTTTTATTGTGTTCAGATTCATACAGTCAAAACATTCTTCCCCTTAAAACTAGAAATGTGGGAAAACCGCTGATTACTCTGAGTAGGAAGTAGGAAAAAAATCTTACAAATATTATAAGAGCAGTTTAGAATACGCTTGGATCCAACCTGTTATTTCTTAAACACCGAAACATCTCTGGGCAAGGTTTATGATAAGTTATGAGATTCAAAACTAGTCCAGGGTAAAGAGTTGAGTTCCAAGCTGGAGAACTGGAATTGTCTGACTTTTGCTCTTATTAGAGCTGAGGATAAATGAGGTGCACGGAAAAACCTCAGGTAGTCAAATTCAGAATAGCTGTATTGCCTTTGACTGAAATTGGATCCGTATAATGAGAGATTCAGTTTCTGAATGGGAATTCGATTTCTGATTTCCCAAAATTGAAAGGGGTTTTTAACAAATACTCTGGTTTTGGCTCATTTCTGTTGGAAAGGGCTCCTTACAAGATTTGTCATCTTTGAGTCCTCTTTGTTTGCACTGGAAAACATCTACAAGCCATACTTCCTCACATTGGTACTTGAAGACACAAAGGCAAGAGTTTTACTCTGCAAATAGTATGTATCCAGTCCCTCATTCCCCAGATTGGGTAGGTGTTATTTGTCACCCCTCTTTAGAAATTTTAAGGCAGCTGGGCACCTGTATGTTTGAAAGGAGCAGAGCAGATGCTTCTACTTTTTGTGGCTGTTCCGTTCAGGTTATTTCCTCATTACACTGAGACTGTGCTGGCTCAAACCTACCATTGTGTTAAATAGAACACGTAATAATCCATTTAAAATACAACACATTTATCGCTTGGCTCAGATCAAAGGTGCATGGCTTCAAAGGCTCTAATTAAATTGTGATAGTGTGGAATGTTGGCTTTATCTATATAGGTTACAGACTGATGGTTGGGTAGTTTGTTTTGTTTTTTTAAAACCTATTGAGTTCAGTATTGCAAAATTTTTGTAAGATGTTTCCCATCATTGCTGTTGATCAAAGTGTTAGAGTAAATCCAGATTTCCCTGTTAGGTTCTTCCCTTTTTGCTGGCTAGAAACACTTAGTATATAAATTGTTCTGTTTAGCTATGTCACGGCATTACTGTTCTTCCTTGCTGTCCAAGTTCCCCTAGCTTCCTTCCTCTGACCTTACTAGTGCTGCAGTTTGTAAACCCTTTACAGAGGTGCCACAGATGGGAAGTCTGTGGGTTTCTAGTTCCATTTTGGATGTGGAATTCAAGCCATACTTAAAAGTTTGTAAACCATTTAGGTCAAAATGTGATTGCGTGTATTGAGCATTACCTTGAACCATGGCTTCTTCAAGAATTTGAACTGAAATGAAACCTGCTTTAATAGTTTGCAAGGCTTCAATCTGTGATTTTTAGAGAAGATTAGGAACAGCGTGAGCTGGCCTAACATTCCCTAACACTTAAAGAGTGACAAAACTCTGAGTAGAACCTCTTGATTTTACACAGCTTTGTTTAAATGCAACTAAAACCACTTTGTTTAGGAAAGCAGAGTAAATTATAATGTATAATATGCTGTCTCTATAGATTATCTGTGAATTGTGTTCCAAAGTACTGTTAATTTAGAGAGACGCATAGTGAGGTGAAAAGGTAGATAGCATTGAATAGCTGGATTAAAAGTAAGAAAAATAAGAAGTGTAAGAAAAGTGTGAAAAAGTCTTGGGTTGAAGTTAAAACAATTTGGGTGCTAAACCAGTAAAAAAGCAGAAATGTTGGTAACAGACATTCGGGTTGTGAAGTAAAGGCAGGAAAGTATGTAGCCACACTCAGCCCCAGTGTAGCTTTTCTGAAGCCAGTGGAGTGGCACCCAATTAAGGCAGGTATAATTTTTATTTTATAACAGAAATATTAGCAAACCGGAGGAATAAGTTGCAGCCAAATCCAGGGCAAACTCCTTTGCTATAAACGACCCTACTTCATAAAAAGGAAAATGCTGAAAATTAGGTCATTTGTGGCATTTTTACTAAGTCAATCATGCTGCCAGAGAGAACGTTTCTGGGACAGTGGAGGTGTTTCCAGAAGGTATTTATTATATCCAAGACTTCAGCTCTACAGTCTAATAAGAATTGTTAATCAGCTCAGTATTGGGTGTGGGGAGGTGGGTATGGTCAACAGTTTAGAAACAATGGTGAGGATGGAAATACTAATTTCTGTAAATAAACCATAATTTTTCTACTTGGTTTCATACTCTGCTATTTTCTCAGTGCCAATGAAACTCTCCTGAATATAAAGGGACAAGCACTCTTTCTCCTGTTCTTTTTTCCTTGTGAGTAGCCGAGGCCATATGTTCCGTTTGTCTACGATTAATTGTCTATGATCAATGAATCACCGTTTGCTTCTGATTCCATTGTAAAATGACATATTCATTCAAGTCTTGAGCATACAAACTTAAAGATGCGGTCTTGCAAGTTTGCATGAGTAGCTAGTCAAATGAACGGTCTTGTTTAATGCAGTGGAAATGCTCACATGCGTTTTTGTGAGATCAGGCACACCAGACGATAAGCTGTGTTTTATTACAGTATACTCTATGCTTTGGCCAGTATAGAACAGTGATGTTTTCTGATTTTTATGTGTATATATATATTTTTATATTTTTTTGGCAAAAAGTTCATCACTGATATTCAGAAATCTGGAAAGCAGATACTGCATAAATAATTCACCATTTCAGTATAAAGAGGGGGAAGCGGATTTATTATAATTTTCCTCACAACACATTTAACTTTTGCATTTATGCTCTTAAAAAGAGAATAAGTGAGAGCCAACTGCCTACAGAGAACTTTTTTTTCCCCCATTCTTTTCTTTCAGTGCAGCCAAGTCATCTCTTGTAGTAAACTGCTGAGTCAATAAATTTAAAAACTCACCAACTGTTTCTTATTTCTATATAGTTAACTGATAAGGACCTGTTTAAGGGTTACACCCTTCCGTATTTACAGTGTTAAGGCAAACATGGTTATAGGAAGCAATTACATTTAAAATTTACAGTGCTTATTATACGATATCATGGTATTCTTTTGGAATATTTAATTTCTGTGTGCGTGCAAATGTAGTTCTAGAAGCTGGAGAGCTGCATTCACAATGATGGATATGGCAGCCTGCTGCCAAGCAGTTTCCTTGCAGAACCTTCTCTCAGCCTTTCAATTGAGCTAACCCTTGATGCTCTCAGAAATAGGCAAGTCCTTCGGTCCACTCTGCTATTGCAAATTCTGGCTGTAGCAGTGTTGCAGTTTTTTGAAATGAAGAGGTAAATCATACCAGAAATGGCACTTGCAGCTATGGGAAATAGTTCTATTTCCCCCTTTATGTATTACTGTCCTTTTTATCATGGCATTCCCAGCCATGGGAAATAGTTCCATTTCCCCCTTTATGTATTAATGTCCTTTTTACCTCTCTGTGGGAATTTAGGAGATTTTTAGATGACATCAGAGGAATGCAGAGGGGTGCTGCAACTTCCAGGTACAGCATGAGCTCCGTGCAGTCATGGGGGAGTTCTGCTGAAATAACAAGAATGAGCATCTCCAAAGATTATAAAAACTACTTCATAAATGTACGTGATGGAGTTGAAATGGTGTTTCTTCCAACCATTTTTAAAACATTCTGCAGAATTTAATAAATGACTTTTAGATAGAACTCTCAGCGCAAATACATTTAGAGTTAGGTGATTTTTCTTTCTAGATCAAAACTATAAACTGTAATTCAATGGCATATAAAAAGGTCTTTGAAAGCTCTGGTTTGGATTCCTAAAATTTGCACGTCAAAGATGAAATAATAAATATCTTGTGGTTTGGGTGTTTAATTGTAAACAGTCAAGAACCTTCACCCCATCATGTCTCCTCGTTTCCTACTCTCATGGATGATGTTTCTCCAAAGCCAAAAGACAGTTCTAAGTAGTGCTGTTTCCACGCTCCCTCTGTCTCCTCCTTTCACCTTTTGGATAACTTAAGAAAAAGCAGCTGTTGTAAGGGTGACAAAACTCAAGAACTATCTCTGGGACAGAGCAGAATTAAACAATGTGGAAACACGCAATTTCTGTTTAGGACGAACTGCTAAAGGGAGAACTGGGAGCAGGGCTATAGTAAGGAAGAAATGTGTTGGGTTTTTTCCAATGGATAAAATAGAATATTGGAATTTGGGTCTTCTGCTGTCATAGATCTTCTCATTTTTCCGTCTGGTTTCTTCTGTTGTCTTACCTTTAAGATAAATTTTGCAGCAAATAAACTCACTTATGAAGTGTATCCAGGTCATTAGTACTGCAGTTTCTTTTCCTCTTGTTTTAAAACGAGATGGTAACCACTGTGAATGAATTTTGAGATGTGATCTTGCAGTGTATACTAGGAACAATCTGAGGAAACCCACCAAAAGGAAGCTTCTCAATCCAGACAGGCAAAAAAAGACATAATAGCTGGACTTTGGCTCCTCTTGGCCATGGCACAGGGGCTGAATTCTTCAGCCCTCTCAAGACCGAGGTCTTCATTGGGTGCAGAACAGGATTTTGGATGATGGCATATGTGGTATCCAAACCCAAGGCGTGAGTGATGTTCAGGCAGCAGCAGCAAGGTCACAGCTGAGGTAAAGGGTTCCAAGATTTTTAGTCTCATAAATTTGCTCAAGGTCTGCTTGCAGTACTTGCCTCTTTCCTGTGCACAACTCCCTTATTTCCACTGGATTTCATGGGGAGCAGGTTACTCTGATAACCTTTATACCTTTGGAAATCTCCTCCAATAAATATTTATCTCATGTACGATCCATTCCAGGGCATTATGAAATTTACCTTGACTGTCTTTAGGGCTTTTGAAAACTCTAGATTATAAAGAAGCTGGTAGTTATCAATTGTTTTACTGTGAGCTCACTTGCAATGTTTTGTGTGGGCAAATAACAGTGTGTTTTTGTGTTGCCTGTGGTTTCTGTTTGGAGTCATAATTTTAGTCTGATTTTTAGCGATGTTACAGTAAGAGTCCAGATGTTTCTTTGAATGAGAACAAAATGACATTTTGGTTGTCCGTGTAAGAGACTCTGATCACCTTATTTTGGTTCATTAAGCGTGCTAATGCTTGAAGCTTGGATTGAATTTAGTATCTGAAGTTTGGCAGGATTGCAGACTGTGAAAGTTTTTATTTTTTTGCTTTGCTATTTCTATGAATGGAACATATTTTTAAAGTCTTGGGCAAAAATAAACAAGCCATAATTTGTATGTACTTATTAGAGATTTGTGATACTGCCATTAGTTCATTCCTTGAAGTATGCAAAATATATTTGGACTCAAGTCCAGAGCTGAATGGAATCTTCCTAGATCTAATTGCAATCCTAGGTTGCTGTGTCCATGTTAAAAATGGGCAACTCTACAGGGAGATTTTAATATTTTTTTTTTCTCTTGAAGAATTGTTCCTGCATAATATAAAGGAACTAAGTGATTGGTCTGCAGATAGGACATAGGGAATACAGGTGAAAACCAGAATCTGGATGTTAGTTTAACAGATTACAGTTGCAATTCCAGAAAAGGAGCAATGTTTAGCAGTAAGGTGTTGAAGGCTAAAACGTCTTAGGCAAGAACAATGTGCTGAGAACCAAATAGGATAGTTTATAAAGAAGGGATGAGGATGGATGTGGGTTTGAAGAGAGAAGTAGATTGCAATGACGAGCCTCGTATCTGGGGGCACTTGGATACAAAGGCTAAAGAGGATCTGGAAGATGGCACAAGGGGAAAAAAGAAAAGGTATTGTGACTGCAAAGAGAATTGGAATTTTGCCAGGGTGAGGCTTCTCTGTTCCTAAGTAAAAAGACATGGGACATGGATAAGGGGGAGAGGTAGAATGGGAACTGGGTAGAATGAGCAGATAAGTTTTGCATTGAGCAGTGCTCAGCAGTTATTCCCTTGATCAAATAGCATCAGGATTTCATTTTCATGGCCTTGGTTTGCACTGAGTATGGTTCTGCAGCAGGATCAACCCCAGTCTTCCAAAAGCAGCAGCAGCAGGTGTAGGTAAGGACAGCCTTATTGCTGCTGGGACTGTGCTCATCTCTGTAACCAAAAGTTTCCCATTCAGCTGCAAATTGCATCTTGATTGCAGAAACTTGCTTTGGCAGAGAAGGTGATGATTTGCATATTGCTTGAGCTTGAAAAGGATGAAGGGGGATCTTTCCATTTGGTTAACAATTGTAGGTGATACTCCCAGTGTCTCTGGCTGCTGCTTGCAAATGCAGAATGAAGCTCCAGTGAGCCTGGCTGTTTGTGTGCCACTTCTGAGCTGAATCATCAGCATTAAAAACCACATTCAATGCTTTACTCAGAGTACGCGTGGTATTTCTATAAGGGAAGTTACAGTCACACTGGGTGGAGGAACCTCCCTGTCTAGCTATGGGAATAGTGAATACAAGGAAATGCTTGCGGTTCTGGACATGATGGCATCTTTTGGTATTTCTCTGCTATTTTTTGCACTGATGCATTTCATTTGGCAGTTGAAAATTTCATAGCAAACACTCTGTAAGATGCAAACACTGTTCCAACGTTTTATGTTTTGGGATGTTAATGGATTATTTATTTTCTTTCCTCCCTGCTGAATGTTTCTTTTTCTTGTGGAGGTAAAGCTGTATGTGAACTGCATACTGAGGGGGGCTGCTGCCCAACTAAGGCAGGCACACAGATGCTTCTAGTGTTCCTGAGCATCATGAGTGGACTTTGGGAGCCACTCACAACCTCTCCTGTCCAAGACTGGAGTGTGCTTTCCCTTCCCCTCTCTCTAAACATTGTGCAACATGCCTGTGATCCCCATAGTGTTTCTTAAGCTTCAGATGAGGAAAATCATAATTTATTCTGGTCAGCAGCCACATAGCACTGGAGAACGGACAGTGCTCTGCTTTACGTTCTGCTACAACTGCCATCTCCTTTTTTTCCTTATCCCAGCAGTTTCAGCTGAGGGTGAGAAATACTTGATGCCCACAGTCTCTGTTCATATTCTGTCTTTAATGAGACTTTTGGGACCTGTAAGGAATATTTTGTGGGACTCAGTAAGTGTAAGTTCCCATGTATTGTGATGAGAAGTGCATATAACTCAAATTTTTGTGGGCTTCATTGTATTGGCCTAAACTTTGACCCTGTACCACTGTGACCTAGCTTCCTGGCAACTTCTGAATCAAGGCCCTTTCATCCCAGCTGTGTGATAGATCCCAAGCAGGAGCGTGGAGTAAATGTGGTTTCTTATTCATGAATTAAGCCTTAAATGAATTGAGCAACACTGGTGTATTGTAAAAGGCAAGGAAAGATTGAAAAGGTCTTTTTAGAGGACCAGTGCTGAAGGTGTTTGGATTGAGACAGAATAACTTGGAGGAGTTATAGCTGGGCGGATGAGTTTATTATTTCTTCAGATTTTTAAGGCCTCCTTTCACTTATTAATAAATTCTCGTCCGCTATCTTTACCTATCTAATTTTGAAGAAAAATAAAAGTGATCTGTGGCATAATTCTCCTTTCTTTAGTCTTTGTTGATGAAAGGGGTGCTTACATGCAACTTTTAAATAATGAAGGCTTCCAATGTGCACTATTTATATTCCCTCTTGTCTATGCTTACGTTTTCGTGGAAATGAAACTTGACTGAATATACTTTTCATTTCCTCTTCAATATTTTGTTAGTGCACAACCACACTTTATTGAATTTTGCACAGTACAAAATGCAGCCCTGTAATTAAATTAGTCCATTTTGAATGTGGAATATTAAGATATAATCCCTTTCACTTTCTGTGTCACCAAGTCTGAGAGCAGACAGTAAATTTGATTTTTAAAATATTTCCATTAAGTCTAAAGTCCTCAATTTATCTATCAGAAATGATGAACAGCTAGCATTGTTCTTACTGACTCCATTTGAAATTTTGGAGTGTCTGTCGCTTAGGAAAATCAGGTCTGTCTTGTGAGAAAGACATTTATCTAAGATAGAGTGGTATTCTGTAGCCGATGCATAAACTGGAGAAACCTTTGGTAGTTAAGAGACAAGTGGAAATACAAAAGCAAATGAACATCCATAGTCATTCATGTGCCCGTTGCTAGTTGTAAACACCACACATAACTGCATGGCTGGAACACCTTCAAACATGGCGCATCTCCAGCATTTCGGGTTGGTCTTGCTTACTGCTCTGCTGCTAAGAGCTATTAAAATGCTAGCCAATATTTGAATTAAACATAGCCTGTCTATTCCAGGTAATTAATATCCCTATCACAGACTTACTGTCACATTTTCAATTGATTTTAAGCTGCATCTGATACATGCCATTGAATAAACAGGACCTCTTCCCCACCTCCCAGCTAACTGCTGTGCACTGGAATGGGTCATTTTCAATTCATCTGTGGTTTTACATGTGTTGTTTTCAATTTATGTACATAAGATGTGTACTTAAGTGTTGAAGAAAGCTGTGGATGTTCCAGTTACTGTTTTGGCACTGGACAATGGATACCTTTTTAAAAATATAGCATCTCCAGACTTGTAGGTAGCAATTTTGTGTGGCTGATCAATGGGTGCTGTATGTGTGGGTCTGTGGTACTTCCATGGGGAAGAGTAATGAAGTGAACGCAGGGGTGAGGCTTGATGATCTCAAGAGATCCCTTCCAACCTAAACGTTCCTGTGATCCTGCGACAGCAGGAGCTGCTGAAGTGTATGCATAGCGCTACTGGGCCACAAGCTGTTTCCGAAGCTGTGCAGGAAGCTCTGCCTCTTGCCTTTTTCAAAGCTAAGATGGGGAACAGCTGTTTGGAGAGCAAATGGCTCCCCAACAATCAACTGCCCCCTCCTGTGCATGGCCTGCAGAGAGCATGGAGCTGCCGTGGCTCTGCCTGGGCAGGGTTGGGGTGCTCCCCTATGTGTGTGGGGCCTGGTGCTCATGGGGGACCGGCTGCTGGGTCGGTGGGACAGGGCAGTTGTTTCTGCCCAACAGAACTGTCTGTGCAGGCCAAGCAGGGCCCCCGCACTTGCACTGATTTACCCGACTTCTCTCCCTTCTGAATGCATCAAAACCTACATACGCATCCATGAGGTCAGTGGGCTCATAGAAGGAGCCTTTGGCTTTAGGGCTTAACTGCTGAGGAGCTTTCATCAAAATATCTTCTCTCTTTTCAACTGTTTGATGTTTCATAACAAATAGTTAAATAATGCGAGAATTCTTTTGGTTTAGTCTCTCAGCTGAGTTACTGATGTAATACCCTGGGGAACCCTGAGTTTAAAATACGCTATTGCTGTCATTATAGCCTTATATTCCATGTATTTTCATGCTGCTCTCAATCTGTGCCTTTCTAGCCATTAATGCCACACAAAGCTTTCCCTTGGGAAAGTGACCAGAAGCAGCCTGTAGTTGACATTAGGGATCTCAGGGGAGACAAACAGAGAAATGGAAACTGACTGTAGCATGAACAATTTCTCCATGAAACAGATATCATGTGGAAGATGTATTTTTTTTTTTTCCCCCAAGCAGACTTTTCCCTCTATTAGTACTGCTGTAGCAAATCTATTTGTTTGTGGTAGAAAGAAAAATTTTTTGGTTTAATTCACGCAGACCTGACTCTGAGCTTCACAGGCCTGGCTTTTGCTTTCACCATGTAAAGATGTAAACATCTAAATAATAAACCAAACAAATTCATTATATTGACGGCAACAATTCATCTAAGCGAACTTTGAAGGGACTATTATTTTACCAGGAATTAATCCCACCCCACCACGTTTACTTTTATTAAGAAAAATCATCTTTGCCTTTGCTTGCATGTACACTTGGTGGTAATCATACATACATACAGGGAAGGAAAGTTTCCTGTGCAGTTTATTTCAATAAACTATTGTGTATCAGAATAGATGCCTGCATTCCATTGCAATTTAGTTTTCAGCAGTTTGTCCAAAATAAAATAGAAGATGAAATAGCGGAAATATCTAACTTCCATGCATCAGGAAATCATATGTAAAAGTGTTGTTATTGCTGGCTTCGCCCAATCTGCTGTTAGCCCTGAATCCTTGTTAGTGACCTGATGAGACCGGATTTCATCCCGTCTACCTGCTGGGTGGAAATGCATGTCACAGCAGCAAAAGCATCTGCTTCCTCTAGTTCAAAGCTTTGGCAGTGGTGTGTTTGATTCTTAAATTGGTCTTAGAAGTTGTTTGGCAAGAGTGTGCTTAGTCATCTGTATTTTTATTTTTGGTTCGTGTCACTCAGCAGCAGCTCTTGGTTACATTCTTCCATGAAAAATGCACAGGTTTGCTTTCTTTTATAGTTTTGAATATCTTTAGGTTTGAGTGGTTAACACCCTGAACATCTGGGTGGCACTAAGAAATGAAAAAGCTTTTAATTCATAAAGCAGCAATGATTAATATCTGTGCCAATAACTCCCCTGCCTTCTCAAAGAAAAGAAAGTTTATGAATGGGTGAGTCATATTGGTGCAGATGGTGATATCAAAAATAATACATAATCAAGAACAAATATTTAAAGTGACTTTCACCTGTGTACAAACATACCAGGTGCCTTTCAACAAACCGAATGCTGTGACAGCCAGAAAGATGTGCAACTTGCGGGTTATTTGATTGAGTGATATCTGGTGGATAAAGTACTTTCTCAGTCTCTCCAAGTTTCAGAGCTGTGCGAGAACAAAATATCTCACCATCCTTCTGCTTGTCTTGACACTATGGTCTCTACCTCTTTAATATTTAGGCTGTACATTCTAGCTAATAGGTAAGCCTCCCTCTCGCAGAGTGCCTGTGACTCTAGAAGCAGCTCTTTCCATTACGTCTGATTAAATTAGACTCTTGCATACACATCCTACAAAAATGTTATGGGTAGAAGGCAAAGGTTTTCTACGTTGCAAGAGTGTGATAAGGTTTTGAAGTTGCACAGATGAGCCAAGTACTGTGGTTCTTACTCAAGAAAGAAAAATGCTGCTGAGATTTTACCTGAACTTAAATCATTTTACATGAACTTGACTTCAGTCAATATTTAGTAGGCAGAGAAGGATGCTCGTTGCTTTGTGCAGCCAAAAAATACCTGTCCTTTTACAGAGCTTAAGAGTGGGGATTAGACCCAATGCCAAATCTATTCCAGACTTGTACAGTACAGGCTGACAAGTAGAATATTCATCGGTATCTATTATGGCTTTTAGATATACCTGTGACTAGTAGTGAATGCAGGGAGACTACTAGCTGGTTGGACTGGCTAATGGGAAGTAAATTTTGTCTTTATATCCGAGGGAAAGCTCATAACCTGGGCGACGCTGAGTGGAGCAACCAAATTTCCCAGGTACTTCTGAGAAAAGGAAGGATTCTGAAATTGTGCTGAGTATAAACTCTGCTTTAAAACTACACGTGGTTATAGAAAAGTGTATGAATGTAGAAGTTTACTTGGTAAACAAAAAACTGCATTAAGAGGCTATGGTTTTGGTCGCAGATGGGAAACTCTTCAGGGTAAAGACCTTTTGTTGGTTCAGAGCAAAACAGAATAGGAACTTTACTGTCCTGAAGATGGTGAGTGCTATAGTAGCACTGGTAAATACACCAGTAAGCTCTTTATGTTGCTGCTTTTATAGCTTTGAAATAAGCATTCTCAGTCTTCACACTTAAACAGATATGCATGTTGTCAGATAGGAACTAAAATACTTCAAAGGACCCTGCAAATCTAATTTATTTTGCCCATCATGTAACTGGGAAAATAAAGACTGAAAGATTAAGTTATAAAATCTATGTCATTGCAAGTAAGTAATGACTAGAATGAGTCTTATTTTTTTTCTGACTTGTAGGTTTATGGCAGTTCTTTTGCCCCTAATGAATTTAAAGAACACTAAGAATTTAAAGGTAACTTTGTTTTACAAAATATTATGTGACCATTTTGAAGAAAGACATGAAAACTCACTAAGTCAGTAATGGAGAAGACTTGACTGGTTACCTAGACCAAACCTACCATGTCTTAGTCATCTAACGTACCATTCTGTGGGCAGAGGTAAAATTAAGAATTCAATGGAAGAACTGCTTCTGAAACCTGGTATTTTGTAGCTGGAAAGCACAGGACACCAATGTGGCTAACTTGATATGCCAACTCTAACCACTCTATGTATGCTGAAAAAATATTTGCAATAGTTTAGAAGGTCTAATACCTTTTGTGGCAACATAGTTTGCCCTCTCTTTTGCCCTATTCCCCTGACCGACCCTCAAAAAAATTGTAATTAAAGTGATGGGGTCAACCTAGTGGATGTAGATAACTGACCTTTTTTTGATTCTGTTCTCATATCATGCACATGGTTAATCATGAGAAGCTTCATCTTGCTTTGAGATATAATAAGGGCCATTGAACTCCAAAAATGTAATGTCACAAAAAAAGAATGTGTTTGTACTAATTCCTATTAGCTGTGATGCTGGCACTATAAAAGCTTCTGTACATCTTGCACTGTTTTATGTTTTAGTTGCAAGCACAAGACACTGCTCATTAGAGAAATCGGAATATCAAAACAGCATTGAAACAATTTTGATGAAAACATTCATGGAATGTATTATCCATACATAAATAACACTACAAGTATTATTCATTCTGACCTTATGTCTTAGCAAGAAATTATCTCTTGAACTCTGTAACTAGGCAGGACTGCAAGGCAAAAGTGTAGAAATGGCTGAGCTGCAAAAGAAAAGCAAATTCTTCAAAAATAAACTTGGAGCAGCAGGCACTGTGAGAGACTGTTACAGTTTACCGTGACTTGAGTGTAATACTTATGAATCAGTAACTTGCATGTAACTTACAGTGTCATCATAGAGTGGTTTGGGTTCGAAGGGATCTTAAAGACCAGGGACACCTTCCACTAGACCAGGTTGCTCAAAGCCCCATCCAACCTGGCCCTGAACATATCCAGGGATGGGGCAACCACAGCATCTCTGGGCAACCTGGGCCAGTGTCTCGTTGACCTCACAGTAAAGAATTTCTTTGTAGTAGCTGACCTAAATCTCCCCTCTTTCAAGTTTAAAACTGTTACCCCTCATCCTATTGCTACACTCCGTGATAAAGAGTCCCTCCCTATCTGTGATGCAGGCCCCCTTTAAGTACTGAAAGGCTGCTGTAAGGTCTCCCTGGAGTCTTCTCTTCTCCAGGCTGAACAACCCCTACCTCTTTCAGCTTATCAACCAACACTCCCAAGTCTGTCTCCTCAGGGCTGCTGTATTTGTGCTTGGGATTGCCCTGACCTGCATGCGGGACCTTGCACGTGGCTTTATTGAAGTTCATGAGGTTCTCATAGATCCTCTTCTCAAGCCTGTCTAGGTTCCTCTGGATGGCATCCCTTCCCTCCAGCGTGTTGATGGCTCCACACAGCATAGTGGTGTTGGCAACGTTGCCGAGGAGGGTGCACTCAATCCATGTTGGCTGTTGCTGATTACCTCTTTATCTTCCATGTGGTTTACCATAGTTTCCAGGAGGATCTGCTCCATGATCTTTCCAGGCACAGAAGTGAGACTGACTGGTCTGTAGTTAAAAATGGGGGTTATGTTTCCCCTTTTCCAGTCAACGGGAACTTCACTGGACTGCTACGACTTCTCACATGTGGTGGATAGTGGCTTAGCAACTTCATCCAGCACTTCCCTCAAGACCTGTGGATGAATCTAATCGGGTGCCATGGATCTGTGCACCTTCAGGTTCCTTAGATGGTGTTGAACCTGGTCTTCTCCTGCAGTGGGCAGTAACTCATTCTCCCAGTCCCTGCTTTTGCCTTCCATGACTGGGGTGGTGTGGCTAGAGCCCTTGCTGAGGCAAAAAAGTATTGAGTGAAGAAAATATAATCCGTATGATGGTCACAAATACAAACCAGTACATTGTGTCTGAATTAGAAATGCTGAATCTGAATTAGATATGCTGGTTATGCTTATGGATGCTTTATCCTGCTTTCTTTTTTTTTTGTGCAGTTATGATAATATAATACAATTTATAAAATCAGGTCAATATATTGACCTCCTCAATTTATCTACACAAGGCTTTGTTGTTTGTGCATTAGGCCTGTGATTTTTATACTGTTTTCTGCTACTGGAGTACCTTCCTTATATGAACCATAGGATTTCCTTAAAGTTCTGCCTATAATATCTCCAGCAACCTGCTTTCTTTCTGATGTGTGGCTAGTCCTGTTTAAATTTGTCACTTTTGGTCTGGCTAGCTGCTAATGGCAATTGCCTGGGAGCAGCTGGTAGCTTAAAATGAGATCAACTTGGAAGAAGTGAATCACCTTTTCTTATCATTCAGGTAAGATTCTCTATTTCCATGAGCTGAAAAAAAGAGGGACATAAGCCAAATTATAGCTCTTGTAATTCTCTCAGCTTTAGCTGAGCTCATTTTTAAGGAATTACAGGTGCTGAAATACCTAGTCAGCAGGAAACAAAATACTGAAAAAAGTGTTATTTAAGTTGTCCCACTGCTACATAACTTAGAAGTTAATCAATGTTTCTGAGTTCAAAAGAGAGGAAGGTCAACATGGATTCTGATAAAGTTTATCTCACATCAGTAAGTTCAGAGGCTGGAGAGGGAAAATGAGCTGGATGCTTTTAATTTGTATAGCAATTCCCGAAAAAATCAGTTAAGTAGATGCAGATAATATGGACCCGTGCGTAAGAACATTCAGTGAGCTGCTTGGAGAAAAGCAGAGCTATGCAGGGCTGTAGAACAGACAGGATATTTTTATAGCTCCTTGTTTTTGTTTTCATTATGTCCACCTTCTTCATTCTTGTGGATAAGTTCCAGAAGGTAAAACATGCGTGGACGCACACACAAAACTGTTACAACAGTGAAAGCAAATCTTCTGAGTTAAATATTTAAAACTCTTGACTGCTTCTGCAGTTAAGTGGCTTGTTTAATTCAGATGAACTGAGTACCATGCTAGAAACAAAAACTGGTGAAATTCAAGGCCCATTAAAGCCAGGGGAATTTTCCCAGGCTTTTACTAAAGGCCTTCTCCACTTGCAAGTAGTCCACCTTATTTGATTTATAGCGTTGAGATTCTGTTGCTGATTTGCTCTTGGTTCAGAGTGCGGTACTCAGCAGGGCAAAAATATTATACCCTAGCAGAGAAGCAAAGTCTATTTCAGCATCAGAAGAGAACTTGATTAAGAACAGGGTTTTAGATGCAGTAGGATATGGATAACTACGTGCACAGCAGCATTTTGCAAAGAGATGGATCTGCAGGTGCTGCAAGCAACACCTTCCATTACCCAGAAAAGAGAACTTCAGAAGAATCTGATCTTTTGCAGTTTGTGCATTCGGTACTGAAAGTTGTCTTGATGACACATATATTTCCTGAATGATTTTATATTTTTTTTCCTAGCAGGAAATATAGTTGATACAAAAGTCGGAATGATGTCAGAAAATGTGGAATGTCTGCTAGTTAACCCAGAGTTCAGAGATTTACTTAGAAAGACAGACATGCATTAGAGACTCGTTTGGGCTGGGATAGGGGTGGGGATGAGTCTAGGAGACTGATTTTTGGGACACAAACTGGTTCTAATACTTTTTTTTTTTTGGACATATGTGGAAGCAGAAGGGGAAAATGCAGTTCATTAAGAGTATTGATATCGGCATGTAATGTTAGAAGTGCTGGCAAATTTTTTTTTCATAATTACACTGTACATCTCCAGATTTCTTCTTGTGTTTTTACAGAGCTATATAGTTTCCAGCTAAATATGACATGATCAGCTAGTTGCTGAAATAAACGGAAGCAGATTTGGTAAGGCAAATACATTAGTTAGGATTTTAAATGCACTTACTCATTAGTAAATAACTGTCCCATACAAAACCATAGACTTTAATAATAACCAGAGGTGGGTTTATTTCATTTAAGGGTGGAATTCTTTGGAAATCTGTTTATGAAAACCAATTTTTTCATCTATTATTTCAGCTTGCTGTCAGCATTACAGATAAAACTTGATTTGAGGCTTGTTTTAGCTGTTGTAATGTGAAATTACTGGACTGTTTTTGTACAACTACTTTCGGAAGGTGCTGCCTCCAAAGCTGCATGCCTTGTCCATTTGCCTAGCTGTTCAGAAGTGAGTGGATCTAGTTTAATGCTGATGTCCTTCTGTATCACGTTATGAAACAAATAGATCTTCGGACCAATTTATTGGGCATATTTTCCTGCAGAATTGCCTAAATCACAATACTCCCTGAGCAGAAGCAATCATCGTGTTTTAAGCCAGAAGCAGTTATGAAGATCCTCCAGGTTTCTCACTGGCCTCCCCTTGCAGAGAGCTCTCCCCGCAGAGTATCCCCGCTTCTGCCTGGAGCGGATGATCGAAGAAATGTCAGCCAAGCTCCAGGGCCTCTCTGCGTGTTTTCCCGAGGTAGCTGCTGGGCTTCTAACACTGCGTGTGCCAGCACCTCTTCTGCAACAGAATGAAGTGCCTTGAGTTGTGCCTTAGCTGAATTTGTCTGCGTTGGCAGTTGGTAAAGCAACCTCAGGATGGATCTCTGATTAGGAGGATCTAAAAGGGTCTAAAAGTGGATCCCAGCTTCAAAAAAGTTTCCTGGCTTCTCTCCTGTATAACTCCAGCCCACCGTAGCCTCCAGAGAAGGCTTTTCTACCTGTGAAGCCTTTTCTCTATGGCTTTCAAATTCGTTGGCATTCCTAAAGCCATAAAGTATATTTTCCTCTCTATTTCCTTCTGCACACGGAAACTAAGGGGCCAGCCCCGTCAGTAGGGGTCAGGGAAAGCCTGAGCTAATCCTGCCTTCAGCACAGGAAGGAATGGTGGTGTAACAAAATTGAGACACTTAAGCCTGCAGCCTCTACCAGGTTTCACACAATTTTGTTAAACTGTCATATAAATGGACACGCACACTAAGCACAAAATATTTAAATTCCTTTCTGCCTGCAATACAGGTGTCTAAAAAAGACACAGCTCCAGGGTTCACAAGGGCTAAACCTGCTCTTAGTTTTCTTTAAGAATAAATCTGAAAGAAAGTCTATATCTAGGTTAATTCCAAGTGTTGTGTGGCTATGGAAGACACATGAGATGTGAGTATATGTCATGTGCCTGACCTGAATGGCATTTCTCCAAATGCTGAGTTTTTTCATGTCTCTACAGTAAAGAAACAGATTTTCCTCCACCCATCTAACTTTTAAGAGAATTTAAATTCTGCAAGCAAGTCCACCTTCCAAAATCAGTCTTGAAACTCAAACTGTTTCACTGTTTGATGTTGAGAAGTATGCCTAGGACATGCAGTAATCACATTCCATGGCTGCCACGTCACCAGCTCGTGTTCCCTGTGGAACAGGAGCTGTGTCGCATATAGATCCATCTCTTTAACCTGCACTGGAGTCTCAGGTAGAATACAGATTTCCTGCAGGTTACACAGTCCTGCGCAGAAGAAAAATAAATCTTTAAACACCATTAAACTTGAATGTACATGCACGCACATACAAGTTTATACAGTATAATTGTTTATCAATCACCAACTCTCTTTGTTGGGCTGTTTTTTTCTTTTTTCTTTCCTTTTTTCTTTCTCTTTTTTTTCACTCTTCCCTTAGGAATTGCTTTTGAAGGTATTTTGATTAGTTGTGTAATTAGCCACTTGTACAGTTAAAAGCAAACTTTCAGGTCACATACTGTATGTTTACTCTTTGGCTTTAGGAGAGCTTCATTCAGAAGAAATTGCTATTGTTTCTTTGCCTTCCCATGGGAAAGCTTTAGTTTTGGAAACCATTCAACGAATGCAAGGTATGCAAAGAATACTGTACAGACAGATCTTGAGTTTGCCAAACTTTTTTTTTTTTTATAGTCAGTAGTTACCAATTACTTTCTTCTGTATAAAGGCAGAGATTTTTCTTATGCATGCTGCCGTGCACTGAGCTTTGATTTCTCGATGACCCATGAAATTGATAACTGTCAGTGTCCTCTCCTCCCTTTCCTTTCTGCCCCCATCCTCTGGACTGCACCAGCTCTTAAATAGGATAAAATGGCTTACCTTAGCTGGTCCTGAGTGATTGCCTCAACCATTCTTGAGAAAAAGCTAACATCCAGGAATACAGTGATATAATTGTCTGAGTTGTTACATTTCTGTGCTCAAGTCTGTCATATCTCTCTTACTTCCAGTGAAATGGGTGTCTATTACAACCATAGAGAACATTTTAAGATCGAGGGTTCGCCGGAGAGCTGAAGATGCTCATGAAGAGCTTCATAATTGCTTTTAATCAGAAAAATGCTCTTTAGATGTCTTGCCCACAGTGATCAGTACATTCAGTGATTCAGGAACTATTTTCCTGAATCTCTGTCATATCATTATATAGTAATGGTCCCATCCCTCTTTGATCATAGATTTAATACACAGCTGTACTGAGTCCAAAATACATTGAATATTTCCCCGTTCTATAATAGACTCAAGGTCTGGTGCTGAAATCAGTGGCTTCCACAAGAGCATTTGGAAAGGTCGAAGATCTGGTGATGGATCATTTTCACAGTCTCAATTCTTACCGACCTGCCCTCACAGAATGAGCAAGGTAATGTGTGACACAAAGCCAGAAATGATGATTTTAGGCCACCTGAGGATTATGCTGTATATGGGCAAGGTCTGGCCAACTGCTTAGAGCAGCTCTCCTTTTATTTTTGGTGCATCTGAAGTGAGGATATTGGTTTTGGCAAATAGTTTTGCTTGTTTAGTCTTTCTCAAGTGATGTCTTTAGTAGTATGGATGGAATATTCTCTACAGACACTGTAAAGTACACAGTACAGTTTGCAGCTAGGATAGCGATGTTTGCACATACTAGGTATGACCGAGAGCCACCATGCTCTGGGTGGGTGGTGGACATCAGGTGTGCATTCATGATTTTACTGGAGCGGTGGGTATGTGCCTAGCTCTGAGAAAAGACGTGTTGCACCAAACCCACTAGTCAGTGTAAGGTCTATCTGTTTGTTCATTTGCATAGCAACGAAGTCTTTAACTGTGACTGAAGGATTAATCTAGTTTGTGAAATATATTATTTCAGTTCAAGTGGATATGTAAACTCTCTGGTTTGCTTTGGTTCTAGGGTGAATTTTTCAATTATTTAATCTCATGTTATTATAGTGATAAGGTACTTCCTAATGAAAATTCTGGGCATACCTCCTGAAGATAATTTTTGAACACTTAAACCGTGGTTATATGCACTTCTCATCTGAAAATGGTAGATACTTTTTTTTAGGCATCTGTTATGTTAGGCTCATCAGAAGAGGAGTGTGATTTTTACTGACAAAAAGGAGAATTCTCTGTAAAATACAATGAATTATTATATAGTTAATGAACCAGTGCTATCACTCTATCTTTTTGGTAAATTTCAATCTTGTAATATCTAACTATACTGTCTTATAAATGGCACAGTAGAAAATCAGCAGAAACTTCCAATTGCTGTGTTGGTTGGTAGAATTAAAGTTTCTCAGAATTATACTATTGGTATAGAAGAAACCATAGCATGAAAATAAATTTGGATATTACATCTTGTGCTATAAAACATGAAAATTCCATCAAAGGTGACACCTTATACCTTGCCTGTTGATTTAATTGCAATGCAAATAAAAGAATCCCTTAAATGTGACAGGAAACACTTCCTAACTGCATCATGGTGGTTTGGCTGTGAGGGACTGTCATGAGGAAACACTTGGGCACCAGGGTTACATAAACTCTCTTCTATTTAAAGTCTTGAAAGTTCTGCATAACTGTCATACATGTGGTGACCTTTCCTTCTGTTGCTGTATCGCAGCAACTGAACTTTGACAGGCTGCATGGGACACCTCTGCTTGCTTGTTAATTCACCTTTCTTTTCTTCTTCTATGCATTAAAAAACAAAAACAACCCTCTCTGAGTAGAACTGTCTAAATTCTCAGGAAAAAAAAAAATCTGTTCTTTGGTGACCACAACTTGTGCGTTCTGTATTTGGGTTGTTGGAGGTGACTGAAACGCTGCATCCAGCTTGTGCTTGGCTTACCGTCACTGAAAGCCTGCTTTTCATGGACTATCTTGCCATAGATCATTCTATTCTGTGTTTAAAATTGATAGCACTTTGAAGCTTGCAGGGAAAATTTTCAGCAGTATTAAAAGCAGTGTTCTTGATTTTGTCTAATCTGACCTGATCTAGCACAGAAGGAAATCTAATAGCTGCTGATCTTCTGGGAGTGCATGACCATTGTGTCTGTCATTTGTCTTTAAAGCTTTTGACTGTGGTGAGTAAAAGACTTACTTATAGCCTACTATGTTGAGTAAAAGACTTGCTAAGAGGCTTGGAGTGAGCAGGATAGGGTTAGTTGGGGGCAGTTAAACACCTGAGTCGGGTATGGACTTCCCCAGCCAGGCTATGGTGTCTCTGTTTCACAAGGTGTGCGGGGCCCAAGAGAAGGTTCATGGGTAGGGATGAATTATGGTGCTACTGGGGATTGGTTGACTTCATTATCCAGCACTTCTGTTAATGTCTGGATTTTGCATTGCTCCTGGTCTGAACTGTATAGTCATACTGAAGCACCTGATGTCTTGTCCTTATCATTAGGACAGAATGAACTGCAAGCCTCGGAGGAAAGTAAAGCAGAAGTATAATGAAGGTGTGGGTGTTTTTTATATATATATATAAAGCAAGGACTCCATATCAAATGACCCTGAGGGAAAGTTAACCATTCCCAGGCAGAGGTGTGGTGGGAACTCAGATAAAATTTTGTACATAGCCTGCAGGAAGAAAAGCTTAGGGTAAAATCTAGTGTATTTAAATACATCACAGTCTTGCAGCCTGTAGTGCTGTGGCAGACTCCTGGCTCCGTAAGCCAGGACTGGCACCCTCTTCCAGGTAGACCCCAGTGGAACTACTGGGGAAGGGGTGCTCCATGCCACAGAGACTATAGCATTGTGTGAGCCTGTATGTGTCATCTTTTCAAGAATATGCTGATTATGCTCATTTCCTGAAGTATTTGTGTATGCTATTCTTTCCCCAGCTTGTGTGTGTGTCGATGAGACCAGAGGAATCGCATCTCCTTACCTCTAAAGCCCACGCTTCAGGATTTGCTTCCAATATATTGATCTTCCCTATCAGAGCCTGTGCCCAAAAAGAGAGGAATAGAAAACAGAGCCTTACAATGTATTTCTCTGAATGTCCTTTTTATGCATTGGTTTAAGGGTATTCAGTTATTCTGAGGATATCTTTACTCTGATGAAAAGAGAACAAGCTGCATCCTCTCACCCACTGTTACAGTTTTATAGGATGTTTTGCTTTAATCATGACTTGAATAAATAAACAATATATCTGTGCAACACTCCAGATACTGAGAACCACATTGTAATGCAGTAGGTTAGGAGGTGGAGCAATAGCAATTGTTTCTCCTGCTTCCTATTAAAGTAATTGTTACCAGTCCTCACAGGATCTTACTATCTGTAGGTGGGGCAGGGAGAGAAGTGTCTGAAAGGACTTCTTTGGGTATTGCATTTCCATTTTGTCACGTGTAGAAACTGCTCATGCAGATCTGACCGGAGTTCTTTTTATCAGTATCTTATCATCAGGCCCCAAGTTATTGACCAGTATGAAATACAGTAGGGTTTTATGAATGGAGCCACATAATGAATTTGGTTGTTTGAGTCTGAGAAATTATGTGAAGCTGCTGAACTGGAATTGCAATAATCCAGAACATGCACAGAGTTTCCTGGTCTCATTAACACTGAGGTTCATTGTATTAGGGTGCACAAAGCTTGGGTCAACAATTTTTATCTCTAACATAGTAGAAGAGATGCAGTGATCCGTTTGCCTAACAAAAAATTCATTTATAAACGAAATCAAATACCAATGATTAGTGTTTAGGAAATGTTTTTGGCAATGGGAGGTCATGGTCTAATTCACTGGAATCAAGCAGGGAGGGGAAACGATTTTCATCCTTTAGCAGTGCAGGTGACCACCAAATAGAGGGTATTTGGGGCTGGGGCACCACCTTTTAAGTCCATTACATTGTAAATAATAAATTATCAAGGAAAGGGTTTTTAAGAAGGAATATGTGTCTTTTTACAATGATGCAAATTCTAACTTTTATCCTATAACCTGAATGTTTAAAGTAGATCAGTATTGACATGAAGAATTGGAATTTCTTTCTTACTTACTGTCCGTCCTCCTCACTTCCAGAGTGCTACGGAGCAGCAGTTCCTAAACTGGTGTCCCAAGTGGGATTGTCATTGTTCTGAAGGTTAAATAGTACAACCAGCTAAAACTCAATCAGGGTTGCAGTTTGCTGCAAGACAGATGTAGAACTGGAGTTGCTGATAATACAGTTGCAACTGGAAAACATAGGAAGCGAAGGCATTTTTCTGGAATGCAGGTCCCCTATGTTTAGGATCTGGTGGGTTAGAGGAGAAATTTGAAAGTGGATTTCCTCAGACCTGAGCGTTTCGATCACAGAATTGATGAATCCACTGAGCAGCTCTGTTGTTTAGAACTTTGCCAGTCAAACCCTTAACTTTCTTTGTTTTTTTTTTTTTCTTACAATGGACTGAAAATAACATCTTTTGTGGAATGTGACATTTGAAGCACAAACATTTTGGTCTTTGTTTTACTAGAAGAAAATAACAAATGTAAAATTTTCTTTGAATGGAACTGATTTTATTTATTTATTGGGTCATGTACCATACCAACATTTCATGAAGTCCCATTCATTATATCAGTGTGCTGTAAAAATTCAACCTTTTTTTTTTGTTGTTTTATTAAAGACATTCCCATAATACTTCTGGAGCACCTATGCTGGGAGGTATCTGAATTTTTCTTTTGCAAATGTTTCCACTCATTTTTCGCATGCAAACCCTTAGCTTCAGTTCTGTCTTACAGTAAGGAATTCCCCAGCTTAAACATGGTGTATGAAGAAATATCTCCTTTTGTTCACCTTAAATTTGTCACGTGCAAGTTTAGTTTGTTGTTCCTAGTTCTTGTATTGATAACTACAGGAAGGTTTTTCTGCTGTTCACCTTTTCTGGGCTAGCCATGATTTTAGAGATCTTAACCACCTGTCCCTCATAATTACCTGTTTGCCAGGCTGAGGAATCCTAGACTGTTAGGGATTGTGTGGAAGCTGTTCTGAACCCTTCATCATGATTATTACCTTTCTTTTTCCATTCTACATGTTATAAGATGGGGAAACCAAAATGGTAGCAGTTGACCTGGGGGCGCATCATGGACTGTTTAGTGGGGAACATTTTGTTCCCTAGTACCTGCCCTCTATTTGTTTTCTGGCTAATATTGGTAGACTTCTCGTGCTTGTGTTATGGCTGATGTGCAGGAATGAATTTGGTACCATTTGGTGAGTTATTCAGTAGGTTCTTCCTACTGTTTACCCTAAATAACCTTGTTCATCTCTGTTTCCTCTACTAATAACCCACACACTTGCATTTGCCCAGGCTACTTAGAAAAAAAGGCCTAGTGTCATTGTGAACTTTGGTGTTTCCTGTACTGAGCTGTTTACCTACAGCTAAAACAAATGCCTAAACCCGTGGGACTAACGTGTCGTGTATCAAACATTGCACTCCTTTCTCAGCTTTCCCTTCCCATGTCCCTTTCCTAGCTATATTATATGTGCAAGTTTCCCAGAGCAGTGATCTTCCCTCCTTCTGTAGCCCTGCAGCTACAAAACAATCAAATAAAATGTAAAGTGAAAGGATAATTAGGATGGGCTAATGTAATTCTGATACAAGGTACTAAATAAATATTTTGTAACTAAAAATTATGAAATAAATACTGTATATGTCCCATGCCCTTTGCTTGCCAGCACTGGTATTAGTTTTTGCGCTTACCAGTGTGTTTCACCCTGCTGTGAGTAGGAGAATGGTCAATCCGTATCACCTTGGTCTCTGTGCTCAGGGTGATACCAAAAGCCTCTTTCACTGTTAACGTGGATGATTGCCAATGGGAACTGGCTTAAACCCTCAAACTTACTTTACATAACTCATTGAATATCTATGCTAACTCCTAAGATCTTGACATCAGTTTAGAGATTAAAGGATCTATGGTCCACGCAAATCTCATGGTGAAAAATTATTTCTTAATGATATAATGTCTGACAATTGCTCTTGCAACCTATACCAGATGTACTTATTTGTTGCTCTTTAAGAAATGTCTTGCAAGGAGCTTCCCCGCTCTTACATGTGAACTTATAAATGTGCCTCGAAGAAACAGTTCTGCTGTGTAATTGCATTCTATTAGTAACTCTATTAGATTTACATCTCTTTGAGGGCACACTTAGCCTAAAATGAAGAACTGCATGAGATGCAAATCTGTGCATTCAGAGAGCAAGAACATTTTGAGACCACAAGGAGATGAGAGAGTTACCTTAGCACGCAATTGCTCGCTTGCTCTCTCCTGATCTCCATCTCTCTCTCTCCCTCTCCCCTCCTATAAAACCAGATTGTTCTCTGTGATGTAGTTATGTGATTTTGCTGCAGGCAGCTGGTTGAGTTACAAGTAAATTGCTTTCTCCATACCTGTCTTTCAGATGAGTTCACGTATTAGAGTAGATTAAGATTAACAATGGAGGCTACTAATGAAAGACAGGAAGGATGGTGAGGGGAAATTACACACAAAACCTTTGCTGCCTTTTTCCCCCCCCCATCATCTCTGTTATATTTTGCTGTGGCACAAAGATATGCAAAGAGCTTATCACTAGGTAAGTGGTGAGAATCTTTATCAGGTGGACAGTAGTTAATTTGTTATTAAAAGTATTTACTGCAATGAATAATATTATTTCCACATAAAAGGGCATTTGTCTGACCATCTTACTAGTAGAGGTCTCCATGAACTTGTATCCTTTTCAACTTACTTTCAGTTATTTGGGAGGAGACTTCTTTGGAATAATTTTTAGGAAAAAAAAAAAGTAAAAAAAAAAGTCAGCTTACTTCAGACAGTAGCCTGGAGCATTCTTTAGTGGTCTTTACTTTTTCTCTGGATAAATATCACATGTATATTGGTGAATTTATCTTTCTTATTAATTTAAACACCCAAGTTATTCCCTTGTTTCATTCTTTCATCTATATTAAGAGTTTAATGTAGGTAACAATTTGCATTGACCTAGGAGTTGTCATTAAAATAGAATCTGAGCCCTTGCAGTGCTCTCTTCCAATGTGAGAAAACTGTGCATCTGATACTGTAATATTAAAAAAAAAAATTGACTTTAAAATGTCAACTGCTCTATATTGCAGTTTCCTATTTAGGACAAAAGGTTTTTTCAAACAGTGAATTCTCACAAGGTTTCTGAAGGAGGGAAGTTATGTCATTTATTGAAGATGACACAGGAAATCTCTGGCAGAAACTGGGAACACTCCCTCACTCCCAGTTTTGCTTAGTAGCCGTAAGATCTTCTTTCACCCAGCAGTTCCTTTACTAGCATAGGGAATTTGAGATGATGAAAAAATGATCTAAGTGATAAGTAGATAAGCAAATAATAATAATAATGTGCTGCAAATTAAGGCTGATGGCAAATTTTCTGAATTCAGAGTGAACAACAGTGATGTACTTTATTAAGAAAACGGGACTGAAAACCTGCAATGATGTTGTGGAACATTTTACTGATGCTGCCTTGAGCAAATCTGCCTGCAGGATTGAGTTGCAGTGGGACCAGCTGGTAGCTTTGCTTGATAAGCAGAAATATTTGTACTGGTATCCCAGCTTCAGAGCACTACCTTTGAAAACGTCTTTGTCCAGGTGAAAATTGTATGACATCAGGCTGCTCAGACTAATTATGATCGTGTGGAGCTGGAGAGAGTGACACAGTTTTCCTTGACAAATAAGATACGTGCTCTTAGCTCAAGAGGATTATCACTTTTCACTTACGGGGTTCTTTGAATTTTGAAGCATTCTGTGAAGGAGGAAAGTAGATGAATCAAATACCACAGCCCAAACCCAACCAAATCTAACATTCATCCGAAAAATCCTACTGATCTAAAAGTACTAATTGTCAAAAAAACTGCTGTTTGATTTTAATAAGTAGTGTGTTAATGAAATCTCCAGAAACAAGACTTGCTGAGACATCAGCTTTTGTCCTTATTTCTGTCTCATTAGTACACTGCTGTGGCTAAAACTGGTGTGATTTATCATTTCGCTGTAACCTGTCTGGCTAACATTTGTATTCCAGGGTTGCAGCAGTGTGGTTTGTGAATATAGACTTGCACATTGACTCTCTTACTGAAGCTCATAATCCTGTTTATTTTAGTTTCTTTTTTTTTTTTCAAAGTAGCATGAAAACCTTGACAATGTGTCTGCTTACAAATGCCTGTCGGAAAGAGGAGGGGTGTCTAGCAAAACCAACACCAACTTCGTATGCCCGACACAGGCCAATGGCAAAGTCGCAAGAGTCCCTTCTCCCTGGTATCAAGGAGGAAGTACTTGATCATACGTGGCAGGCTGCACCAAATGATCAGTCCGGTTAGCTTCTGTCCAATGAAGTCCATACATATGGAAACAGCCTCTTGCTGGTCTTTAGGGACCCATTTAAATGAAACCTAGAGGTAAGAGTTTCCAGTCATAAAAGGAGCCTTACATTCAAATTCATTTTTCTACTCTGTGTTACAGTAGCTGAAGCTTACTTGTGCCATTCTTTGGGCACCCAGAGGAATGAGATATACATAGCGAATATTTTACTGCAGTTACATATCTGTTATTCATGCTTTTTGTTTTGATGATTTTTTCCATTAATATATTGGAAAAAAAATCCTGAAGCAAATATTTTTCTACTATGAAATCTTCTTTTCTTGGCTTAAATTAAAAAACAAACAAACAAAAAACCCACATGCAACTTACCACCCCCACCTCCCAAAAAAACCCAAACAAAACCCCCAACCTTCACTACTTTAATGCTGGCTTTCAAAAAATGTGGCTAATTTTGATACCTATTTTGAAAGAAACGCTCCAAACAGAAAAGACCAAAGAATTTTCATTTACACCTGTTTAAAAAAAAAAAAGTGGTGTGCATGTGTAAGGGGACATGATGTATAAATGAAAAATAAACCAAATGTGTTTATGTTCAACAGGGGCAACAGTAATAACTGATTAGTTGAAAATAAATTTATGTGGAGGTATAGTAATAAATGCAGAGAATAGGTGATGTATGCCACAGAAGTAGCACTGCACAAATATCCCTAAATTCACAATTGTTTTTTAAATAATTATTTGTTCTTTGAGTCTCTCAATTTTCAGTCTCAAAATGATGTTTCCTGATATTGTTTGTGTGTAGATTTTGAATACTCTGAACAACATGCCTCTTACTTCGAGTTCACATTCTAGAAGAACAAAAGTCAGGGGCAGCTGAGAAGGGCATGTCAGAAAGGATTTTTTCCAGTTTTGAACAGTGAAAATTTGTCTTGCAAGGTAATAAAGCATGAGTAGCACACCAGCTACTTTCCTCGCTGATAAATTACATGCAACTTAAATGACTGGCAGTTTATTTTAAAGGAAGCGTAGATGTATGTTTGGTTCTTCAGTGTAAATTTGGTATTCATACCATCAATAAAAACTCAGTATTTTGAAAGGTTTGTTCCTAAGATGAGCCTTTTATATACATCCCTTTCCCCTCAGACGAATGAGTTTCTTGTAAAGTTGTGTGATATGATGTACTAAGTCTTGACATGACTATCGGCAGTTCCAGTAACTTAAGCAGCCAGTGTTCTTTTGGAAAAGTGCAGAAGCTTAGAACTAATGTCTGGCCCTAATATATGGTGGTAAAAATGAAAAAGATGATGAAATTCAAGATGATACCTATTAGACACTTACCATCGTAAGCTCCATTGCCTGGAATGGAGCTGACTTTCTTACTAGCATAACTATTGCAATATTTTGGGTTTGGGATGGGAATACTGTTGATAGTGCACTAATGTTTTCGGTTGTTGCTAAGCAATCAAAGCCTTTTCTGCTCCGCACACCGCCCCACCAGTGAGCAGGCTGGGGGGCACAAAACGTTGGGAGGAGACACAGCCGGAATAGCTGACCCCAACTGACTGAGGGAACACTCCATGCCATATGAAGTCATGCTCACTATATAAGCTGGAGGAAGAGGAAAGAAGTGGGGGACGGATATTCAGAACTATGGCATTTATCATCCCAAGTAACCATTACAAGTGATGGAGCCCTGCTTTCCTGGGGATGGCTGAACGCCTGCCTGCCCTGATGGGAACCAGGGAATGAATTCCTTGTTTTGCTTTGTTTGCGTGTGCAGCTTTTGCTCTACCTCCTAAACTGTCTTTATCTCAACACATGAGTGTTTCCTCACTTTTATTTTTCCAGTTCTCAACTGTCTGTGTGGTCCTAGTTTCTGGCTGAGGTTAAACCACAACACTTACATAGAAATTCAGAATCATGGAATGATTTGGTTTGGAAGAGACCTTAAAGATTCTCTTGTTCCACCCTCCTGCCATGGGCAGGGACACCTCCCACCAGCCCAGGTTGCTCAAAGCCCCGTCCAACCTGGCCTTGAACCCCTCCAGGGATGGGGCAGCCACAGCTTCTCTGGGCAACCTGTTTCAATATCTCACCACCCTCACAGTAAAGAATTTCTTCTTAATATCCAATCTAAATCTCCCCTTTTTCAGTTTAAAACTGTTACCCCTCATCCTATCGCTATACTCCCTCATAAAGGGTCCCTCCCCATCTCTCCTGTAGGCCCCCCTTGGGTACTGGAACGGGCACAAAGGTCTCCCCAGTGCCTTCTCTTCTCCAGGCTGAACAGCCCCAGCTCTCTCAGCCTGTCTTCATAGCAGAGGGGCTCCAGCCCTCTGATCATCTTCGTGGCCCTTGTTTCGACCTGCTCCAACTAGTCCATGTCCTTCTTAGAGAGGAAGATATTTTGTTAACTGAGGTTAGGCCTGTAAATCTGTACAAAGATACATTCTGGAGCATGAACTGAAGCATAGAGATTTGTGGCTGGCTTTTCAGGCTGAATGTCCACCACTTCTCTGCTTTTCAAGCCTGGGAAGCTTGGGGAAGAGAGTTGTGTAAATGTGCAGTTAAGCATCTCTTGTGGCTGGTTGTCTGCAGTTGCATTTAACTGTAAGCATTGCCCCATAGAGAGGCTTTCGTAATAGTAGCAAAGTGTCCTCCTTACCTAAGGAAAACAAGCTAGAAAAGTCTGTCACTGTTAACATCATTCCCATTCACTGGTTGTTTATTTTGTTATATATACAATGAATCGCATTTAGCTTTCTGGTTATTAGGAATATGGTAAAAAGATTGAGTCTGTGGTATATTTGTATTCCTTGGATAAAGTTCACACCTCCAATAGATCTTAAAGAAGGCATAAAGCCTGTTCTAGGTTCTCAGTAGGGATTTAAGTAGGATTTAAATGGAGCATAGACCATAGATTGACATATAGGAGTGAATTGTGTACGTAGTAGTACGGTAGATGCAAGTACTGATAATACTTTACACTCCAAGTACAATTTGAGATGCTAATATTAGTGACACCTATGGTATGTTTACCTGAAAGTCATTGGGATGTATGATACAAATAGCTGCCTGGAGGGTGGAAGGAGATGCATCCCATGGGGCTTTTCTTGACACTAAAATTATTCTTCAGTGGCTTTATTTCACTATTAAAAAAAGTAAAGCTCCCAGATTCTATTTAGCCCATCATTTTTTTTTTTTTGACAACTGTACAGCAGTATGTGAAGCACAAAGATACAAGCCAATAATTAAAGGAAAAGGTTACACCCTTTTAAGTTGTGATGTTGGGTTTTTTTTAACTATCAACTCTTTCCATAGTAAATGTAAGCATTGTAAAGAATGATAATAGTTACCCCCTTCCCTTTAAACTCCCTCCTACGGAGAGGAAAGCACGAGTGTCTTACAAGGGCCTCTTCCTTCCCTGCCTCTCTGGGTTACTTGTCAAAGGTGAAATTAGTCCTTGTTTGAGAAGATTTAGAAGCACGGCAAGTCTTGTGCTATTAGTGTGCATCAAGGTGAAATCACCTCAGATACCTTATCTTTTCAGCACGTGGTATAGAGCTGTGAATGCTTGCTGACCAACATGGCAGAAGACCAATGCTATATAGAAACAGGAGACCGCAGTGGTGAAGGTCTCTGAAACTACTTTTGAGTCCCACTCTTTCCAATGGATTAAGCGAACAGTTACCATGAGGTTATTGCAAAACCCTGTGAAATATTTTTGGTAGCTGAATCTCTGGCACCAGTATAGAATTCAGCTTATTTTTTTCAAAATGCCAGCTCATGTTACAGTGGAACTAAGTATAAAATATCTATCTGTCCTTGCTGTTATTTTGCAAACCCTAAACTATTTAGCTTGCCCGTGCATTGTGGTCCAAATCATTGTGTGTTTTGGATTGTCAAAATTTATATTTTGGCTTTTTTTAAAGGTATGCTATTTAAATGATTTAGGATACTTAGTGGCATGCATACTAACTGTAAAAAAATCCATCACATATTACCCAGAAGACTAGACAGGCTCCTTGAGGGCTGTTATGGTCTATCAGGTAAATACATACTTTGGAATGCATACTGATGTCAAAAAACATGATCTATTTACCCAAGAGATGCTGTTACAGTATACTAGGCAATTGTGTATCTAGTGAGTGTTTTTTTAACAGCTGATTTTTCTCTTTTTCCAAACTGAGAAGGCTATATCACTTTTGAGAAAGCTGCCATGACCATTTATTGGAAAAATATACCCATTTTCAAAGCTAACGCATGTGCCAAACTGCTAAACTGTGTGCTGTTATTAATATGCATTTATATAGCACTGTAATGTGGCATGTAACAACCTCTGGAACCAGGTTCCTAATAAGCCTATATATTACTATAGCCTTATGTAGTGCTGGCTTTGTTTTGCTGGTAATTGAACAGATGGATTGCTGTTGCTCACTCCCAAGCACTTTGGGTAGTCAGATCAGTGCCAGATCCCCATGTTAACTCCTCAGCGTTGCTGAAGTCCTTATGAGAGATCAGGAACAACATAAAGACACAGCATACCTCATATATAAACAGTGTGTTTTCTGCACGTTAACCACTTAATCTCTGCATCCGAGGTAGCTGTATCCTCTTAGCTTTGTTTCACAGCTGAATAGTCTGTGGTATTGAGAGATTTAATGACTTTTCAAAGTTTAACCAGCTGCTCCTGATGTGGGGATGCAACATGTTGTTTTCTCAAAGTAAAACATTCTGGGCTTTCTGCATGTT
>VXBO01011703.1:248995-265640 GCA_013400135.1 Rhinoptilus africanus | reverse complement strand
ATTTTTCACCCCCCCCCCCCCCCCCTTATTTTTGAAATAAACATGCATGCAACCAGACAACAGACAATTTCCCATTCACGGTACTGCACAGGATCTCAAAAAATATTCTCTGAAAGACGACAAGTGTATAGACCAGTGCATTTGATTTGACTATACCTTCTGAGTTTGGGTGTCTTTGATTTGAATATTTTCGGTCTATCTTTTAAGACCAGCTCTGTTGTGGTGCCCTCGCTGAGATGTATGCAAATCTTCCGTAATCTTTTTCCTGTCTGATTTTACTCCCATCTCAACGGCCGTCCCCCTACTCTAGTTTCCCAACAAAATGCATTCTATTTGACACCTTATTTGCTAAGTTCTAGCAGCAATATTTTAATGAACAAGCTGCAATGCCAGCTATGGCAGTGCAGGGAGGGGAAGAGGGTCCGTGGTAAGTGTGCTGATGCAGATTTTTCCGTAGGAGTGCCAACAGCATGGCTATATTAAATTATATAGCACTAAAGCCAGAAGGTCATTAAAGTGGTTTGAAATCCCTCTGTAATACTGTTATCTTTATAACTCAGTCCTATCTATAGATGGCGGAACTATGACTTTCATTCATGTGCCAACTGTATACTACAATAATTATAATACTACACTCATAAACCCCAATTGCTCTGTGTGTGTACGGCTCAACTAAAGCTCAGCAGATGGGATTGTGATTATAGCCCCAGCCACAGAAGGGAAAAAAATCTGTGATATTTGGAGTAAAAACTGAGGCTGATGGGGTTATTATGCTACATGTTCAAAGTATCATTGCATGCTGGAAATTTAGGTTTTGCATGCTAACTGAGTGGCCTTTCTTGTGTGTGTTAGTTTGAACGACAATGCATTTTTTCATATGGGAGGAAGCAACAAAATAATAGAGTGAAATTAACCAATCAAAATCATGGTAAATAAAAGTCTCTCTCTCTTTCTTTCTTTTTAAGACTCAAGAGGCAGCTGGCACTCTCAGGCTTTGTTATATTGAGGAAAGAGAACAGCAAACTGCATGCAGTATAGAGTCAGTCTCATTGAAACTAATGGCATGAATGATCTCACACTATTGTAGTAAGACGGAGATTTACTGTGCTTAGTAGAGAACCCATATTATGGAGAAAAGCATCGATCTACTTCCACATTTTATTCACATGAACGACAAACAAGTTATTCACTACTATGCAGTCACATTCAGTCCCTTAGTGTCTAAGTCACAATGCCTTCCAAGTCCCTCACACTTTACAGCTGTGCAGAGCACCTAGCCAATAACTACTTGTCTCCACTTTACAACCAACAGAAAAGACTTATTAGTCCCTCTTACTTGACCAGTTTACAGTTTAGACTTCTGTTTGCTGGACAATTTTAGCCACAATCTTTGATTCCTACAATAACATATCCATTAATATAATGTACTCTCTCTTCCTCTATTTTTCATTGTTAGGTATTAGGCACGTGGAGAGAGAAGCTGCCAATTTAACTTTTTTGGTCAAATTATGAAATTTCCATGGCCTAAACATTCTTCTTCCAAAATCCCAGTGCCTGTTTTCTGTGCAAGCAGAGTGCATGTAAAAACAACAGGGATAGACTAAAATAAATGAAGAAAGGAAAGGCAAGAAGAGATATTCAGTGTAGTATGGATGCATTGTTCTTGGCCTTTCTGTATTTATTGAGTAATGCCACCTGATAGAGTTAAAAAGAAAGGAAAACTCTATAACTCTGCTATCGTAATGGAGGTGTTATAGTGCTATCTCTTTCAAAAGAAGAAAAATGCTGGCAAATAGTTTTACTTCTGTTTATATTTCCTTGTTATTGGAGGGAGTAGATAATGGTGAAGAATAGATGAAAAGTGCATAGATAAACCATATGCAGAATACATTCATGCTTCAACTCCGTGATTCTCTACTTTACATTGCAGTGTCGTCTTAACCATAAGAGGATGCTCACGGTACTTGATCTTTGGATTATTCAGAGTCTCTGCCACCATCCTCCTCATCGCTTTCAGAGTAGCCTTCAGGGCAGCAGATTAAGGATCTAACTGGGAAATCTGTGTACTGTACTACCATTCCTCACTCATTTAATGGCCATTTGGGAAACATGAAATTTATCTATAGGGCATCTTAAAATAGGACATCTCAGTGTCACCCTTGAGCCCTTCTCAGTCACGCATACCTCTATTTCAGTCACTATCATTGTAGCTCTGCTTGTATAAGACTGTGCATAGTTGCCTTGTCTTCATAAACTCTGTTGCACATTCCTTAATGGCACACGTTTTCTATAATCTCTAAATATGACACATAAAAAGAATGAAAAAAACCCTATAGTTTTCTAAAATTACATCACACCAAATCTATAGCCACTGGTTAACATAATTTATGTTTATTCTTCACTCTTCAGTTTCAGGTCAGCCATAATTCTTAGGGAGCATAAGCACAACGGTTTTCTAAGTGTTAATGTTTCGTAACGTTAAATGATTTGTCCCAAAGGAACTGGTGGCCATGTGAGGAATGGAATCTGTCTTCTGAACTCCAGCTCTCATTCTTAAAGGTCATTCCCTTGAGTTTCTGCATCCCCTTGATACAAACTCTGAATTTAGTGTGGAATAGATGAAAAAAAAATCTTAGTATCTCAAGTGCTCTAAGGTAACGCTCTATACGCTGCATTTCTGAGTTTGCCTTTTTAACGTATATTTTTGCTTGGTTCTTACATACTTCGTCTCAAAATGACATCAAATAACTGCAAGATCTTGATTATAAGAATAAGAAACTTTTTGTGTTAGAACCAGCTCTCTGCTGAGAACTGAGTGTAGTAATCTCAGCATAAACAAGACAAGCTGCCGAATTTCTTACTCTTAAAAAACCATGAGCTTGGCTTATTTGAATTACAAGCAGCACAATTTCACGATTTGGAAACCCTTGAGATACATTGGGACTGCAAATGGAGATAGAGGAAATGAGATACATTGGGACTGCAAATGGAGATAGAGGAAAAGAATTTCCAGTCCCAGGAAATAAAGTTTGATTGCATGATAATCTTATCAAATCATTTAATAAATGAAAATAAACCAAAAAGAACTCCTGGGAAGTTATCTCTAGATACACGAAGAGCTTCATGCCTGCCCTTCCTGAGGGAAAAGTGGCTTAGTCCTTTTTGCTGTGTAGAAAAGCAATAGTGTTGAAGCTGAATACAGTTAAGAATCTAATTTTCAGAAGGATGCCTTTATACCTTTCCTCTATGATTGGGAAAATAAATGGGAGCATAACTTGCTGCAAAATTAGCTGACTGGGGCACGGCATAGCCTCAGTTTTCAGACATGGGTTTTATGCTTGGGCCTGTACTTGAATATAATCTATCATTTGTGCCTGGGATTACACCCACTTTGAAGGTTTAGCTATAAAAAGCATGACTTGTTTTTGCTTTTCCCAAGGTGGGACACGCTCAAGAAAATCCAAGCTGATTTTCAGAACAAAGCTAAGCTGTGCACAGGCTTCTCAGAGGTGATGTACAGGGCATGTATGGCAAACAAATATTTGCCTTCAATTCCAAAACAGGTTCCTGAATTCTAGTTTCCCTTGCTTTTTAAAAATCTTTCTATTGTCTCGGTTATTCTGTAGTATTATATATTACTAATTCTAATCCAAATGTGAAATGGAAGTCACAGTCAGTTGCGATACGTTTTCAATTTGTTTTCAGACTTGTTCTGTGATTCTTTGTTTTCCCATCTCCGCACCTTGGAATTGAAGAAAAATGGGAAGAAACTGGAAGAAACCTCAAAAGATCTTCTAATCCATCCTTCTGCCCCAAGGCAGGATCAATTATACCTCTGTCATTCCTGGCAGATGTTTGTCTCCTTTGCTTTTAAAAATCTTCCAGTGATGGTTATTCCACTATTTTTCAAAGTGTTATATTAACACTTTAAGTTAAAATGAAAAGCCCTTGGGTTTCTGGTTTAATTTTAAACCAGCACTGCAAAGGATTGGGTGTAAATGTGCTATGGAATATGACTTAAATAGGGCATAAATTGACTGTAACCTTTGGGCGTATAACTGAAATTAGTCTTTGCAGGGGACTCTACATAAGACTTAAATTAATTTTTAATAAACTCTGCTATCACGAATCTTTCACAGCTTTTGCTATCCTTTTAAACATGATAGTTCTTGCCATTTGATTACAGAAATTAGTTTAATTATAGATTGATGCCAAACATATGACGAAACATAAATATACATTCAGAAAATTTAAATACAAATTCTTACCCACTCAACATAAACAGATTCCTATTAGATAAATGCTTGTTTATAGGATCTGCCAATTTTATAATTCTAGTCTTACTGAGAAAACTAGCATACCTGTATACCAAGGGTGGAAAATTCTTGGCTTCTGTGTACTTTGTATGTTTTCCAATTGTATGGAATTTGTTTTTAGAAATGTGCTGTTGTTACTGGACTTACAATATAGCTATGGTGACAGAAGGAAAACAACAGGTTTAGTATTTTAAGACCTGTGGGACAGACTGTCAATCTGCAGCTGGCATATGATGCTTCTGGTGTTGAGTGTCTTGGGTGTAAGGAATATATTCTGTTAATTTCTGAAGGTGCTGAAATTTTATAAATATTAGTATATTAAAATTTTAGCGGATCAGAAATCAGTCACCCTTTAAATGTGAAGTCCCTGGGGTTTTTTAATGCTGAAGAATTAAATAAAACCCACTTCCTGTGAAACCTTCAGACATGGTAAGGAAGATAATCAGAATTCAGGGCTTTATTTATGGCTTAATGTTATCCAAGATACTTCTAAGGAGGTGCTCAAATGCCTAAGATTTGTATGTATTGTTAAAATTTTACAAAGACATTTATTGGCTATCAGTTGCAAAAACCAGAAGACTAATGATCACTTTATCCTGTGAACTCGTGTATTTGATTATTAGTTTTCTTTTGTAGGTTGCTACAAAAGTTAGCTAGAGATGGTTCTAAATTTTCCATATCCATTTCTCTTACCTTTACATTCTTTTACAAGATGTTTTCCTAAAATTACATACCTCTTCATTCTTTTATTTTTGGAAAATATTTGTTTCCATTCTGTGCTTGGAAATGAGTATACGTGTTTGCCCTGGGACTGCTTTCCATTCACAATCTTGCTAACGTTACCCAAGTTGGGTGAAGAATAGAAAGTCTCTGCTGGAGAAAAAGGTGGGATGAATGTAGGCTGGGTCGGCCAGTGGCTATGAAACTGCTCTTAGCTAACAAGGTAGGTTTACTCTCATGTCTGCTAATCATCAGCTGAGAGAGTCCAGGAGGTCACCTGAAATCCATAAACCCCTTTGCTGCTGTTCTCCCTCTAAGAGGTCTGAGTGCGTTAATGGTTTCTCAGCAGCAGACAGAAGGAGGAGGAAAGATAAGAAGAGCACATGGGTGTTATGCAGTATGGCAGTCCACGTGTGACTTGTTTTCTCAGGCTATCACTTAGCACTCATGCTACGATACTGGGCTGGAGAGTTCTTTGGAACGGACAGTAATCAAGCAGCACTAGCTTGGAAAGCGGCGGATACCTCAATGCCTCCTGCATTTTTTGGTTTATGAACCAGAACAGGTTCCTTTGGCTTCACAGTGAGAATGGTCCCTTAAAGAATGATTCTCCCTCCAGTCATTTTTCTCTCTCATGATACAGTCCTGTGTTTAATACCGCTTCCAGCTAACCTTCACAAAAATGTATCTGTGTTTGCAGAGGAGTAGGAAGAAGAGATTTTGCTAAGATATAAAATGCATTTGATGTGCTAAAAGAGTGAAAAACTCTGCAAGCAAAGAGTGTTGACATATCTTATCTCAGTTGTCAGAAGTGGCTTGTGAAATACAGTGAGATGAAATCCATGCTCTACATATGGACAGGACAGGCATTTCTTGAACTTATTCTAACTTCATTAGGCAGCCTTCAGACTCACAAAAGATGCTTGCTGTGGCAAATGTAAGTAGGTTCTTCCTTGTCTTTCAACTTTTTAATTTTATTATTTCTTTCCTCTCAACATCCCTATTCTCCTGTTCTACCCTACTTTCTGACAGCCTGCTTTTGCTGCCTTTCTGAAGCTGTAATAGTTATAAGCTAACAGGGAAATGAAGTGGCAACTTGTAACATCCATGTTTTGTTGTTATTTCTGACTTTTTCCCTTAGAGAGTTAGGGAGTATCTGAAGACAGAACACGATACCCTTTCCAAATACTATCTAGGGATGGAAAAGCAGTCAAAAGGATTGTGAATTGAAGTGGGAAGTAAAGCCAGACAGAAACTAACAAAAAAGCATTAGATAGGTACGCAAGTGTAAAGCTGAAGTTATGCCAGTGCCAGTTAATGAGTTTCTAATAAGGTATGCAGATGGTATCCAAGAGGGCTGTGCCTGCAGGGAGTGTAAGTCCTAATATGCATCAGCAGCTTCATGAAAGAAGATGCAAAAACATTTGCGTGACAAATGGATTGTTAAACCTGGTGCCACTGGTGGAGAAAGAGCTCCTTTCCCTCCATCATTTAATTAAAAATGTTCTACTTGGGTAGTTTGTTTTACATAGGAAGTTTGTTCTACATAGGTAGTTTTTGCTGTGGGCTTTAAGATGTTAGATACTGGCCTCGGTGCATGTGATAACACTGCATCAACAACGAGCCTGTTCTCCAGTGTGCCCAGGCAGATCTTTCATTCAGGACAAAGGAAGTGTGGTTTGCATTAAAGATATAGTTCAACTTTCATAATAAAGCAAGTTGTGAATGATGAATGAAAGCACTTATTGAGCTGAAAGTACACACACCAGATTGAGCAATGTTGATCTTTGTGCAACAATCAGCTGAGTAAGAGAAAGGACTGAATTTTTGACTGTCTTAGTTTGACCTTCATTTTGTACTTTTTTTAGCTGCAAATTAACACATCCAATTGTTAGGCAAATGACTGCTGAAATTTTGCCCATTACTTACTTGACCGTGCAACAAAGGTAGATATGCAAATTGCAGTCACAGAAGGGAAGACTCGTCTTCTGATAATATAAGCAACAAAGTCCAGTTGTATAAATTGTTGTGCAATCAACACATGCAATTATTATTAACAATTGTTAATTTAGAGGGAAAGTTTCCATGCTCCCTGGCTGACTCTGAGTCGTTTTTCCTCCCTCTTCCACCCCGTTCCCTCCCCAATTTATTTTTTTCTACAAAATCAAACACTGTCTTTTTAGTAGATTATTTACCATGAAGAAATACCTTGATAGGAATTCAAGCTGAATCAGATTTTAATTTGCAAGGAGTGTTTGAAACAGTTTTTCAAATGGCATAGCAACACAAAGGTAATTCACAGAGGCGTGTGTTTAAAATAAGGGGCTAGTTTATAGGAAAATCCGGAATGTGGGCTGGAACGTGTTCCAGAATTCCACCCTCTTGTCCTGGCTACACAAACAATGTGACCGAGGCCTGCCAAGAGTTGTCATGTTTAAATAGAGAGAGAGAAGGAAAGTGGCAAGAATTCCCTCGGCACCATAATCCCTGCAGCCTTGCTACTTAGCACTTTTAAGAGAAAGGCGGATACAGGAAGCAAGAATAAGACATAGCGCACTCCATCTCTTCTCTCCAATAAACACTGCTTAGAATTCCACCTAATCTGTGAGAATAAATATTTTCAAGGCTTTTCTCTGAACATTTGATCTCAGTGACTAAAGCAGTTAATTTGAAATATTTTATTTTTTATCCCTCTCCACTTTTCCACCGAATGCTGCAGTCTCAGCTTTGCACATCTTGCACTCCAAGACATAACTTGAAAACCAAATCCTGGGGTCTTTACTGAGATGAAATCCAACAAACTTTAACGGGGTATTGGCTTTGGAAAAGCTACTGAGCTTGGCATTGTAAGTGCTGCTGAGTTGACAATTAGGGAAAGAGTTAAAGACCTATCACTAAGGCGATGACTGTTGCATAAGGGAGTCTTAACCTATGTTGAGCTAAATTCCTCACAAGGCAATTTGAATTGATGGGCTTTTATAACCACTCAGTCAGAAATGAATACATAATGCACTGGCACGACAATGTCCATCCCACCCGGAGGCTGGCAGGTATCCCTGTGTTTTGAGGGAACCAATTTTTTATGAACTGTCTGCCTCATTTCTAAATGAAATGAAAGGAATGATTTTATGGTCCCCTTTAAAAGTTTTTGTAAGTTGATTGGCTGCCCTTTAGCATTACGAAAACTGTGTTCGGGGGATGTAGCAGGAATTCTTTTTATGGGCTGTGGCAGTGAATGGCTGAAGTTTTAGAGGGTTTGACATTTTCCTTTTAATGCTATCCAAAAAGAAGCACACTGCAACTGCCTCATTTTCCCACCTATATGGTAGGTTCACCACCCGCCACGTCCTTCACAAAATTTTCATCGTATTTTTCTACTAATAATGTTGAGTCCCTCTTCAGATAGGAATGTACTGAAGGGTGAAGACACTTATATAGGCAGAAGTAATTAATCCAGAATCTCTCTTGACAATGAGCACAGAGCTTCAAATTCACATAAGGAATGGCAGATCTTTCTCCCTTATTTGTATGTGCCTCAATTATGTGCATCTTCAGTGTTACCTGAGTCCTTGAGGTTGTTGCTATGTTCTAAATATTTGCCTTTCTACTGCTATTTTTTAATGGAAATACAGGCGACTGGGGGAATGCGGGTCTGTGATAGCTTTTACTTTAGACTTATTGTTAGAAAAGGTACTTGTGCCTTTGTTTTTTTATCTATAAAGTGGGAAAACTAGCAACCAGCTTCCCAAAAGCTATTGCTAGACTCAAGCAACTAATGCAACAAATTATGAGGCAGTGAATATGCTAAACATTGCACAGCTACTGATCTCCAGGCCAGGTTTTTCAAGGAGCTGAGCACTCAGCGGTTGTTGTCAACTTCCAGTTCAACTCCTAAAGGAAGTGCCAAAATAATCAAAACTTCTGCTGGAGGCCTAGTGCTCCAGGAAATCTAGACATCTGATTTGGAGATGCACGTGGGCAATTGAGTTCTTCTGAATATCTGGTCCCTAACGGCTATGTTTAAGGTTGGCACATCCTTCTTACACGACTGGCATATTAAGTGTTTTGAAAGGCTCTGCTTTAATTTTCTTCTGAAAAAGTGTTTAAAAATACAAGCCTTGAAATGTATTTCCTTCTGACTTTGCTCTGCGGGAGACCAAAGTCTCCTATTTATGAATTGAACAGGCTGTTACAGCCTGCAGTTCCCCACCCAGTTCTACCAACACGCCTGCATCCTGACCTGGAGGGTCGGAAGTAGTTTGTTCTTTACGCCCAATCAGTCCTTGGCCTCTCTCCTCAGCTATCAAGAAGCAGTTTTTCTCATGCAATGTCACCAACTAGTAACCAAATCGAAGCAATTAAACAGCTTTGCACATGTGTCGCATGGTAATGACTTTAGATTGTCAAGTGAAAGTCTCCAGACCCATTAACAACATTTTGAATTAGCCCATACCCCTCAAAACAACTTTAAAGTTTTTCGGGGGATTGACTGTGTCTTAGTCTTCACCTTTTAAAATCAAAGCACAAACAGCCACAGTCATAAGCGTTTGCAAATGAGTTGCCGTGCATAACTCACCCTACCTCTGGTATATTTATAAACAAACACTGTTTCAAACGATCAGATTTTCTTTCTTCTCAGTTTTGCCATTGTAAATGGAACCAGTCGGATGAATATATAACATGGAACTGTACCCACCAGTAGACTCTTGCCTGTATTAGCTTTGAAGTTGTTTGTGTTTGTTTTGTTTTGTTTTGGAAAAATGTACATTCCAAGTGATAAAACCCTCAAATATTTGTTAGGGAGAGCCTTTGTTATGCCTGTCCTCGGTTGTGAAAGCACTTCATGCTTTCACAAAAATGTGAAATATAAGAATGAACTATGAATACTATGACTGATGTTGAGAAAGGAGAACAAGTTAAACTTGTTCTTAAAAACTCCCCCACTCCTCTGGGAACTTAGGACCATTGCATAATGTAGAGTAGGATATATACTGGTGTATATGCTGCTGTGTTACCTAGATACAATGGAATGAAAAGATCTCCTATCCATTTTTTTCTTTTAATTTCTTGTACCGTAACACACAGTTGAGGGTTTTCTTGTGAGAGATTTATATGGACTTTATTGACTTGCCATTCTTTTGGCAAGAGTGTTTCTTCCTATATTTAATCTTCCTTAAAACTGTTCAAATTGTTATATTAGGCATGCCTGTTACATTCGTTTTGAGTGCAGAGAGAAGGGCAGCTGCTTTAACAGTTGTCTTTTCTGTTCCAGTCTTATCAGAGAAGCTATAAAAATATGGATGTCTTCTTCTGTATGCATGATTTTATAATCATGAATAAGCTTTGTGCTGCCCTGATTCCTGAGAAAATGAAAACTGCCACTGTAGGGCTCCGCGTTGTCAAAAGCACATGTGTGTACATGCGCAAGCAGGCACATGGCAGACCAGGAGGAGTTGCTGCAAATGCATCTAAGTCTTCCTATATACATAATCTGTCCTTTAGGTGGTGCCATTGTGTTTTTTTAAGACAAGATTGCACACTCAAGAAAGTGTAAGACACAGTAACAGAAAGGATGCAGTGCACAATACATCCTTATACCCTAAGTGACTCGGAAACATCTGAGTGTACAGAGCCATCCCCACGTACAGGATGTAATGTCGCTAGAGTAAATATAGAGCGGCTGGTGTCAGCAGTGAAGAAAGCAAAAGCTAAAAGAAGAACGGCAACTTGAAATAGCCAGGAATCTCTATTTTGAAAAAGCATTCTGAGACACGGTTAGGCTTCTGAATATTAATGTCTGTGAGGAAGGAAAAGTGAAAAAGCGGAGAGAAAGATACGTAGTTATTAGCAAGGGGTGTGATCCGTGGAGCCTGGGTTTGAACTGCCAGGCAATGCTAAACCTATCCAAAAAGTGTTTGGATATGTCACTTGGGTTCACGTGGCTTTTGGTTGATGATGAATCATGAGGAATCTCAGAAATATGCACGGAGAAATGTCTAGGGTGGGTCTCAAAGCAAAAAGTAAAATATATTTTGTCCATATTTTGTTGCTAAGCGGGCAGGCAGTGTTGCTTCATATCAGGGGCACGGGAAGGAAAAAGGAAAAGTAGGAGATCGAATGCCTGGTTTTGTGGCCCTGGCTGGCCAGTTGCTCTCTGTGCTTTTTTTAATACGTCTTCTAAATTCTCTGTGCTTCAGTTTGAAGCAGCGTTGTCGGGCTTAATGATTTAATGTATTTTAGATGCTCTGGAATGTTGGAATAATGGGATCGCATACATACAAAGCATTGCTGTTGTTGTTTACGTATTGTTAGGTGGTGTTTTCTTAAAAATCAAGGCACCCTCTGTCCCATGTTTTCTCACTACATACAGGTCAGAAAAGCACAAAAGTACTGTACGTCTGAAACATTTCCAGCAGCTTCCCTGGACCTGCTTCCAAAGCTCATTGAAATCTTGTTAACAGAACACTCTACCTCCCTCTGATACCTCACACCGCAAAACAGCTTTGAAGGCCTAGACTGAATAATGAAGGAAACAAGGGCATCTGGGGTCCATTATTTACCCCATTTCATAAGGCGCTTCTACAAAGTCTGCTGCCTGCCTTTTCAGATCCATGACAGAAATAAATACAAAGCCTGGAAAGAGCGAGCAAGTCAGAGTTGTCTGCTGCCCTCTCCACTGCCCCCCTCCCCTTTTCTTCCTGTTTCACAGGACACATTTGTTTCATCTCAGTTAAATGTAGATCTCTTTCTGCCCAAGACGCTTGTTCTTTCCCCTTTTCTCCTGTTCATTCCAAGGAACTCCTTTTTGCTTGGGAAGATGTCTCAAACACCTTTGGGTGTTTCTAAAGGAGACCAGCATGATTTATTTATTTATTTATTCTTGTCAAACTGACAAGGACTTGAAGACTTGAATTGCGACTATGGTTGTGTTAGGAAAACACACGTGAAATGTCATTAAAGTGATTCCCATCTCAGTGTGCTAATTCACAGGAGGGTATTTTAAAGTAATGGGAGTAATCTGAAATGTTCATGCATCCAAAAGGCTGGAGCTGTGGCAGAGGGAAAAAGTTGTGGACATTTTTCACGATTGTAGAATGCGTGAGCATTTTTAAAAGGGTTGGCCCAAAATACCACCACATTTCTTGTGAAAATAAACCCCCTGCAAAGCTGACCTTACAGTGAAAACCTTTCATAAGGCTTAGTCAACACTAGAGCAATTTCTCTAAGCACTTAGCATGGCTAGCATAGGTGAAGTGTGTGTGTGACTACGCAGCCACAGAAGAACTGTAAGTTGCAAAGAATAATTTCACATTTTTTTCTATGATATTTTTCTGATTAGATAGTAATTTATACTAATTTTTTAGCTGTCACAGTTTGATGTAGTCATCCGTATAAATATTAGCACTTGTGGCTTCTATCCACAAACTTTCAAGGGATTTTGAGGGGGGAGCAATTATTTGCAAGCTAAACCCTGCACTTATTAAAGTCCCTTGCAAGAACTAAACCTCCATAGATTTGGTTTTTTTATTTAGCCAGATAGGACATCTCCTTTATACTCTGCTTCCGCTTTGAATTAGTTGATCTGACAGTTCCAAATTAAGTTCATTTCTTAAGTAAATGAATGTCTGCAATCCGTCTGAAATGGATTTTTCCTTTTGCAACAATTCAGAAATTGCAATAAAGTTGTTATAGTGTCAAAAGAGGATGAAAAAAATAGGAGAGCTTTGGATAAGTAGTTATTTAGTAAGCTCCTAAAACTAGTTATAATCTTATTTGTCCTAAATGAGACTTCAGGTCTAAAAAGGAGCCTAGAGAGCGCACATCCTGAATTTTAGGGCTGCTACAGCCTCCGATCTTTAGTCCCAGCCATTCAAGCCCTTTTCTAAATGAGATAAGGTTTGTGTTTCAATCTCCCTGCCTATTGTTCAAGGAGTAAATGATCTTGTGTTCTTTAGGTTGGGATCAACTTCACCAGACCTTATGTGCCTGAAACGTCATCCAGAATTAATCTCTGAGGCGCAGAGGCTGTTGCTGATTTCTTTTAAGTGCACAAAGCTGCTTCCTGGTTATATTTATAAAACTAATGGGTGACTTTTTTTCCTCTCAGAGAAAATGATAGATCTCAGAGTTCACCAGCATGTGTTTCACGGGCAGTTACCAACCTGTGATCATGTGTGTATCATCTAAATAAGAGACAGAAAAATCTCCCAGAAACAGCATGAGTACCATTTATCTTTCTACCATAATAATTTTAGGTTTAGCCAACAAAGTATCTCACAGGATATGTAGCTGACAGCTCACACCACCAGCCTCTGCTGAATCATCATCATATTACATGTGCCATTCCTTTTTTTTTTTTTTTTTCTCAGTATTAGAGAGCACGTTGCTTTGCCACTGAAGTAACTGCCAGGCAAAATAATGAGTCATTGCTTTTAAAAAGCAAACTGAAAATTTATGTTTAATTCAACCATAACATCTCTTAGTAGGCTTTCAAGCCTCTGAGGTGCTACATAAAGATTTACCTGTTTTCAGCAACATGCTACCCACCAGTCACTGTTTCTTTATAACAAGCCCCAAAGAGGACTCAAAAAAGGTAACACTTTCTGCCAAACGGTACTCCACGTTCTGCTGCCTGGGTTTCTTGTGCAGACAGGAGAGAAGTGGAAGATTAACAAATACCTGTTCTTAAGTAAAAGCTTTTTATTGTACCTGAGCTACTATTTTGGAGGTATGTGTGAAGGTTATTCATGTGAGCAATGAGAGGTGAATTTAAGACACTTTTAGTCCATTTCTTGCCACAGAATTTAGAAGAATACCATAGGCTGTACAGGCAAAAAAATGTCACTTACAGGTTAGCAAGGTTGACTTGGCCAGGGTACAGGTTACTATAATATTCCATGTTCTAGTTGCAACCTCCTTTCACATTTGCAAGGAAATTTGCCTCATTTTTACCATACTTCTTATGGAGTAAGAAGAGTGTATGAAAATTAGTTAGTGATGATATGCAAAACTCTGTGGAAATGCCAGGCATCATCCCCTTGATCAAAACAGACAGTTAAATCAAGAAGGCAGTTGCAGTCTAGCTTTAATTATTTTCTTCTTACTGGTCTGACTTCTCTGCGTACCTTCTTGGGTACAGCGCTCGTTCGTTAGGCTGGAACTACGTGGTGGTGCGTACCACACTCTATTATGTGCTTTGCAGGGGTTACTGCGTTATTGCCTGGTAACCGCAATTGCTAGGCTTTGTAACCAACAGGTTACCCTTAGCTCCCTTGAGAGTTAGTTGGGTGGTGTCTTGCTGTCCCATAGGTTTGGAGCTGTTAGGCGTACGTGCACCGCATTCTGTAGTAGTTTGGGTTTCCCTGCAGCTCACAGCCTTGGTTTACTCTTTGTGGTGCAGTTCCTCTCACATTGGTTTCCTATGCTTTTTGTCCATTTAATCTCAGTTTCTGAAATGACTTAGTCTTTCTCTCTAGATTTCAGTACGACCCTTGCTTGTTTCCTCATACTTGCTATAGTCCTTCTTGTCCGCTGTCTGTTTGTTTCTTTCTGCTCTATTCATTTTAAAGGAAGGTCATAGTTTTTGCAGTTCGAGCCTGCTTTTCAGGAAAGAGAGTAATGGGCTACTGATAAAGGCCCTGAGAGTTGTACAGTTTTCAGTTGTGTCAGTATTTCGTTCTGATTAACCACAGGGTGTAGAATATAGCCCTAAAATCTTATGACAGTTGCCTATCTTGCTTTGAGGTACTCAGGTAGGGACAGCGATACTATCAATTACTATGGTCAGGGAACACTGCTAAGAACTCACCTCATCTAAATGCCTGCTTTGGGAATTAACTGTCCCTGTGGTGTAGTTCAATTGTTCAATCTATTAGTCTCAATTTTCTTCCATGTTAAATAGAGGTAATGCTAATTGCTTAGTTATCTCAAGGAGTGTTGTGGGGGGTTATTAGTGCTTGTAAATGAAAAGATATTGTTTAAACACCACAAGGACCAAGAGAGGAGACGGTGAAATTGGCTGGATTCATCCCAAAACTGATGACTCCATCATATTTACCCACATGTTTTGCTGTGTCTTTTCATCTTGGGAGACACTTGACTTGTCAGGTTACTTACAAATTTTGGTACACACCGATACAGGTGGATGGATGTTTCAGGGAGAATTTAGTGGAGTGGGCAAAGGAAGAAAGGAAGAGTTTAGTCATCTGTCAGATTAGTAATAACCACTGTGGTCTGAACTGTTGTACATCCTCCTCCTTTCACAAAACACTTGATTTGGCCCTGCAATGGTGTTATTTGGTGTGGGTTTTTTTTTTTTTAATAAAATATAAAAATTAGAAGCTGCAACAATGACAGAAGCTGTTACTGGAGCTGTTTTTAAACTTTCTCTTATTGTCCTCCTTCATGGTCTGCCTGCCCCTTCTGTTTTATCTCAGCCTTCTGCATCTTTCCTAACCACACGTACACTACCCTGTCCTTACAGCTTCCCTACCCTCCTGTCCTCCTCTACATACTCCTTCTAGTGCTCTCCACTTCCGAGCTACAGGTTTATCTTGTGACTCTAATGATCCTACATGTCCTTATGCCCCTGTCTTCCATTTTCCTTGGAGAGTTATATAGTGTGATGTATCAGTATGCACTCCCCGATCTGCTGTTTGCCCAGTGGTTCAGGCTTGCCAAGATAGTGTCTGATTATTGCAGACTTTGAGCTATTGGATGCAGGATTAGCTAGATGGCTGAATGATTAATGAACCAGGCTCACAACCACGTCTTGTTAAGACTAAGTTTATCAAATCCATAAGGGAGTTGCTATTGTGGATCATATTTCCTTCCTTAAAAAAAACCAAAACAAACCAAACCCCTTTCTCCCTGTTGCTAAAATATTTATTACCTGCTCATATCCTACCTGGTCTCTTGTATCTTCTTGGTCTGTTTTAATGGCCAATTTCGTCATCATGGCTGTGTGACCCACTTGAGTTATTGTGATTTTTTGCTCATCTTCACCACAGAAAGATCTGAAGATGAAGAAAGGCTGAGGGATTTGGCTCTTTAGTCTGGAAAAGAGACAGCTGAGGGGTGGCCTTATCAATGCCTATAAATACTTAAAGGATGGGTGTCAGGAGGATGGGGCCAGGCTCTTTTCAGTGGTGCCCAGGGACAGGACAAGAGGGAACGGGCACAAACTTGAGCACAAACTTGAGGAGGAACTTCTTTCCCTTGAGGGTGGCAGAGCCCTGGCCCAGGCTGCCCAGGGAGGTGGGGGAGTCTCCGTCTCTGGAGACATTCAAACCCGCCTGGACGCGTTCCTGTGCCCCCTGCTCTGGGTGACCCTCCTCTGGCAAGGGGTTGCACTAGATGATCTACTGAGGTCCCTTCCAACCCTATGATTCTATGATCTACAATATAATGTTCTAGTTACGGTCATTTCTAGTTACCTTTCAAATCTTCTCATGTCTATTGTTTTGCTTTCCCTTTTACTGTGGTCTCTCTTTCCTCTTTCCACCCTCCCTCTAGTGCCTGTCGTGGCTTGCAGCTGCCTTGTCCCTTCTCCGTAAAATTTCTCTTTTTCTTAATGTTGCCTTGGAACTGATACCTTTTTCTTTTTTTTT
>VXBO01011703.1:191510-248970 GCA_013400135.1 Rhinoptilus africanus | reverse complement strand
TTGTCCCATTTCATTACTCACCAGTAATCTCCACAGGCTTCTTTCTCCAAATTCTTTTGGCGTGATCCGTCTTTTATTCTGCAGTAAACTCTTGCTCATGTAAGTGGTTCTAGTAAATGTCATCTCCACAGCCTGCAAAGTCCTGATGCAAAGGACTGATTTTGCAACATGTATGCACATATAAAGTGACTGTGTACATCATTTGCAGGTCCTGGCCTGTAAAATACTGTTAAGTAAATGGGCCTGAACATACCCTTATGCCTGCCCATCAGCTACGATTCCTGTGAGCATTTAGGAATGGTTTGAATTCATCACATGTAAGAGGGCACTTTAGTTCCTAGATCTTCATCCTGACTGTCCACGCTTAAGGTAACGTACTCTTAACTGTGTGAAAGGGACCATAAACTCAACCGTGTTACTGTCATAAACCTTTTATCTTCCCCCATATATTTGTATAAAGATGATATGCACAATAAAGAGCGGCTAGAGGATAATTATGGATGAGAAATAATGGGAGCACCAACTCGCACAGGTCAGAGTCCCAGTAAATCCATGGGGATAATCACTTAGGTGCTTGGCAGTGTGACGAAGATTGTGCAAAGCAACCGAATATCACAATGTGAAACAATACCTGTATGTGCAAGCTGCGAAGTGTTACAAATAATTGTATTATAGCTAAGAGCAGTTACCTGCAGCGAGGAGGAATCTTGTGTCCATAATGAGTTTAAGCAGGTATGCGTAGTAAGCAGGTGTTTTCCTATAGGCACATCTCACATGCAGGCATGTGTTGCTAGATGTACCACAGATCTGACATTCTTCTTAGTGAACTTGGGAGAAGAATGAGGTGGAAAAGGGAGGGGGAGCAGAAACCAATCAAAGAAAGCAATACTTTTTATCAATCATATTTGATGCTATTCTTTCCCTCTCTTTCATCACTTTGATCTCTCAAATAAAACTGATACTTTGGCCACTTTCCAAACTCTTAGCTTTGCAGTCTGAGAGGGCTCTGGGTTAGCTGCTGAGGGTATGTGTTTGCAATTATGCATTTGAAAGTATTTTCCCCTCCGCTGAGATAACATTCTTTTTGTGTTACCACACACTTCTGCTGTCTCGTTTTTCTTCTCCCATGGCACTGCAGGCTGAAAGGCCTCACTGCGTTCCCCCTCCTCCCCCGATCTTTGCAACTGATATCTGAATAAAATGCTTTACTCTGCTGGTATTTAACCTGCTGAGCTTTTCACTTTCTAGCTGTGAAACAGACAAAAAGGGTATCGTGCAGAAACATCCTGGCAGTTTCATTTCTTAATATGCCTCCAAGGTAAGGCGAGATTGAACAGGGGTGGGAAAATTTATACTGATGTTAAGGATCTTCAGTGTTTTATTTATAGATTAACATTCACTGAGAACAGCTTTACATTTAATTTTCCAACCCTTTTTTTTTTCCATACAAGAGAACAAATTTGCAAGCTTTTCTTTATTGTTTATCTGGCTGTAGTTCAGTGGATAAAGTTTGTAGAAATAATGATCTGTCTTTTATAGGATAGATAGATTTATGTATTTTTTTTAGCTGATAAATGTTAGCTTCACATTAATAAATATATGGAATTATGTCAATCATTAGCATAAGATGATAGACTCTTTTGTATTCCCTGACAAATAGCCGAGTTTCTTGAGTTGAATAGCAAAATTCTGTGTGACCCTATGAGCTCTTTACACTGCAACCTGCTCTGCCACACTTGATTTGTCTGACCTTGGAGCTGCTCATCATAGTCCAAGAAGGAAACACTATTTCTTCAAAAAACACATTGTGTTCTACAAGAAACATTCTACAAGTGTAATTTAAACCTTATATATGGAGTACAGCATTCAATAGGCTTTAAGTGTTTGGGGTCAATAAGAATTTGAACACTGCTATCTCAGGTCTGATGTAGCATATTTCATTCTGAGTCTCTGTGAAAATGAAACATGTGCGGTCCAATCCTATGGTAATCCTTCCCTCCCACTGACTTCCAAAGTTGGTTATACGCACTCTCTCCCTTTCATAAATGTGTGTGTGCTTGCAGGCAAATGCACCCAGACACGGGATTTTAAAGGAGTAGCTGCTTCAGTGAGAGACGTGTCCTGCTTGTTTCTGTCTTGCAAAAAAGAACCCTGTAGGATGGTGCTTGGAGAGCAGAATTGTTCCAGGTGCTAAGCACTGAAACGCCCAAGCAATTCCCAGTTAGGCTAAAGCTGAAACCTTTTGGAAATCGGGAAGCAAGGAAGATTTTTGCAGGCCTGCAGATACCTGGGACAGGATATAGAGTTCGCCATGCTTTCCTTTTGTGGAGAACTGTCACAGAGGGCTTAAGGTACTTGATGAAATAAAAATACTAGTCAAAATGCAGTTCCCAGCTAAATATCCCTGATGTTAACGGCAATGTATATCCTAAGCAAAGGCAGGATTCTATAAAACTAAGAACTACTGTCAAAACCCTATACTAATGACTCACAAGTTTGGGTTTTGATCATCATTAACTCTTAATGTTTTTCAGAGATCCATGTATACCCTCACATCAAACTTTACCCTAAAAAGTTATAAAGGAAACATAAATCTTATTGGCTTAATGCAGGTCTGCAGAGCAGCTTGGCATAAGGATTGTTCACGTAATAGTCTTCATGACTTGGACCCAAACCCAGTAATTTAGGGTGGAAAATCCAAAAATAAAATTCTAAATAAGTGGCAAAGTTAACTCTGAAATATTTGTAGGACGTGGAAACAGTATGGTGGTCAATTAAAGTGTAAACTTTTTTCCTGGTTGTCTTCTGTTGTTTCACCCGAGTTGTGACGTGCTTCATTACTACTAACATCTTAGAATTCTTATCTAGCTGAGCAAGACGAATCGCTCTCTAGTCAAAAAGGTGCTTCAGAGAACTAAGGACAAGCTGACTGGGACCTTAGTGCCTGATCTTTGTGAGGTGCAGAATGGTGATAGCCACTGCCACTCACAGGAATGTGTCCTGTTTCTACTGGAGCCCAGAGCTGGTCTTAATCGCCTTAAGGAAAGCACAAGGCTGAAAGCGAACCAACACTGCTGAGTACTTGGCAGCATCTGATCTTAAAAAACAAGCTTTTTGTGGATGAATATCTCTTGTTTTCCATGTCAGTCTTGGGTGAAAATGCAACGCTGGCTGAGTAAACAGCTCTACAAATACCAGCCATTTTGGTTACTCACATCTGCCAAAGGGCTTAGGCACACTTTGCTGTAAATAGGTGTAGTGAAAGGAGTTACACTGGCTTACACGAACGAAGGATCTGTCCTCTTGCATGAACTTTGCCGCCTATTTCCGCTTGATCTCAGCACTGCTGCAGTTGCATTTACGGTATGCCACATGATAAAGGCCACGATGCTGGTTATCACCGAGCCTCCCCTCCCCCTCGTTTCTGACTAATGTCTTTTCAGTGTGGGAGCAGAATCCTGATACGCGTGACACAAGTAGAGTACGTGGGAATTAGTTCCATTAAAGCCATGCCATATGGCTCGCAGGGTGCTCTGTGATACCACTATGCTGCTTGACAGTCTTTCCCTATGGATGGGATCAGCACATATTCCCTGATTTGCACTCTTTTTTAGCGTATCAAACAAGGACAGACTTTTAATTAAAAATGACATCATCACGCTGCTGCTAGCTCGTTGCAGGCAGTCCACATATTAATGCTGCTTGTTTCAGTTTTCAATGATCCTATTATGAATTGTAACCTCATTACACAAACCTTGCTATACAGTGGAATTTCAAATGGGGTTTTGTGGTTTTTAGAACTTAAACAGCTAGAATAAGCACAAAGGCAGTTGCGGTCAGGCAGCTTCCTCTCTTACCGCAGCAGTTGTGGAGATGCCATTCCAGTGACCACTGTTTCTACAATGAGTCAGTTTCATTTTTAACAATCTGACTCAGTTCTCTTCAAAGGGGGCAGCATGTTATTTCTGCATGATTTTTGTGTGCATGACTCTGTACAAAGGGGTCAGTGCCAACTTAACCCTTTGGGATCCAGCCTCCAGGAGCAGCCCTGGATTCTCCTGGTAGAGGGGAGGTGTGCTCCTTCTGCACCACAGAATTTGGACAGCTGGGCGTACATCTGCTTTGCCAAACGTGCCCTGTGTTTTCAGCCATCCAAAAACATGGTGTTAAGCACAGCTACTTCCACCAGCGAGCCAACGCTCTAAGTGAGAGCCGCTGCAGCCTTTGCCAAAGGCTCTTGCAAGGAAAATGAGGTTAAAGCGTTGCCTTTTTGAAATGAAAGCATGAAATAAAAGTGCATAGATCAAAAAAAAAAAGTTAAAAAAAAAAAGTTTAAATAGGCTAGCCAGTGGCAAGAAGGAGTCCAGTTGTTTCTGTGCATGGTGCGTTATGAATCTGCAAACGCCTACAAATAAGTGCCAGTCACCTTCTAGAATCAATGATTAAGTAAATAGGAGTTTATGGAAGTTCAGGCTTTACCCAGCATTCAGCTGCAAGCTCTTAAAGCTCATTCATGTAAATTTTACAAACGAGGAATGTGTCGGTTTTCAACCTTAATGAAATATAAGAATGTCTTTTTCGTTCTGTATGACTCACGGTTTCATTTTGAAGTTTTTGAGCTTCTCTTAAGGTTATGGAGTGGTCAAGCGAAGCGGAACAGGGTTTTTGAAATCAGGAAGCCTGGGCGCTGTTTCATTCAGAAAAAAAAAAAGGAGAGAGCGAGCGAGGGAGGGAGGAAAAAGAGCCCTATTCCTGTGTTTGATTGAAAAATAAAACTGCTGCTCTCAGTGAACCTTTGAAGTCCCCCAGCCCAGTAATTGTTTCACGACATTTGCAGCTTGAGGCAGCAAGAATGTTTGTGGTTGTTTTAAAGGCATCTGAGTGTGGATTCCATATGGTTTATTTTTATTTTGGTTTTTTCTAATTTTTTTTCTTCCCCGCTTGGAGCCTCAAGTTCTTGCGCATTGCCCGTTACCCGGTCCCAGCCTACTCTATTCCTGCATGAACTGTCTGTGAAAGAACTGAGTGGAAGCATTGTAGCCCAAAGATTCAAGCGTGCCTAATTCGGACAAAATCTGTGAATGCCTGTTGAGGCAATAGTTGATTTTAGCCGTGCTTTATCGATACTATATTTGGAGTGTGGCTTACTAAACAGTGTACAGTTTGCTTTCCTGAACAAAAGACCTCTTCATATGGCCTATACTTAGAGCGCGATACTCCAAATGCTTACTATAGAGCATAGTGCTTGCTGTCATGCTTTCAATAGGTAGTTTGCAGTAGGCCTGATAGTAAGCCATTGGAGTCAAATAAAGGGCCTGATTCACCACTGTGTTCCTCTGGTCTTAGAGCAGTGAAACTGTTTTGTTCGGTGGAACAAGCTGAATCAGATCCAAAAATTCTGAAAATATGTACTATAGAAACCAAAGAAATCTAAAAGCAATTTAAGACATATAAACTTGGAAGCGTCAAGCATACTTGCAACTCTGGCTCGCTTTCCCCGGCAAAAGACTGGCCATTATATAGAATATAATAGGTAACACTATCTACACTGATTACGTGTATTGATAGGGTCCAATCCTGAGCTTATTTCTGAATGACTGTTTGCAAGTCATCTTTTTTAGTTTGCAAGACAAAATGCGTGAGGAAGTTTTAATAGGCCAAATGCAGAGTTTGTAGCTTGGGTGGCAGTTGCCTCTGACTAACAGTGGAATTCATTCATTTACAATCAGGAGAAGTGATACTGAAGACCAGCATTGACCTTTTATTCCAGTGCGGAGCCAGTTGTAGCGATAGAGGAATTGAAGCTAGTCTGTTCTGAAGGGGAGTCAAACTAGAGGGCACCACAGGCTTCATCCAGAGTGGTCCTTCGCTTCTCGAAGAGACGAAATTACTTCCAGCTCTTGGAGTCTTATCTGCTTGTCTGTGCAGTTAGTGTTTTCACTGGGGTGACACCAGTCCATGGGGCCTGAGAGCATCTTGTACGCAGGCTTTAATGCCAGAGACCTGCAAGGCTTCAGGGAGACCTTGTGGCAGCCTTTCAGTACTTAAAGGGGGCTTATGAGAAAGATGAGGACGAACTTTTTAGCAGGGCTTGTTGCAATAGGACAAGGGGTAATGGTTTCAAGCTAAAAGAGAGTAGATTCACATTGCATATAAGGAAGAGATTTTTTACACTGAGGGTGGTGAGACACTGCAACAAGTTGCCCAGAGAGGTGGTAGATTCCCCATCCCTGGAAACATTCAAGCTCAGGCTGGATGGGGCTCTGAGCAACCTGATCTAGTGGAAGATGTCCCTGCCCATTGAAGGGGTGTTGGACTAGATGATCTTTAAAAGTACCTTCCAACCTAAATGACTCTATGATTCTAAGGCTATGTCTATGTTAGCATGTAGTGCAACATGACGGGAGCAGATCTCCAGAGTGAAACAGCCGGTGCGGAGGACCAAACTGTCCACGGTGCAGGCGTTTGAAATTGGGCTGGCTATGAGCGGAACCAGTTCCGTGGGCTTAATGTCCATTATTTGTTGGATAGGATTAGTGCCCTTCCAGTTTTGTTTTGCCTGAAAGGAAGTGAGTCCCTGCTCTTAATCTGACATGTGATGGGAATTGAAATATGGTATTTGGGGACATTTGAAGGAGGAGGTTCCTTCAAAAGCACTCTTCTGACTTGAACAATAATGCACATACACTTGGAAAAGCTAATGAAGCTCTCCTATGAAGATAGNTAATGCAAGGAATTTTTGCTAATGGCGGTTTTACTGTGTATTTTTTTTAATGGAACAATTTGGATGAATAAAAGATATGCATTTTATAGGGAGAGAAGAGTGTCACAGAGCTCGTCTGCTAGGAAATAGCACAAAGCTGGGCAATATTCCTGTTTTCCTGTGGTGTTACATTGTTAGAATGGCCCCCGGTACTGTTTGGGCCAACTTGTGCTCTAGACAATTCCTAAGCAAGCCAGAGAGATAGGAAGAGCCATGGGCTCTTCCTAGCAGGCAAGTGGAAGTGGTCAGCCTATTTTGGAGGGTGAAAAGGCTTAATAGTATGGGAGTGGCGAAATTGTGCTAGTTGATGTACATGCCAGGGAAGGAATACTGGTACTATTTAGTGTGCAACTGTAGATGCAGCCTGAGTGACCATAAATATAATAAGAAAAATTGCCTACCATAATGAATATCAGATGAATAAAGTAGTCAGATATGTGTCAACCAAAGAGACATGAACATGAAAGTTTCTCAAACAAAAATATTGTAAAAGCAAATTAATGTTTAATATGATTAATGTCCTTTATTCATGGCTATCTGTTAGTGGGAACTCTGCTGTTATTTTATGCTTTCACAATACATATGCTGTGTATTACCTTCATTCTAGTCATGCTGTCCTATTTAGTGAGGCCTGGAAAATTTAATTATGAAATAGTGGAGGGGCCTCTTAGAGGGAATCAGATGATCCTCAGAATCAATAGCAATGGCTGGTCTCAAATGAGAAGCGTCCACTGCAGTTAATGGTTCTTGGATGGCTTTTGGTCAATGAGTTAATTTTGAAGTGCCACCATGTAATCTTCAGGCCTAAACTGAAAAGAAAGGAAACTTTTACAGGACCTTTTCCCCCTGCTTCACCTGCTTCACACCCCCTCCCCCTGCCTCCATTTTAGTTCAGCATTTGCCAAAATTAAAATCCACCATAGTTAAAAGTATGAAAGTGTTTCTCATATCAAGCATGATTCTCTCCATGAACAGACTTCAGAATACTCAATGAGTATCAGTTATTTAAGCTTCATCTCAGCTCTGAGTGCTCAAGTTGGCTGCTGAGTGTTAACTTACCTGGTTAACTTACCTGTACGACTGAACAGAGCAAACGTCAAGAGATTTACCCCAGATTCCAGAGAAAAAGTCTGACAGAGTCTAGAAATACCACTGGCTTGAAAGACAGACTAGAACCCATAAAACTGAGCACGAGCAGTGTGGCTACGTTATGAGAAGAAACACACAGCTGACTAAAAGCACAATCCCGGAACCAATACCTGTTTTGTCATTGCACCTCTTTGGGACAAATTTGTGGAGTCAGTGCTAAACAGCTCTAAGACCTTGTACGCCCTTTGAGCAAGGGATATTTTTATCCCATGTCTTACACACATGAAACACATCATCCCTTCACAGAGAACTAATTATTTGATCAGTTAATCAGGGAGTTATCAATGGAAAACAAGACTAAAAATCTATTGCTGCTTTGGCTGGAGATTCCATGTTTTGGTAATCCAAATAATATAACGTACAAGGGCTTAATAAACATGAGAGCAGCTGTGCATTTCCACTGAGTACTGGAAAGGGGGGATATAACGCCATGATGCGGTATGGATTAAGACAGGGCCAGGCAGACACAACTTCTGTACAACATACATGTGGTCCACGCACATGGCAGTCATACTGATGGTGCGCTAGTACCCTCCATAAGGTGGAACTCTGAAGCCCAGTTGTGCTTTTGTATTTTATTTTAGGAAAATAATTTGTGCCTGTTTTGCTCAGATAATGAATTCATAAGATTGAAAACGCTCTAGGTCAGATGGGAATACATATCCGACAAAAAATGAATGGTAGAAATACTGATCCTGATCTCTCTTAACTCACAGAATTAGAGGGTGATTAGTTTCTGTAATCCTAAAACAGAATCTGTAGCTCTGATGCATCTTTAAAGGTATGTCATAGAGATGGAATGACATTTCAAATGGGAATTAAAAAAAGAACCATCAACATAAAAGCTTTGGGCTTTCGGGGCAGTCTGCTGTAAATGATGACAACATTAGATATTTTTGGAATGGTCACAGAATCACAGAATGGTAGGGGTTGGAAGGGACCTCTGGAGATCACTTAGTCCAACCCCTAGATGGAGAGATTTTAAGAATATTAGTTCAGTAAGCTTTTTAGAGAATAATATACTAGGAAGTGACAATTATGCAAGCACTCATACGCATATAATTGCACTGAAATTCCAATGTAATACTTAATTTGGGGGTTTTGTATCAGGGATTATATTTGCAGATTTGAAAACAAACCAGCATGTTATTAAGATTAAGAAACAGGTTTATAAGAAAGAAAAAGAAAAAAAAGAAAGGGAATAAAATATCAGTCCTGTATATAATATTAAAAAGTATCCAGGGAGACCACCAAGATTTGAGTAGCAGGAGTCAAAATTACTTGTCTGCCAGTTTTTATATGTCAAACCCACGATTCGCTGAAGCTCTCCAACACTGTCATCTGAAACTAAGATGAAATCTAGGCTGAACTTACAGTTATAGACTGACACGCAAGGCAAGAAATAGATTAGCATAACAGCAAATTAGGATCCAAGACATAATTAATGGGACTAAATCATCATCAGAAGGCAAGCCCTGGAGTTGTAACTCAAATTACAAAAATGTTTGTCCCAATGGAACTAGAATATTTGTAATATTATTGCCTGTTTAACGTGTAATGTGCTAGGAAAGAATGGGTCTTGTTTTAAGAGTTTTCTTTCTACTAATGCCAATCACACACTTGGTACAAATTATAAATTGCAGTAGCAGTTGTGAGATGAGCATCCACAAGGGCTGAAGGGGAAAGTCTGGTGCAGCCACTGGGCAATCAAATGGACTGTGTCGACCCATGGTAGCACTGTTTAAGAGGTTCGAGTTCAGTGGGCCGATGTCGTCTTAAAGAGTAAGTTAGTTTGCTGGACACTTCTGATAATTATAGGGCAACAGTCTCATAACTGTATGTCTAACCTTATGTCCAAAGGGAAAACACAGGTTTGTCCTATTGAGAAGGGTTTGGTGAATGGAATGATCTTTAAGATACAAACCCATTCTGAAGTACTCTCCCTCCTTTTTTTTTTTTTTTTTTTGAGATGCTATGTTACTTTTATGTTCTGCGTGGCTTGGAGTGAGACAGTTGACAGAGAGCAACGCTTTAGAAAAGACCCCTTAAATTCCCATCCATTTTAATTGGTGTGGTTTAATTATTCTGCTGTACACTAGGATAATCTAACTACCCTGGAGAGTAGATCTGAAAAAGCTGTGGGGGCTCCATTGTGGTTGGGCAAGCTAGGAAATGTCTTATAAAAGGCACACTGTATCTGACAAGACTAGACTACATTTGTTTGGTATTTTAAATTCCACTAATTTTTGCATGTCTTTGAATTAATTATTCTTCTTTCTACATCAAAGGGAAACAGAGGACATTTTTACTTTTAACAGTTTTGTGCTGTAATAATTATCCTATTGCTCCAATGGCAAGATTGCACGCTTCTTAGGGTTTTGAGATTACAAAAGGAGATGCAGATACTTAAAGTTTGATAGAAATTATAGATTTTTGTTCATTATTTTCTCAGTGGTGTTTGCTCAGGGTGGGTCAAATCCTGCAAAGTGTTAAATTTCTAATGCCCGTCGATTGTATATGAAATTGGTGGGGAATTGAAGACACCTTGCAGAATCTGTCTTTGGTGATGCTTATTGACACTTTTTTGTCACACGTGCATAAATGCATATCTACAGAAATGGCTTTCAACAAAGGCCTTGGATTAGAGAACCCCTGACTCTGATGAATTTTGGTTCTACATCCAAACGCTGTAGCGGACTTCTTTCTCTAAAACTGGCCAGGCAGGATGTAAGCATTTTCTTTAGCGTGGGAAAGTTCATTTCAGTTCCAGTTCACCTTTTCACAGTTGAAACCCAGTTCTACTGAACAGCAATTTTTCACCCTTCAGAAACCATGGTGATTCATTTATGTGAGACGTTTTGATGAACACTTATATTTAAGATGATTCTTTTGAATTTTGTGTGTCTCTCTGTGCCTCAGTCTCTCTGCAGTCAGCATAGCTACGTTATCCCTTTTCTCCAAATTTGTTCATAAAATTTCCTTCTTTTCAGTTAACATTGCAGCATCAGTTTCTCCTAATCTTATTATAAGAGGGCTCCAAAAATCAACCTTTAGAAACTTGAGGAAAAACACAACCAACCATGAAACCTTTTTTGTAGTTTTTTTTTTCCCTTTCTCCTGTGCATAGTATGTTGACAGAATGAGTGACAACACACACAACCTCATCTTCTTTAACTTTTCTATGCCACTTGTTTTATTCATTCTCTAGTCCTCTAGTCCAAGTTAAAGCAGAATTGATTAAAGGGGAAAAAAAAATCCAGTTTCTAATCTAAGCATGTATCTGCAAGTCTCTGGAAATTAGGAGTGCTGAACACATTGTATATATAATGTAGATAAGCTGCTTCTTATCTAATCTTATTTTTAATTAATTATTTTAAATAATATAGCAACTGCAATATTCAGGCATATCCATTTTATCCTCTGAAGCCCTCATGTATAAGAAACCTCACCCCCATGATTACCCACTGCGGTTTTCACGTGTTAGAGGGGGTGCTCTGCCCATCACTCAGCCTTCTGCCAGCTCCAGGAGGGCCATAACCTGATGTCCTTGCCAGAGATGGGTCGTACATTAATACACCAACTACTTCACTGAGGCATTCTGCATTTGAAAGCTCACCGGGCTATTTGGGGACTCGGTTGTTTTGATGCGAAAGGTTTGAGAGGGTGGGAGGCAGCAGGTCCCGGCTACCCTTTTCCTGACCTTGATCAATCTGTGTACGAGCAGCAGAGTCCGGGGCTTCCTGCCCCCGACAGCTGCACCCTGGACAGTAGCAAAAAGAATGACAGAGCTAGAGAAGTCCAGGGAAGGAAGTTTATGCAGCATGGAAGAGTCATATCCTGAGGAAATTGAGCGGAATATGTGTGTATAACTATATAGATAAATATAAACTTTTATTTTTAAGGAATTAAGAGCATTAAGTAGAAACAAGAGTAGGTCTGAAGAGGGGAAAGATGCAAGCAACAATGGCAGTAAGCCCAGGGTCACTTCTTCTGAAGGAACAGGGAATTGTGCATAAGCATGTTTTCTATGAAGGTGTTTGTTTGGGTTTTTTTTTTACGTTAAACTGATTTGCAGCCATAAAGTTATGCATGCTACTGGTCTGTATCAACACTGGGTTTAATCAGTTTTGCTTCTGTTCTGCTCTGCTCCTCTTTTAGTGTGTCTGTAACCTCTAATTAACTCCTGAACCTGCAGCTCTGCTCCTTGTAGACCCCTCTGGACTTCAACAGGGGCTGAGGTGCCTCCGTATGGAAACACAGTAGAAGCAAGAAGGCAGATTTCTTGTTGTACAGGTCATGAGTCCCCGTGTGTTTGTACAGCAGTTGGCGTATAAGCATTGAGGCTCTGAATGGCACATTTGGGCACTATGTGCTAATAACAATAGTAAGGATAAGCAAGGGCATGCCATGAACTGATCCTAAAAAGAAAGTTGTTTGCTGTGTGAAAGCTGACAGGCTGTGTGACCAAGGGACAAGAGGGCCTCTTTCGGCAGCAGTGAGGGGGAGCTGTCTCTGGAGCGTTTGCCAGCTGAGAGCTCTCTCCCATGCCTTCTTGTGTGTGCTAACTGCTGTTAGAGGAATGTGGTTGCTGCAGCTTTATCAAATAGGTCATGTGAATTTCAGCAGTAACCTACGATCTTCCTTCCTTTCATGGGGCAGAGCTTGTCCTTCCCTCTGTCAGCAGTAGCTGCCTGAACTCTTTTACATCCTCCTTCCAAAGTATGGCATGAAGTCATCTTCTGTGCTTCTTCCTAAACACACCATACACACCTGTGTCTTGCATTCTGCAGCTGAGAAACGTAGTTAATGGCATAACCGTTTGCTGGCATGGTATATTCTAGCATGTGTGTTTTGTTGATTTAGGAGGTCACTAGGCCAAACGTGGATCTGGGGCAGTCAGAAGAGACATCAGACAGAAAATTACAGCATATTTTGTGGCATATAAGTTTAAGTCATATGCATATATGAAAAGGAGTGGGATGGAGACTGTCAGATGGCAAACATGAGTCTAGATTGTGAAATGAAGGAAGATGTTGCCAGAAAATCTGGTTTGGCCATAATTATTGCAACTGGAACTTGCTGTTTCTTTTGTCCCCTGAGAATTTTTGAGTGTCTTGCTTAGGTCCGGGAGCTCTTGGAGACTTCTGCATGAAGAGTCCCCCAGAAACTCAAGCTTGTGTTAGTCAGGAGTCAGCATTAGGTGGGTTTGTACATTTACACTCTTGGCTTTCATTGTTAGCAGTGCTGACAGATAAAGAACAAAACTCAAATCACTGTAATTGGGAGTCATATCCAGCTAGCAGTAGGAGTTTTATTCCTAATTTGAAGGAAACTTTTTATTATTACGCTTACTCGTTTAGAGAGATGTTTCATAATGCTTGACCTGGAGTGGTATCGCACGTGCTGCTGTTTCAGGGTTGTATCACTCTCACTGATTAGATTGTTATTATTTTTTCTGAATAGCTGGGAGTAACAGGTTGTTTTCAGATTATCTTTTTTTTGTGGTGAAGCCCAAGAAAATTCCCCAGTGACAACAAAGGGAATAATCTTTTGATGATAAGTTTATATGTGGACTCAGATGAACAGATGTAAACCGTGAGTAAATGTATTGAAGCCATTAGAATTTATTCAATGGAAAGCCATAAGGTAGGGTCATCGTCTCTGAGTGGCTGTGTACGTGCCAAAAGACAATATGATACCAGCGCCTCTCGCATTTTTTCAAAACCATTTGAAACTGTAAAAGTTCTCGGAGAAAACTGCTGAATGAAAATAATTTGAGGAAGGAAATCTGCAGTTATAAATTACAGAGCAATTTACTCCTCATGGTTCCTTTTCAATTATAAACACTTTCGACTATCTGGGGTATTCATTTCCAAGGATGCATTTTTTTTCTCTGTCTGATAGATGGTTCTGAAATCTTAAAAGTGGAATATTACAAGTGGGTAGGCGTGGGAAGGCAGTGAAATGGTTTTTAAGTGTGGAGGAACTGAAAAGGTTTTCAATAATTTTATATCATTTCAGCAACATTCTCTCTCTCAGGATGTCTAGGAATTAAAGAAAGGAAATATTTACATTATAATTATATTTCTGTTTATTTAATTAAGTTATTAAGCAGATCTGGCATACAGAAGCAGCTCCCTTTAGTCCTAATTGTTTCTCCTAATGTTGCAATTACAGCGTTATTGAAAGAATTCAGCGAAGAAAGGCCTGCAATCTCTGTCAGGATGCAGCAGGAGGGCTGGGGGGGATTTGTTCCATGGGAAAGGGAGGCAGTGAAACGGATTGCTCAGCTGCCCCCTCTGAAACAACACAGCAAATCAGTTTTACAAAATGAGACAGAAGTCTGCAAAGGGTTGGGGGGGGTGTGGGGAAGACAGCTTCTCTCCGAAAAGTCTCCCTAGTTATTAGGCAGTTTACAAAGGTCTGCATACGAGGAGCTTTTTTTCCAGTCCTTCCACAAAGCCTTCTAGAATAGTAATTTTTATGTCAGAGATATTTATATTAAGAAGCCCACAAAGCCACAGTCTACTTTCCGTACACGTAACTTGCATGGATCCGTATATGAAGTTTCCATTAAAAAAAGCCCTGAGTGTTGTATTTACTGTTTGGGCTTTAATTCCTATTTTTTAATGTATTTGTTTATTTTTCTGTCAGTTTTTTGCCTTAGAATCCTTTTCCCATTCAGGAAATTAAAGAAAAGAAGAGTGTGAGGACAAAGAGCAAAAGCAATATACAATTATGGGTGCCAAAATATCTTCACAAAGGGGTTTATGCAATATTTCACTTATTTTTTTAAAAAAAAAGCCCAATTTTTCTTCACTTAAATGGAAAGATATTTTTTTAATATATATATTTATGGATTTTTCAGTGCTTTTATGAATTCTGGGCTTTAGAATCAGATTTATAGGCTGCCCATTCTTCTTAGTGTCTTAAGATCTCTGAAACCTAATGATACATACCTACCTATCTGTCTGTCTGTCTATTATTTTAGATGAAATCACTTTGTTATTTTCATGCTGATATCAGAGCTTCCCATGGATAATTCAAAGTTATTGAAGGCTACTGGTTTAATGTTCTTCCAAACTTATCCTAAGGCAATGAAGAATTTCTGTTCATTTTTGTAAGAGTATTCAACTGATGCTATGTACCAAGTAGAAAAGATGCTTTCTTTTTTAGGAGGAAGGTTAAAAAGATTAAAAACCTCAAGAAAGTCTATATGCAAAGGGTAAGGCTTACAAACTCTTTCAAAAATTCTCTCTCGGTGGTTGATGTGGGGATGAGGGAGGAGACAGATCGGCATGGAGATATCTCCAGGAAAGCAGAGGGAGGATTCAGAAATAGGAAAACTGCAAAACTAAAGGGATGGCCGTATAACCATCTTCCAAGGGGCAGCTATGTTACTTTAGAAAAGAAATAAAGTTGTTCGTAACTTTTAAAGGTTCACTGAAGATGGACAGTCTTGTAAAACATTTGTTAGTCTTTCTTACGTCTTTTGAAACAAATGAGATTGAATAACCTCACAAATAAATCAATTGATAAATATCTCCAGTGTAAAGACAGAGTGCCACAGAAATCAGTTTCTGGACTTGTTTGCAGTGGCTCTGTGGAGAGTTCATTTAAAGAGCTGGAGAGGCTCTTCCATTGTCATGTTTATCCTATTTGCCAAAGGGAAGCAGTGCGAAAAAGCAGAGCAGATTTGACTGTCCGGAGAAGTAGGACCTTTGTACTTTGGCCCACCGTGGTGCCTCCAACCAGCTGAGTGCTGCTTCCTTCCCCAGCGGAGCAGTGAGCCATGTTATGCCATTAGTTTTAAAACAGGAAGCCACTGATGGAATCAATTATGATCAATGACACGTTTTTTTTCATACTTACTATGCTTATTCTCATCCTGGACCAAGGGTAGGTGAAGTAGGGATCCACAAAGGATTGTTAAATTATTTTCCCAATACTCAGACAGGTGTCCACCTGACATAGCCTGTGGAAAGACTTGGTGGCACATAGCAGAGCCACTTCACGGAGTAGTTGTGGAGGACAGAGGATAAGACCTACTCTCTGAAAGTGAATGCCTCTTTCACTTTAAATCTGCTTTCAAGGTATAGCATGAAGTGCTATTAGTATGATGTGCAAATATATCCGTTTATATTCTGACATTATATACAGCCTCAAGGTGGGGGTGAAGCCTCAATACCCTGGCTCAGGAGACCCCTCAGGCAGGCAGAGTGAGCCTCTGGCTCGGCTTTTCTTCACTGTTTCCTGGCATGGGGAGGCTGGGCTGGGGCAAGCTATTTTCTGCTGACCCCACACGGTGAAAGATGATCCACGTTTCCCCTTTGGCTCAGCTGGGTTGAGGGTGGTGGAGTCAACCACTGTGCCCGTTCCGTCTCTTCCCAGTTCAGTGCCTAGCATCTGTATATTAAAACATCTTGGGATCTGTAATCATACACAGATTAAAACTCATGCAAGATTTAAAACCAGCAGTGAAAATCATCATAAAACCATGTGCTAACTTTGTGAAGTGCCAAACACTGCTCAGACTTGAAGAGACCTTTAGCTTCTCTTTCAGCGAAGCTGAGTCCATGGCCCTTCTCAGATCAAAAGAGGGGCCAAGCAAAGCTTTTTGGCCCAAGTACTGAACCTTACTTGGACTCCAGCTCCTATGGTCCATAAGGGATGCAACATTATATAGAGGGAATTGGAAACTCAGAGACAAGTGCAATTGCATTCTTCTGGGACTGAGCTTTGCTTGCTTTTCCTGTTGTGGGACTTTTCAATTGCTTTAGGGTGAGCATAAGGGACTGGATCTAAGGGTTTCCCGTTTATGCAGTTTTGCCGCCACCCAAGCTGACAGCTGCCCGCTTGGCTAAGAGTGTGGCATCTAGTAGTAGGAGAAACTTCTTGTTCCAGCTGGCACTTTCTTATCTAACAGTCGGAGCTTTGTAAGTGTGGACAGCTGCAGTTTCAGAAATTGGCTCTATCTGTATCAATTGGATTTGTGAAGTCAGTGAAAGGGCATGAGGCAGATTCATGGGATTTCCTGTTAGTATTAGCAAATGGAATCTACTGCAGAATTTTAAAAGAATAGGAGACTTGGTTGATGACGCTTAAATGAGGCCTGTGGTTAGGGAAGGCTACCAAAAAGAAAAATCACTGGTCAGTGATTATGCTGGGCGTGATGGGCACTATTTCCAGAAATCTTAAATCATCTTGAAACAAAGGCAAGAAATAGCTGCAGCGTCTGTCTGGGCACCCTGGACGGCGAAGCGATCATTAAGAAGCAGGTGGTGCACGGAGTCGGATGGTCAGCCTGTGATGCAGCAACATTTCAGGTTTTAAAAAGTATGTGCAAGGAATGGCAGGAATGCGGAGCCTTGTAGGGCTTCAGCAGCGGCTCTGTCAGGACCTGTATGTTCTCCTCCCACCTCCGCCACTGGTTTGCTGCGTAGCCCTGAGCAAGTCACATACCTTTTCTCTGTCTCAGTTTCCCAGCCTAGGATGGGTTTGATCCTGCTGGAAGCGGGAGGAACTCGGCAAAGGCACCGGGCAATTATGTAACAGCGCAGGAATAAAAGTGTCCGCTGAAATTCCACTCCCTTTTCTGCTCCTGTGCCATGTGGGGCAGGGGAAGAAAACACTCCAACATGTCTCTTTACTCCCTGAGTATTTCTATGGGTATGATATAGGGTTTCCCCAGGCTGTACCATCTGGGCTACGAGGGAAACCATTGACAATACATTTAACGTAGCAGGGGGTTTCCTAAGTTTCAGACTTAGTACCACATGAGTGCTTTGCAGCAGTTTCTATTCATATTTGCTTAGCTGGGCCTAAACTGCTGTAAACCCAGTACTGCAACACCAGGCGTTATTCATACCAGTGCAGGTATTTTCCTGGTAATGAATGAGGGAGAAAGACCCAACTTCTGCATTTTTTATTTGAATGTCTGGCTGTGAGTAAGAAAGTCGTTCCACCTCCTGTGAGATGTGTGAGAATTTGCACACAAAATAGAATCATAGAATGATTTGGGTTGGAAGGGACATTAAAGATCATGTAGTCCCAACCCCCTGCCCTGGGCAGGGACACCTCCCACCAGCCCAGGCTGCTCCAAGCCCCGTCCAACCTGGCCTTGAACCCCTCCAGGGATGGGGCAGCCACAGCTTCTCTGGGCAACCTGCGCCAGGGGCTCACCCCCCTCACAGCCAAGAATTTCTTCCTAATATCTAATCTAATTCTCCTCTTTCAGTCTAAAACCCTTCCCCCTCGTCCCATGGCTCCCGTACCTGATCCAGAGTCCCTCCCCAGCTTTCCTGTAGCCCCTTTAGGTACTGGAAGAGGCTGTAAGGTCTCCGCGGAGCCTTCTCTTCTCCAGGCTGAACAACCCCAGCTCTCTCAGCCTGTCCTCACAGCAGAGGGGCTCCAGCCCTCTGATCATCTTTGTGGCCTCCTCTGGACCCATTCCAACAAGTCTATGTCCTTCCCGTGCCTATACTAAGACAGACCTATGATAATTCTACTGGAGTGTTTAAGGTGTCAGATTTTCCTACCTTCCATTATGCCTAAACCATGGCAGAGGTTTATCCTCTCTGTCCAGGACAGCAGACCAGAGGGGCATCTGCACCTGCCCCGTTTGGCCACAGTCTGGGCAAAGGTGCAAAGCTGTGCAGAGCAGTGGCTGAAGTGCCAGTGACGGTTCAGTTCTCCTGTCTCTGCCTGGAAGGTGGGAACACGGCACAGGTGGAGAGCCAACAGCAGAGGGAAGTAGTGTCTTCAAACTCTGGAGCTAGGCTTGGTTTTGTTGCTGACATCTGTCAGAGCTCTTGCTTCATAAATTAGTGGTGAGGACAATCATCTGAGGGAGAGAAGGTTTGAGGGCTGGTCCCACGGCTGCCTCTAAGTTTTATACCCTGGTTCTGATGTAATGATAAGATCCTTTTTTTTGGTAAGATTTGAAGCACTTGAGTGTTAGTTAAGGGCAAAAGTCTCTTGTGTCTGCAAGCCTGCTGCCGACAGTAATCATAGAGGGGTCTGAAATTTGACTGATTTAATTCTATTTCTTTCTATTTTTTGATTAATTTTAAAATACTGGCACTTCTTCTAAAACCATGTTATATAGCGTGTGATTTTGCATGACTTGTTACTTCCTAACAAAATGACACAGTTGCTTCTATAGGAATGCACAACCCATGGTGGTTGCCTGGCAAAACCCTGGCAGGCAGCCGCTGTGGCCCCTGCGGACTGTATCACCTGAACAACGCTGCTGATCTTTTTCGAAATGCAATGGTGTGATTTCTTATACACTGATATTATAAAAGCCATTGTCTCCCGTCCGCGCCGCAGAGCTGTAAGACGGATTTGCTTTTTGGCCTTCACACAGCAACAGCAATTGTACTTTTTATCACATGATTAAACAGTGCTGAGAATTTTAAAGAATATTAATCAGCGAAGAGGAAGTTACTATCAGCATATGTTTTGTTTTTTAAGAGCTGGGTAGTTTCATAGGACCATATGTTCCTCTTGTACCAGGCCGGTGTGTGCAAGTGTAGGATCTGCAAAATGCAAGCTTAGAAAATTGTGGCACGACATTCCCAGGGCCAGTGAGAGACTGTGTAGAACAAGTAGCTGCGGGGTGCAGAACACTGAGCTTTCCGTGTCTGCAAGACTAAGGTGATTTTCATGAGGATATGAGACTTTCCTTACAAAAAAATACAATGAAGGTATCAGCACATAACTTTAGGCTGGACTGAAACTTTTCATTCAACAACTGAAGCACAAAATCTTATCAATATCAGCTGGACTTTCTCCATATGGGAGGCCTCCGACACATTTATATTTAGCACCAGTAACATACGTGTGATTACCATTTGCATCGCATTTCTTGTGATAATCTAATCATATATAGTATTTTTCTGACCAACACCATCTGTACCATTGTCTGTCCACTGCCGTTTTTCTCTCCAAGCTTTCTTTGGCATGATACCAAGTAGGAGGTTTCCCACTGTTTGGGCTTTCTAGGTTGCATTTGGAAGAAGTGAATATACTTTTCTTACAGCACAGTAATGTGGAGGCTGCAGTACAGTGGGAAGGCTCGCTAAAAAGAGCAGCCACTTGCTGTCAGAGAGAGAGATCTTTATTTTAGAATCATTAAGGCCAGAAGGCAGAAAGAGCAAAAGTCTATGTGTGTGGAGGGGAAGAGGTAATGCGTGGTCTTTGTGTCTCTACCTCCACACGTCAAAAAAAATGACAGCTGCTTGTGTGGGTATTAGACACTCAGCAGTTTAAATATGCAGCATACAGAAAAGAAAATAAGTGTTTTATAGCTACATCCATGATGGGCAGGTGGAGAGGAAGGATTGCTTTTTATGCCACGTGTGCTAGATATGGCCCTGGCAAACCTGTGTTCTGAACATACTTAGGTTTTGGGCTGGTTCTTTACATGCTTTTCTTATCTTTCTTTCTTTCTTTGGAGAGGTGTTAACCTTTATTTAGAAGTAGCATAACCCTATAGCTTCCAATCCGCGGGGGCCTCAGCACTCTTGGTTTCAGCCAGACACATGAGGTAAAGACATGATTAAATTGTAGATCAATTGTGTTGCTCATGAAGTTCAGAGCATGTGTAATTGTTCTGTCGGCTCCAGGGCAGGATGCTGAGCTTTCATTACAATCAGGTTCCTAAAAACTTAAGATACCATTGCTTTCCGTGGGAAAGCACGAGCTTTCTAGAAGCTATTACAAGACCAGCCCAAACTGTTCCTTCTATCCCAGGAGACAGCTCCAAGGATTGTGTGGGATCCATCCTTGCCTAGCACTGTATACTGAGCCTTGCTACCGCCATCTCAGCTTGTATAATTCTTGTGCTCAAAGTTTTCTCTTTAATGGATAGGTTTGCTTTTCTATCTTCCTTGAAAATTTTTTAATAAAAGGAAATTGGCCTGTATTCCCTTGGAGGTAAATACATAAACCAGCCTCAGTGGTCGAGTTGACAGCTCTGTCTTTTGAGTGAAAATGTGGCTGAAATTTTGTTTGTGGCAAAATTCAGACCATAATGCTTTTCGTATTTTGGGAAGATTTGGAGGGAATATCTTACATAGATCTAACATCAAATCTAGCTGCTGCTTAGACAGAGTTTGTGCTATCTATTCCTACACATTCTATAATACCGACACGGATGCTGTGAGCCTGAGCTGACCTGGCAGCCAGCCAAGTGACAGTTAAGCATCTGATGTTCTTTTTATCCAGTAAAGCTTTTTTTTATTCTTTTTTTTTTTTTTTTAAATTATGATTAGGGAAGCTCCTGTTTGCTACTTATTTCCTCTGACTTAGTGCAGCCCTTGGCTGTCTCCTGAGCTAAAAGCTGCAGCTAAACAGACTTTTTTCATGCTGAATAGCATGTCTCAACGTTTTCCTCTCAACCATCGTGTAGGTCTAGTTGCATTGTTGATTCCCATTACATGTCTGCTGGGATGTAAATTATTTCAATTCCCCCACACCCCGCCCTTCTGCTCTTGTACTTTCAAGGGGTTTAATCCGTGAAGGGGACTACTTCAAAGCTCTCACAAGAAACTCATTTCTTGATGGATAGAAGGGCCAATAAAACGAAATTAGAGTTTTATCTCATTGTCTCTATAGGAATGAAGTATAATAATTATTTCAGGCAAATACATGTTGGAGACAATAATTAAGATCACTATCATGTCTTTAAGGACAAGCAGGTTCTAAAATAAGCATTAGTAATGGGATTAAACATTATTGCAGTGCCCCAGATCTCAGCATTGCCAAAGTGCCTAGCACGTTTGTATGTATGGAGTTGCTCTCAGGAGGAAAAAGGAACCGAAAAAAAAAAAAAATCTGCATTTTACAGAACCTTTTTGGCTTGTGGCCCATTAAATAGCTGAGGCCCCAATCTGCAAAAAAAAAAAAAAGTCTTGGATGCCTGAAGAAAGTGGAAATGAAGTTGAATTTAGTATCTGTGTCATCAGTGCAGTCCAGAAGGTTTGTTGCCTAATGGGTTAGGTGTCAGCGGTTTTACCAACGAAGTTCCCAGAGAATCCTCCTCCTGAGCAAAACTGTCAGCTTCTTAGCAGAGCAGAGTGGTTTGCTATTTAAACTCGTTTGGGACCTACAAATTAGGTGTCCCTGGTGCTAAGTCTGAAGGACTGCCATAACAGGCGACTCAGTTAAATGTAAGTATCTTTTAAATTGTGCCACCGGTTAAATATTTATTCCCACCATCTGGCCTAAGTTTGTGAGAAGCTGACCCTTGGTGCAGCAGCTTCCCAAGTAAACTGTGAGGATGGACAGTTTCTCTTCTCCAAAGATTTGTTCTTTTCTTCTTTCTTTCTCTTAACCTAGCTGTGTCAGTCATCTGTACCAGTCCCTCACAATTTTCTCCTGCCTGATTTTGCTACTAGAGTTAGAGTGGGATTTTGGCCTGTTTCTGCATACATTCATTTTTGTGTGGAAAAATGTTCAGATTGGGCCTCAGAATAATTAGCTCCTCAAAACCGAATACCCTCCTGTGGAAAGACAACAGACTGTTGTGCACTGTTAGTGCCTAACGCTTAGTTTACAAATTTGAACCATCTGGCTAGTGGTTTTAGCTTTGATTTAAGGTAATATATTTTCACTGTACCCAACACCTAAGGGATTGACATGAAATGAGGAAGGATTCTGCAGTCTTGTTTTTCAGCACTTACTGTCATTTTCTTTCTGTCTAATGGAAGTCGGTCACATCTGCGATAGCAGGTATCATCTATCCTCTTAAAATCTGGCTTTTTACTTTAGCTGAGTGTTGGCTTATTTTTATTTTTGTTTTAAATAAGAAATTTCCATGATTATCAACAAACAAACTGTCAACAACCTTCCTGGCATGATGTAAAATATAAAACTCCGTAGGCTGAGTTTGTTTCTAAGTTGTTTGGGATAAAATAAGTGGAAGCAGCAAATGCAACTCAGTTGCCCATACCTGCCAACTCATCCCCACAGTGAGTTTCTTATTCAGCCAGACCATTCCGCAGGACAGAAATAAGTAAATACTGCTAACTGGCCTGACCTGCTATCCACATGTATTTAGAGAACTTTTTCCAAATAGTGTAAAACAAATATAAGTGGTAGCAGTAAGCGAAGCTCTAATTTCAACACTCATCTGTCAACAGAGCCCGCTACCATGTCTAACATGTGGCTTGTTTAGAAGACAGGTAGGGCCTAAGGGAAGGGGAAGAGCACAGACTGGCCTGACTTATTACAAAACATAGCATTCGTTCACTGGCTCTTCTGTGTAGCTCTTTGGAATTAAACATCAAAAAGAAGGGAAATGAATTTGGCAGGTAGGAGAAGCCAGTGGATGGTAGCAGCTGAAACAGCCCTGCAACGCCACAAAGCCCGACCTCCCTGGCTTCAGTTAGTTGAATGTCCCGCTCCATTCTCAGTCTATTCTCTCCCCAAGGTGGTATTTGTTTTGGTTTCTCCTTTTAATGCTCTGTTCATAGCAGCCAGGGGTTAGAGTCTCGATAGCTGAATTAACTGCCAAACAGGGAGCCTCGGGAGTTCGGCCCAAGAGCAATAACAACAGAAATACCTAGCACTTGCAGTCCCTAGCTCTGTGCTTCTTCAAAGCATGGTGCAAAAGGTGAATGTGCCAAACGCTGTGCTGTTTCATCAGGATAACTATCTTCTTTCTGAAGGGTATTCTTCCACTTCTCTACCTAGGGGATAGAGACAAAGTGGAATGAAAAGGAGTAAAGTTCTAGGAATATGGGATCAGTCATGTACACTGTGGGAAGTGTCAAAGGACAGGGTATTGTTTTGATTCATCAATAGGTGAGAGAATGATATTTTGGCTCTAAACTCCATGCACAGTGAAAGGCGTAGTTACTGACCCTCTGGCAGTAGTCCATACAGCAAGATCAATCCTTATCCTGCTGGATCTGTTCACCTGTCCTACTGGTATCAGTTTCCCTCCAGTGTGTATAGACATCCTGGCTGATAGCCACAAGGCTAGACTCAATGACTGACGGTACAAGACTTTAAGCATGAACAGCAGATCTCAGTGGGACCGTGCCATCAAGCTGTGAATGGGGCAGTTGCTGATGTGGTTTAACAAGCTGACCCAACACGTGTAGAGCAGAGATTGTCAGGGCCACAAAGCAGGTTTCTTATGTGTTGCACTTGCCAACAACCAAGTATTGTTTCCTTCCAATCTCTCTGCTTAGCTTGGAGACAAAACTTGAGTGAAACTATGTAAAAGAGTTACAGGTCAAAGTTTTTCTGGGACAATCTGTGACGATGTCAAATTGCATCCCTCTAAGATAAGGATACAATACAAGAACTGTATAAAGAAGTCCCCTTTTACATCCTATAAAGAGGCCGGGCAGCTTAAAATTCTTTTTGGATAACCTGAAAAGCTATTCTTCAAGAGAAGCCCAGAAATACTTTTTTGTTCCTTAGAAGGTGATTATTGCTAGAAGTATGATAACTTCTCTTCTGGCATCTGGTCTCAAACTAGTCTGAAGGATGTATCAGCAAAAGGACTGGTATATTCACCTCTTTGAGTGGATAACTGTAAGCAGAGACCAAGATGTGACACTCGAGAGTCACAGTTCAGAAGCTGTCCCGCTTCAGACCCAGCACCGTGCAGGATTTTATCTGCTATAGTTTACAGATTGCTAATCCTGGCTCCTGCTCGGTTTGAATGAATGAATGAGGGAGGACTGGCAGAGCTCGGGGAGCTTTATGTGATTATGAATAGTGGCAGGAAAAGATCCCTTGCCATAGGAACAGGAGAAACACTCTGTTTTTCTTTGCCATCAGTGCAAGGTAAGAGTTTGGGCTTATACCTACCTATGGCTGAGTTGTTAGCACTGAAAATCTGCGTCCACCCGCTGTGTGCCAGCCTATGTGAAATGAGATAGATGGTCTCAGTCTGGTTCCTGACAAACACAGTTGCACTGGCTGAAACCCACAACCACTGATTTGTGCTGTTACCTGTCACGGCTGAATCAGAAGAGAAGAATGGATTCTCTCTTCCCTTGAATATTAAGTGCTCCTTCTCCATTTGGTGAAAATCTGTTCCGTTTTAGAAATTACTACAGACATCACTCTGCTGTTCAGTATTTACAAACCTCTGAAAAGAGGGAGAAGGTACTGCCAGAAAATACAGTCAAGTAAGCAGTAGTTGGAAGTTTCAGAAAGGGGTATAACAAAAAACCTATCAACTCATTTTACAGTACAAAATTGGGTGATTTTTGAAAACATTTCTAAAAATGCATAGAATAATTATAGAGTAGATAATTAAACTGTACCAGGTAGTTCGAGCTCATATAACAAACACCATAACATTTCAGTCAGTCCTTGAGGATAACTGAATCTTATCTTGAGTTGAAGATGTTGCCATATGGGGACTTCTGTGTTTCCTCTGGAAGCTTGTTTCATTAGTTGATTGCCATTGTTAAAAAGGGAAAAACGTCTAACTTATTTCTGCTTTTGCTTTATCTGGATTTAATTTTCAGTCCTTCTGAAGAGCCTCTTTAGTATCCAATTTCTTTTCCCTGTAAATGTAATTATACTCCGTAATCAAAGCATCTCTGATATTTTTTTTTCTGTGACAGTACTATGCAGATTGAACTCCTTAGCCCCCCTCTCACTAAAGGACTTTTTCTAAAGCTTACTGGAGTTTTGGGGACTTCCCACTGATATAGTGGGTTTTGAACAAGGCCTAGAAAGTGGCACAAACGGGGCGACATGTGAATAAAGTCTGTAGAGTCAGGTCCCTGATAAAAGCAGCTGGCATTCTAATCTTTTGGTTTGGTATCAGATCTAAGGGAGCTGTTTCATCAATATATGCTGAAGAGAACTGAAAAGATTTGGTCATGCCTTTGAACACACTAAGGATTTTGAGGAGGCAAAGTAGGGGGGAAAAATAGGGACAGCTGGAATTTGTTTTGTTGGGTTTTTTAATACAATTTAAGGGTTTTGTTTATTTTTTAATAGTGTGAATGTAACGCTCATGAAAATGCTCGCTATACACTGACATCTTCTATGAATCAACAAAACATGTACCAGCAGCACAAACTTCACCTTGCCTAAACAATGTACGTCTCAATTCCGACTTGAAAAGACCACCTGTAGGGGAAAAATGTTAGTTCGGTATCCAGGGGCCATTCATTCCTTTGCCACTTTGCTGAGACTGCCAATTAGTGCCAACTTGTGGTGGCAGATTTTGTGATGTAGACACATGTTCTCTGGAAAGTGGGCTGAGATATTCGACTCATTTCACATGGGGCACAAAGAATTATTTGCTCTGCGCTATACAAATGAGAATTGTCCAAAGCTTTCCTCTGTGTTAGCCTCTGTACGCTTACTGAGTGTAAATACAGGGGAAATTGGTGTTATTGCAAGGACAAATTAGCACCAGAACTGAGCTGTATTTTTTAAAATGTGCTGCTAATTGTGCCCAATTTGTGCTGGAGTACTCACTCAAATGCAAAAGCACAAAACCAACTGAACGCATTTCAGGGTGCCAAAGAGAGCTTGCACTTTTCTCTTAGCAAATTATCCTTCTAGTTTCACACTGCAGCCAGTGCCAATTGGTCCCACTAAGACCTTTATCCAGAGTAATCAAATTAGCACTGCATGTTAGCAAATGAGGTTTCATTTACAATGGTTTATATTTGCTGCAGGTTTGAGTGTTCAAAGAAAGCATTTTCGAAGTTTTACTTTAAAATTTTTATATAAGTGACATTGATTCTGTCTGCAACTTTTAAAAAGAGTGAGCTGCTGAAAGGGGAGAAATGAGGCAAAATTGTTGTTTGTATTTCACTTCCAGAAAAATGTGGATTAGAAATTGCAGGAGTTTCTAAACGTTAAGGTAGAACTGAGCAAGCTGGAAGAGGTTTATTCTTGTTTTCCCAGTAGGATCATTCTTCCCTTTGGTTCGCAGTGGGCCAAATCGGTGCTACAGGTTATACCCAGGAAATCGCTGGGGCTGCACGGCTCTTACAGAGGGCAAGATTTAGCTCAACGCAGTCATAAGGCACATCATGAGATTTGCTTTTGCCAAAAGGTATGCCACTGACAGAGTGGGAAATGCGAACTGCTCCAAGCGTAGGAGTGAGCGGGATTGCCAAGAGGAGAGACGAAAAAAATCGTGAGCTAAATTTCTCTCTGGCAAATATCCACAAAAAGTCATCAGAGTTTTATCAGGGCTGAATTTCACCCACTGAGATTAATTAATGAATGTGCCATCTGAAGATTAATAATGTAAATGGTAAGTGCTATTGAGACTACTGCTTCCAAGATTGTCTTTTGCTTGAAGTTTGCAAAACTAGCCCAAAGCTGGATTATTCTTCATTTTATGTTGAGAAGGTAGAGAAGTGTAAAACGCAGAAGCGTGTCTGACAGTAGGAACTATCACTTTCCTGCTTTTATTTGGTGTTCGTACAGAAGCGCAAGAGATGATCACGGGGGATACTTTAGGAAATCCTGTCGTAAAAGAAGGCAGAGGAGTTCCCCACCCAGTTATAAATGAGACTACATCCAGCGGCACTGGCTGTGCTGGGGTACAAGAAATAGATGATTGCCTTAGTGACTTCAGGACACAGTAGCCTGAGGCATTATATTTCATTGCCATCAGGTGCAAGAATTTATTTGCACAGAAGATTCTGTAGGATCTGTAAAGTGCACATGTAGAGACTGAAGAGCCTGGGTTTTGTTCCAAATTTTGAGGTCTTGGCCAAGATCTCTGGTTTCCTGATTCAGTGTCTTAAGAAGTGTGTACATATGTAATTTCTAGCCAGTGCTATAAAAGAATAAATCACTTGTAATGGCTTTCTGCAAATAACTTTATACAATCGCGCTGTTGATCTGCTCTTCGAAGATCGGTATCTCTGAAAAATACTTTTTTATTGCATCAGATGCCAATACATGATTCAAGAAACAAGCTAGAGAGGTGGTAAGGAGGGCAGGACCAAAGAGGCCGCACAGAACACCAAGTAAGCAGCAATTATAGCCTTGTTTATCAGCCACACAGTGGCATGAGATAGCACTTGAGCACAGTAATCCAGAGTAGTGTCTGGTTCAGGAAGTCCTTGCATCATTAATTTCCAGAAATTCAGAGAGGAAACCAGGGGGAGAAGAATGACTTTCTACATGCCCTGGCTTTTATAGTCTTTGGCTAGTGGCAACCGCTGGGGACGGGGTATGGGGCTACTTACAGCCTTGGTCTGACCCAGAGTGATCATTATGTTCTTAGAAGATACTATTGCCGCGCTCCTCTGATTACATCCACAGGAACCGAGTCATAGATATAAAAACATATTGTACAATTAAATAAGACCACAATCTTTGAGGAACAGAATAAACACTTCTAGTTTTGCTGAGCTGGATATGGAATGAAAAAACATTTTTTCGGAACAGCCTCTGAAGTTAAGCCCCCTCCCTGAAGTTCATTGCACGAGCCAAGAGGGAGAGCCCATTCTTTCTAACAATGCCCTTTCAGCTACTTTGATGCTAAAAATAAAAAATGTTTGATAGCTATCCAAGCAAAGAAGGTGAAAACAGTAATTTCCAGCTTTTCTAAAGCTCTTTGGCTATATACATTTGACAAAAAATCAGTCACCAGCAGATGAAGTCAGATTGTTTTTTCCTGCTTTGTACGCCTATAAATTCCCTTTCACTTCTCTAAAGCCTGGATAGTCCAAAATAGTAACTCTACTGAAAAATTAACTGAAAATGTCTGCTCATTAATGAACTTGCAGAGCAACACTATGTTTTCAGTAGAGATAATGCCTATTGCTTATAGTTACTGAAGTTTATGGTTTGGCTAAATTTATGTCGTAGCTGCCAGAAGAGTGCCTCGCCTGAGGACAATAACAAAAATTCTCTTCTTAGCGTTGCCAGTCACACGTTACCCTTTTAAGATAAGGCTGGGGAAAAAAATCTCATGAAAGCATTTAGTCATTGATTTATAAAGGTATTTCTCCTTGGGATCTGATTTTGCAGCACCAGTGACAGGGTTGAAATGGAAATGACAAGGAGAGTTACTGGGGCTTTTCAGTTCTGTGAGATGACGTGGGAAGTGTAAGCAATTAAACCAAATTGAATATTTTTTTTTGTTGTTGGAACTGCTTCTTTTGTCAGGCTTTGGAAAAAGGAATTCTTTCAAATGGAAATGCATTTATAATTTTGTTGAAAACCAGAATTCTGAAAATGGAAGTATTGGATGCCCTGCATTCAACCACTGTAGTGCTGTAAAAGAGCTAAAAGTTCTGCTGTGTCTCATCTCATTACTCCCTTATGGGTGAGACTCCCCAGGAGGTGTCATTTCTAAAGACTCACAGAGATCCTCGGACCCCTGCACCATCTCCCCTGGTCAGGCATGGAGATGGTAGTGTGTGAAGGAGGATGAAGCCCTGTCCCAGAGCCCTGTCCAAAGGAGGCTGCTGGCATAATGCACAGCAGGAATATCTCCACAGTGTCTGAAGTGTCAACTTTTCTTTCTCAGGAGAAATGTGTTACTGTTTTCTGTAGTGGGGGAAAAAAAAAATAAAATCCTCCTGTTTTCCTGACAGCTCTATTTTAATAATTTCAACTTTTACCAGTTTCTTTTACTTACTTAGTTTTGTTAATATCACCGGTGCTATTGATGGTCTGAAAAATAAAGCATACCAGTATAACAGACGAGTGGCGTGCGCGCTTCTCTTGCTGACAGGTGAGTCTCCAGTTACTCTAGACTAAGGCTTTTTCTGCTGGATGAGTGCTGGCTGCTGCACTAAATATTTGATGGGTCGGTGACGATAAATAACTTGCACTGACTAGGATGGAGGCTATCGCATTTATTTTTCCTTGTTAGTATTTAAACCCAGGTCTCTGGGAGTAAACTGCTGTGTATTTACTCTGCTACTAAGATCCCTTTTTCCAAATCCGACGTCAGTAGCAGGAAGTGTAGCCAACATACTGATTTGTAAACACGTTTCTCATCTCGAAAAGATTATATAGGATCTAATCCTCTCTTTAGAAAATACACTGCACCTTGGAATGAATACTAATATGGAAAAATATGACTGCATTCCAGAAATACCTAATTGCTGCTGATAAATGGTATTTGCCGCTTGTATGCATTATTATGACAGATTCCTCCTTAAAGTTGAGGAAAGTTGAACTCTTTACATAGGCCAAATACAAAGCCTTGAATGTTTTGCTTCATATATTTATTACTGGATGTTAAAATCTTAAAGAGGATGCTCAAGCATTAGAAAGAATAAGACAAGTGTAAATAGAAGAGGTATTTTGCTCACGTGTGAGGAACGTTGGCATGATTTAGTGAGCATTTTTAAGAGGTTTAGATTCTAAAATTAAAAAGAAGTAGATTTCAAAAATACAGATGAGAAGTGGTCTTGCAGCCAGCTCACCAAGGTGCTCTGAATTGATCGTGGGAACAGGCTACCTCTTTCCATTGACTGTAAAGGAAATTCGGGAAAACGGGTGTTGACGTGAGGTAGCATTAGGTACATTGTGTGCTCCTCCCTGCTAGCAACAACAGTTGATTTTTCAGACTGTTCACTTCAGTTACAGTCTGACTGGCTTTTGAAAATGAACTTTAGATGCCCAAGTTGTTCAGATGTCTCAGTTATTATTTGTTCTCTTTACTTTGACCTAGCCTGTTTTGTTCTGGGGACTCTTTGAAAGGTTGGAGGACTAGCGGGATTAAAACAAGTCATTGCATTAGGGAAATGAAATCTCTTTAAGGCGGCGGTTGTGATTCTCTAATCCCTCCCTGTGAGTCTTGCCTCTGAGCCAGCACTTGGGTTGACTGGAGCCGCGAGGAGGCCAAACGGGCAGTACTCCCCAGCACCACAGTGATGTGGAAGGACATCCACAACCGTGACTCTGTGGGCCCAGACACACCACTGACTTGCTGGCTGGGAAGCCAACTCATAAATAAATTCACACCCTCGGGATAATTGACTCATCTGCCCATTTCTAAATCATAATTTGATTCCTGCTCCGATCCTCTGGTAACAATGCTGGACTGGCTTGCCTGGTGCCAGGACTGGAGCACTTGGCCCCACCACACATTTGTTACTAGAACACTCAGCAGGAAATGCATAGAAGAGTTAATTCACATGTCTGCCTGTTTCATTGCTTCTGGTTAGGAAAGTTACCTCCTGTTCTGGGATGAACAGGCTACAGAAGTGCAGAGAGAGGGAATGGTTAGTGAGAGGATGGTGTAATTCCCAAATTCAGATGAGGAGTTTGAACCTCTCAGTGGTATTGTGGTTTACTCTGCCCTAGATACATGAAAGTAGCTCACATAACTCAGGGCGTTCAGGTGGGAAGTGGGGGTTCAAACCCTCACACAGAGGAGGGAGCCAAATCTGTGTCTCCTACTCACTGAAGGAATAACAGCTCATCTGAAGATCTTCTTGATCATCTCTCATCACCAAAACCTTTTACCATGCACAGGCACTTGAGGGAAGAGAAAAAAAGTTTTTGTTTGGTTTTGTTTTCAAACAGTTTTAAGTTTGTATGTGTGTAGGGTGGGAAGATCCTTTTCCATTTCAATAGCAGGAACGGGAAGAAAATGTGATTTGGATCAAGTTGATTTTGGACTGACTTTTTTTGTCTTTTATTTTCTTCAGATTTCACTGCCAAAACAAAACAAATTTTACACGGAAAAATTTCTCCCAGTCTTACATGGGAAAAGCTAGTAGGGTTGCTTCCCCTCATTGCAATAGGCATCAGAGGAGCCTCCTGCTATAGCATTTTCTTTATCAGGTTATTTTTAACAAATGTACAAAACCCCCCCCAAAAAAACTGTTCTGAATCTGGTTTAAAGGCACATATTAATCTGCCCCTTGTAATGGGGAAATTATATGGATGAAGAAATGCTCCAGAGCTTGTATGTTAACTCACATTTGCCTGGGAGGCTTGTTCCTCATCAGCAGTCTAAGTACACGCTCTCAGCTTGTGATAGCAAACAAGCCTCGCAAAGGAAAGGTTAAAAAAAATTGCACTGCTGTCTGATGATAAATGGGAGACCTTGTAGGTTTGGGGGTGAGCAGAGATAGTGAGACTTTTGAGAATGTTCAGGAAAAGAATATCATACCATAATCCAGTTTACATCAAGTGTTGAAACAACAAGGAAGAATTTGGCTGTTTCCATGATGAGCTCCAAGCACTGTTACAGGTCACGACAGGACTGATCAGTTCATCAGTTGATCTGTGTGTCTATCATGACAGCATCCTTAGTTCATATTAAATAACAAATTTCACCAACCTGTGCATTTTTTTCAGTTGCTTTCTGAAATCCTGATGGCAAATACGTTTTAAGTCTTCCCTCCCACCTCCCTGACCTAGTTTACTCCGCTTATTCAGGAAATGATCTCTAAAGCTTGAACACTATTTACATTATCAAGATTTACTTATCTTTTCTTTTTTTCCATTGAAACACTAAGCAGCTCTTACATCAATGTAGGTGTGTTTGAGAATTATGAGAGCCTTCAATTCTCATACCAAACTACACCCACACAAGTCAATTCCAGTTCCAATGACTAAAGGTCATGTGAATGGCAAAAAGTAACAGGTAAGAACCTAATTTTGCTATTAAGAGTAACTGAATTTGCAGTTATGGTTTATTAGTGAAGGAATTAATGCCATGAGTAGTAAATCCTTTCCCTACCTTACATTTGTTGGTGTTTGTTCCCACTGTTCCTGTTATTATTTTTAAAGACAATTGTAATGGAAAAATAAAAGCATGATGTGTGAGAACAAAGATGCTGTGGAAGAGTATCCCGTTTTGCCTTTAAACACCCCAGTGATAATAAAAGACTGTGGTGGGTTAGCTCCTTGCCAAGGGGTAGGTAGCATTTACTATCCAACTACTTCCATAGGCTCTGCTAATAGCAAATGTTTGAGTGGTGGGAATTGTCAAGTTCCCTGAGGCTGATGGCCTCCTCTTTGTGCATTATATCTTTCCCAGGAGGACATATTAATATTTCTTAGGTTTAACTGAATTCTCACATTAATTTAGTGGTTCTGGTTCTTAGCGCTGCTCTTTGTCTTCTTTCAACCAGAGATTCCCCAGCCTGGTGGTCTCTTTTATTTGTTCTTCTCCCCTACCGTACCTGTTTTTGACAGTGTTTAATTTGTGCTGCCCACCTGAGAGATGTGTTAATCTATAGACCCTGAAGACCAAAGTAATGAAGAGTTTACAGAGACTATGCACTATAAGGGTGGTCTCACAAAGATGTTGCCACCCTTAGAGATTTTCACAGAAGATACAGCCTCTGAAGTGATATATGATTTCCCTGAATTCAGTCAGGTGTGGGCCATTAGTCTTCAGTATTCCCCTCAATGTTACCTTTTGCCAGTGTACAAAAGCTTGCATTAGGTGGGAAGTCTGGTTATGAACGTGAAAATATCTTCCAGGAATTCAGGACCAAAGGCAGTGGTTATGGGACACCACTTTATTTTTCATTTGGGAAAATACTGTGTGTTAAGGGACTTGGCTAGTCTTGCAAATTACTTTTAGCACAGTGAGTAGAGAAGAAAATTCCATGTGTGGACATCCTTATTCTATAATAAAAGCCTCTCTTCTCCTTGGAATCTCTTCTTGTCAAGACAGGACCTTAGATTGAGATAATGAAAAACTTATAAACGCTTGAGAAATTATCTTTGGGATATCAACAGCCTTGCTTTCTTTGGTCTCTCTTTCTTCTGCTTTAGCTGTATACTGAAGGGAAGAGTCAATGGCATTCAGAATGGTGTGACTGATACTGGTTCTGTGTTTCCAGCAAAGTCATGTCTCACACTCCTAGTGAGTGGTCTTTCGTTTTCTTTTAAATTAACAGCTACCAGACTTCAATTTGCCTTTCTAACATAAGGTAGGACTTGCTGTGAAGAGAACAGCATGTAATTATCTGGACAAAATGAAGTTATTCTGTAGCTCATCCTTATTAGTTGTGACTGCTGCAGTGCTCAAAGGTCAGGCTTTTTTTTCTGTCACAAGACTTGCAGTAGATTAAGCTGTGTATTTAGGGTAATTGTGACCAGGCTAGTGTCATTCTACCAGACAGACTTGAGCTTGTTTGACAAGGCATGTGGTTTTCTCTTGCCTGCACTATCTGTCCATCCTTTTCGGTTTGCACTGTGGAGACTTGGAGTACATTTAATGCCCTTACAAATACCGGTGGGATTTTTGTTTAAACCCATTTTTGATTCTATTAAATACAAAAGGATATCATCACACTCTGTCCGTAACAGGGAGGCTAACCATTCAGTCTGGCAATGTCAGGAAGAAACACAAAGGTCATCAGGGTAAACACAGGGATGGCAGAGAGAAAGTTGGAAAGAAGGACAGGAAATGAAAAAGAGCTCTTCTTTCACCTAACATTGGGCTGGAGCACATTTTATGGTGCGTGTTGCAGACAATGATGGTTTTAACAAAAGAACAACCCAAAAAGTAAGCAACTGAAAGTGCAAGGTTACATCAAACCATATACCTCACAGTGAGATCTGAAGTTAGTGTTATGCCTAAATTTGTGCCATGGATTATAATGATCTGTGGGATATCTCTTTGCATTTACTGAATTTGGGTATCTTCCATTAGAAGAAAGCGTTCGGATCCTGTCTGCAGCCATTGCAATGTGTATTTTCTGTGTGTGACTGTGTCTTGTTATACCTAAACAACATCTTATTTGGAACAGTCAGTTGCAAAGCTGAATCCTAGTTTCGAGCCTCTTACCATGTTTATCTGCGCTTCCTTGGTGGTCCTGGCTGTGCTGGTGGCATGGAAACCAATAATTCCCCAATGGCTGCCAAATCCACTGCCCTGATCTCAATTGCTGTGGTGCTACCAGTAATTACATGTCTGTCCTAAGGCCCCAGTACTCCGATGACATGAGGGTTAAGTTGTTGTTTTCAAAGAAAATAAAATTTACTGAATTTTTGGTTGGTACGGACATACAAAGCTGCCTTCAATTAGATAATCAGTAGCATTAATAAATAATAATATGATTATTGTTATTATTAACGCAAGGCCTGATAGTATTTCCCAAATAGCAAGGAAAAACAATTCTTTCCACTGCAGAAATTAGTGGGTTAAGCTCTATAGATTTCCATGTGTAGGACATCAGGAGGAAGGATCACAGAGGTCCCTTCTGATCTGGGAGCGTCTTTCAGTACCTTACCCTTCGCAGACCTAACCAGTTAGGTAGCTCATGCTTCCAGAATACAGGTGAGTCAGGATTTATGTAGCAAAAGGAGTGGCACTAATGCCATAGTTGACAATTTTTTTTTTTCCAATGCCCTGGCAAAAAATTCAGTGCCAGACAATCTGATAGCAATTGCAGTTGAGGACCTAATTGATTGCTGTGCTGGGAATTTCCCTTCAGTTTCAAGTTGTTAATTCCTCTAGCAAAATAACCTGAGGCTTTCTACTCATACTCCAGAAAGTCCAGAAATGAGAAGGTAGGCTTTCTTGAGACTCTTCAGACATTTCAATTTATGTAGTAATGCAGAATCTCTCTTTGCTTAATAATTTATAAGAGTATTTCTGATTGTCTTCAGGCAATCAGGTAGGAAGAACCCCGGCAAAATAATTAAGATAGAAAGTGTGGTTTCCTTCTCAGATGAAAGCAGCGTTCACTTTGCAATACTTGATGGTGATTTTGTTTCACGTCTTAGGTGGATCTGTGTCTGGCAGAAGCTGCTACCTTTGCACAGCTAGAGAGAAGTTGTTGTGCAGAGCTGGAATCCACTATGGGGGTGGCAAGAGAAGGGAGTTCAAACATGGACCAAAGGAAAGTGATAAATCTAAAATAAAGTCACTGATGCAGGCAGGCTTCCATGTTGTGTAAAGCAGAAGATTTAAATCTTATTTGCTGGCATCGTTTTTCAGAGCCCTTTCTGCAAAAATCTCCAGTTAAATGCAAAACAAATCACAGATATGTTAGAATTTTACTATGTGGGTCAGACTGTTGTTTTCAATGAGCAGTGGTAAAACCCCCACTGTGGTTTAAGTATGGTTTAAAGTCCTGTTTTTGCTGTTCGCAGTGATTAAAAAAATAGCATGTTTGATATGCTTTTGAATTATGTGAATGCTTCTGTTTTAAATAATGCAGGAGAAAATTGTTAACAATAGGTTAATTTTTTGTTTGGTGCTCAGATGGGATGTTTTAGTCCCTAAAATTAAATGTTAGTGTAAATCACTGTCTCCACAGCATTGATAAGTTTGCTTTCAGATGGATTTGTATTAAGGTTTGGTTTTCGTTTTCTTTGATCTTATATTGGTTTATAATGGAGCCCACACCAGAGTCTTCTAGGGAACCAGGCAAGTATTGCTGCCTTCTCGCTCATGCCTCAGCAGCTGCAATGTGCTGGCTCAGAGGAGAGCAGCTTTGTCTCTTAGGTTTTTGGATTTAATTCAATTGGTCCCACTTTGCATAATCATTCATAGTAAAGCACCGTTAGTTCAAGACCAATAAATAGAATGGTGTGCAGAAAACTGTATGAAGAAATGCAGTCGGCTTGGTTCTCCTTAGACCTAACTTGGTGAAGATTTCCTGATTCTTTGATTCAGGAACCCTGTGAAGCCTCTGAACAACATATATTATGTTTAGCTCATCCTCTCAGTTGACATAATGAACTGAGAAATATTCCAGTGAGGTCAGTAGAGTGACTCTTGAGTTATACTCATGTAGCTTAATATCTAGCCAGCAAACTAGGTAGAAACCTGGTTACCTTTAAAAAAAAAAATAGAAGAAACTAACATTTATAAATGCTAGTAAAGAGCAAAATGAATGTCTTCATCAGCGCCACAAAATTTAAGCTGGCAGTTTTATACTTGCTGTATTTTTATTGGCAGATGAAAATTGAATATGCAGAAATCACAGTATAAATCATAGACTCACAGAATAGTTTGTGTTGGAAGGGACCTTTAGAGGACATTTACTCCAGCCCCCCTGTGATGAGCAGGGACATCTTCAACCAGATCAGGTTGCTCAGAGTCCCGTCCAACATGACCTTGGATGTTTCTAGGGATGGGGCATCTACCACCTCTCTGGGCAACCTGGGCCAGTGTTTCACCACCCTTATTGTAAAAACTGTCTTCCTTATATCTAGTCTAAATTTTTCCTCTTTTATTTTAAAACCATTGCCCCTTGTCCTATTGCAACAGGCCCTGCTAAAAATCTTGTCCCCATCTTCCGTATCTGTCTCTGTTTGCAAAAACCATCACTCAAAACCATTGTTGTTCATCTGAACACTCATCTTAAGAAGTTTGATCCCAGTTATCCAGGTGCTGGTGACCAGTACTGAGGAGTTCATTACAGGTGGTCTTAATGTGCCCCCAGAGTGTTCTGCAGCGATGCTGTTCTGCGCTGCTAGGAGCCTCTTCTTGTCTGCATAGACGATCACTACAAGAACTGATCCTTCGAAGTTCCTTACTAAAATAACCTTATCTGCCTATCTTTCTACCTAGCCCCTTGAGCTCTTCATATGGACAGCACACTGTGACAGAGAAAGGAAAAGATCTTTTCACTTTTTTTTTTTGTTAGTGCTTCTGGCATCTTGCAAGTACTGAACTACCAGAAGCTGATGAAGTATTTGGTTTAGTGCTACATCTCCCTTAAAGTCATGACTGAAATGTCGCAGCATGGGCCAACACCAAAATAATATAAGCTCATTATTGCTAGTTCTGGAGGGAGATTAAGATATGGGTTCCTTTTTACCAATATTTGCATCTATTGGTCCAACAAATAGTTAGGTGTTGCTTTATTGACACTTTTCCTGAATGAACGATATGAACAATAGCAAAAAAAGCCATCAAAGGAGCCGACTTAATTCTAGGGGGCTTCAGTAAGGGGTACAAAGTATCTGGGAATCCAGCTCCTATTGCTCTGCCTGCTGAAGATCAAAAGCCTGGTGGTTTTATCATATGCTGTCATGGCAGAGGCCCAGCTGTAGAACAACATTAAAACATTGCAGGTCAGAAAATGTAAGACGTGTTGTGGGAGTCACTGACCAGTTAAGGAGCCTGTCATCAATAATTGATTTTGATGAAGTGAGACAGTAAGTATGTGTGGGAGAAGGAAAAGTTAAGTCAAAACTGAACCTATACCTCGACTTGAGGTCCAGTTACAAATAGAGAAATACTGTGCTGTACTTCTGGTGTTTTAATTTATGTGTGTAGATAGGAAGAACTTGCTCTGTTTCCACTTGGAAAAAGGACATTGGACTCCTAATGCACTTTCTGAGTTGAAGTTAAATAAGTGGAGAGGGCCAAGCCAGTAATAGTATAAGCAAATAGACCTCTATTACGTCAATCAAGTTGTGGCTATTTATTTTAGAGCTGACTTTGGCTAGTGTGTTGTGCTCAATATATTGCATTGTGGAACAGTTTGACGGTGCTTCAGATTACTCCTCTGGAGTATGTGGTGAAACTATTCATGCAAAATAGAAACCCAAGTGTGGTTCAGTTGTATCACAGGAAGGTTCCACAGAAAGCTAAATGGGTTTGCGTGCAGCACAGCCAAAGCTTGCTGTCACATACTAAGCTCCTACGGTGAAAGTGCGGTTTATACCATTGAAAAACACTTTAAAATGGTATGGCTTACATCAGGTCCATCAGTGAAATAAGCTACTTCAGCAAAAACAGTTCTGTGTGAGTATAACCGCATTTAGGGCTTTTGTCCGTACGGAAAAACTAAATTAAAAAATGACACCACTAAATGATTAGTCCTATACCAGCAAAGGTTTCTGCACTTAACCTGGTCTCAGCCAATTCTGCAGTGATGTTATATCCATGGGGGAATGAACCTGTGGGTACCTTCCAGCAATTAGTTGGGTTGAGAGATAAACGAAGTGGAGGTTTTCCCACCCAGCCTCATTTAAAGCATATGGGATATCAATATCCATATGGGATGCTTCATGATTAATCATTGTGGAGATTTGTCTCTGTGGAAGACGTTTCATTTAGCCTAGGATTGAAAAACAAAGGATGTGTTGCTGCCACACTAATCAAAAACACAGACAATCTGCTGTTCATATGTGCCAATTGTTGCTGCAGTGTAATGTAGATGCACTTAAAGATGAGAAAAATAATAGTAGGCGCAACCATTCTGCAGAAAGCTTACAGGAATATGGGCTTTTTAGGGGGAAACTTTCAAGTGCATAAAAAGCCTTTCACAAACTTAACTCAGGTTTCTGAGTTCTTCTTTGTGCTTGCTGTTGGTAAGTTCATCAGACCATAACACCTGAATCGAAGAACTGCCAAGCAAAAAGCAAAATTGTAGTCAAGGGGTGAGGAAGGTCAGTGCAAATGTCAAACTTTAGGTGTTTTTTTTCTGTTGTGGTGGTATGACTAAGCACGAACACAAAAACTGACTTGAATCCCAGAGAACCATATTTATTTATAAGCGGGAACAAGATAGGTCCAACTGTGCACATACGGCCACTCCAGACAGTTTCTGTAAGTTTCTAAGTATCAGAAAAGTGTGACTACTGCAAAATATTTGTAGAGTAATGGTCACTTCTGTAGGTTGAATAATGTATCGGCTGTGGATAGATCATACCTTTGAAATGATCAGCAGTGGTAAGGATCTGATTGGTTTTGTTCATCAAAGTTTCGTAGAATCATAGGGTTGGAAGGGACCTCAGTACATCATCTAGTCCAACCGCCTGCCAGGGCAGGGTCACCCAGAGCAGGGGGCACAGGAACGCCTCCAGGCGGGTTTGAATGTCTCCAGAGATGGAGACTCCACCACCTCCCTGGGCAGCCTGGGCCAGGGCTCTGCCACCCTCAAGGGAAAGAGGTTCCTCCTCAGGTTTAGGTGGAACTTCCTGTGCTCAAGTTTGTGCCTGTTACCTCTTGTCCTGTCCCTGGGCACCACTGAGAAAAGCCTGGCTCCATCCTCCTGACAGCCCCCCTTTAAGTGTTTGTAAGCATTGATAAGAATGTTTCAAAATGTATTTTATAATATTATTGGTTAATGCCCAGGCTGTTGATCAAGTGAGGTTCAAATCTTTACAGTATGCATGGATACTTCTGTAGCCACTATTACAGCGAGAATTGTACCCTTCCCTTTCTCCTGCAGTTTCACTACGTTCTTCTCACTCATCCCAAACAGCATGGGCAGTTGTCCTGGAGTGCTGGAGTTGCCACTATGTCATTCTGCAAACCCAGAATTCACCCAGAGCTTGAATACCATGTGCAGTCATGGTCCCTCTACTGCAAAAGTAAGAAATAATACCAAAACTCACAAAGGTCCAGAAAAGGGCAGCAAGAATTACCAAAAGTCTGAGCAAAGAGGAACTGAACTGCTTGGGATTCTTCAGTTCAGAAAATAAATGGGCAAGGTGGAATCTGATAAAAGTCTACAAATCATGGGTGGTGTGGGCGGGTGGATACCAGTTGCCAACTCTTACAGAAGAAGAGCTAGGGGCTGTCAAATGAAATTAACAGGAATCATGCTCAAAACAAAGAAAAGTAGACTTCTGGAAATAGACTTCCTGCCAACAGATGCTTTGGATGCAAAAAACGTCTGCATGACTTTAAGGGGAGATGGGGCAAATACCTGGAAGGGACAGCTCTACTGAAGGCTGTCTAATGGCCATATCAAGCTCAGGAAATATTTGAGCTTAAAATAATTACAGACTGGGAAAGTACTCAAAGAAAGCATCATATATGTTTGCCCCTGTTCTTAACTTACACATGAGGTCTGCTTATGGCCATTGTTGAAGACAGGATGCTGAACCAGATGGCCGCTCTGCAGCTCTTCTATACCTAGCTGCTATAGTTAAGGTTTTGCCAAGATATTTTAACCCTCAGTATCTGAGACCTTGATGGTTTTTCCTTATTTGGTCGGTCTTCCTGGTCCCAAATTTAGTGCTGGTATTTCCATATTTCTTCCAGATCATCTTGCTAATAGTATCTGGAGAACTAATACCGTGAATTTTGGTGCCATTGGAACAGGACTTTTGAAACAAAAATTCAGAGGGCTTCATTCTTGTTTCCACCCCTCAAATTATTATTGTGAAAATGACTGCATCTTTCCTTTGTTTCCATCTGTTATTTCTGTGGCAGTAAGTTCCCAAGTATGCTGAAAAGAACTGTGGAGTGTCTGTATTGGCTATTATTCATACATTGCTTTGCTCATCCCTAAACACCTCTCTTAAACTATCTTTCTCTGGACGTATAAGCCTCAGTTTCCAAGCTAAATTTCCTTTAGTTATTTTTATCACAAATACTAACCACTAGTTTGGGTTGGGAGTTCTTCTGGGGTTGTTTAGCCTTTCACAAAGGCCAGAGAACGCCATCATTTGGGAATCCTACTGGCAAATTTTTGATCCATGATATGTGTGATGCAAGAACGGGGCAAGTCTCACATCTCTGTCTTTGGTAGAATGCAAGGCAAGTACATAAAATACTTCCTTATTATAATGCTTAGTAGTAAGTGTTGCTATTAAGTCATCAGCTAATTTCTTATTCTGTGAAAGAAGCATGTTTTGGGGCAGAAATTTTCCAGGCCTGGGTTTGTTACAAAGTAAATTGTTTGATGAATAAAAAAGCTTTTAAGCAGATAGACAGCTGAAAAGCCTGAAATTCAACAGTTGCGGTTTGCATGGAAATTGTCTTTATTGTGAGTCGTCTATAGGTTTTTTGTTTTGGCCTTCAGTTTCGGTTGTCTCCTTTGCACTGCCACAGCCATCTTGTTTAGTCTTTGCCATTAGTAAACAATCAGAAAACTAGTGTTGCCAAGTACAAATGCATCTCATTTTTAAATTTCAGCTGTTTTTTCCTTACATGATGAATTTTATAGAGACGCTGCTGCATGATACCTTTCAAATATGGCCAGATCTGCCAAATCTAATGAAAGGAGCATTTTGGCCAGACATTATTGTTGCTGTCATTATGAGTTCCACCATTGCCAGACCTTCTGGGCTAGACGGGTACAATTTTCTGCCTTCATATTTAAGGGGCTAACTGGCATAGAAGAGAAACCTGGCATTTGTCTAGGTGCACCGCAGAAAGAAGCAGGTGCGGATACGACAATGCAGACACTTAGCAGGAGACAGCCAGTATCTCTAGGATTTCCAATATTATCTACAAAACCCTCCAAGTAGAGCCAAAAAATAACTGCAAACTAGGTTGTGTCAAAGGATAGAAGAGATTTCGCAGATTATGAGAGACCAAGAAGCAGAAGCCAATTCCATGTGAAAAATTAAGCACAGCTGAGAAGCTAAAGGAAGGTGGAGGTGAGTACAGGGGTGTACGGACCCCATCAAGAAGGTACCAGTGTAAGTTTGAAGGCTGAACACTTGGCAAGTGGAAATTAGTAAAATTTTTAGGTATTCTAATTCCTTATCAATCAAGCCATGATGCTGAGGCTTAGTTGAACATGCTTAGTTGAAATAACCTGTCCTAAGACATCCTATAAAAAAGCCTCCTGGAAGGGCTTCTGAAGTTGATTAACTTTGTTCCCCCACCTAGTTTGCTTTTCATGCATGTTCTGGTTTCACTCAGTTTCACAATGAGAGTTGTCAGGACAGCTACTTTTGTGGTGCACAAGGAAATGCAAGAGCTCACCAATGGAAAACTTTGTCTCATGAGATTTTGTTAAAAATGTATCCATATAAATTCAAGTTATGAGCCAAAAGGGTCGAATTCTTCATTGATTTTGTGGTGCACCAGTGGAGCTTTACATGACATGACAAGATAGGGATGACAGAGTAAGACTACAGTCAAACTCAATTCTCACAAGCCGGCTGCAAGACAAGCATCATTTCCAGCATTTGTGTCCCTGGTCTCAGACAGTAAACTGTAGCTTTTAGTTGGCAAGGTAGACCAAAAGGTGGCATGGTTTTAACTGTGTGTGGTTTTGGGGGAGCTTCATTCTCTTTTCCTACCTTCTCTCTGCAGCTCCTTTCAGAGAGTCAATATTTTTTAAGCTGGCAAGACATGCTTTTTCTTTATGGTCAAACTGTTGAAATGGCTTCCAAGAGAAAAGAGATGGGGGGTTATTTTGGTTCTCAAAGCTTCCGCTAATGGTTGGGTTTTTTTCCCTCTCTACACATCCTTTGCACTCGATGAACAAAATGATTGGATTAAAAAGAAAATGTGCTCAGGAGTTGGAGTCTTTTTTGCAGCATTTATGAGTGAAAGTGCAATCCAGCTGTTGGCAAATCATAACCTCATTGTTTTGGCAACGCTGTTTCATTTACTTTTTTTCTTTTATACTAACTTGTTTGCTCAGGTATTGGAATTCAGAGTTTTTCCTTCTTTTTAGAAATTCACACCCTTTCTGGCAAGGTTTGAACTGTTTTTATTGCTTACAATTATACCTACAGGTAAAATAAATACTTTCCCACGGATGCGCTGGAATCCGGTACGGTTATAAGCTGATGGAGCTGTAAGAGCTGAGTTGTACAACTAGTATTTCTGCTGTTCTGTCTTTTCCTTCTGACAGTTCTTAAAGACGCAGGGCCTGAATCTGTTCTTGCTCTTGAGTAATCAAATCAATTGTTTTAAAAGGTTGCAGGGACTCCTCCATGCGAAGCTGGGGGGGATGAGAAAAGAACCAAATGACTTGTAGAGAGAAGACCTCTAAGGGAAACCTAATGTGACTTTGCAACACAAATATTGCTATGGCCTGTAGTGCATAACTGAGCAGAGCTCTGCACTGTGCACACAGAAATGACATTGAAAGGACATTTTGATGTCACAAAGAAAGGCATGGAAAAGTTAGGAAGTGCCCTAATTAAGGTTGCCTGTGTAATTCATTATGATTCATTTTTTAATTATCTGATCACATACTATTTTTTCCGCAGAGCTCTCTACCTCTGTGCACAGGATGTTCAGAGCACTCTTAATGAGCGGCTATTCAGTAGTTTGTTTTATCTTCATTGTTCCATGTGTGGCCCAAGGCCTTATTTACTGTGTGCTATTAAATCCTGTTTTGAGGGCTAAATCCATAAAAAGGCTTTGGCCTGGTGACCTTGTGTGCTGAAGTATCTAACTTTTCAGCCCCCTGCTGCCTAGTGTTGAGAGGTAGAGTTTATGACCCAGGTGTGCTGTTGCAGCTGTATCGCCATCAGAACAGGGCTAGTTCTCCAGCCTGATACTGGTACTCCAGTCTGTTGCATGGACGTGCCAGTCCCAGACACCCCTAGCTCAGGTAACTTAAGAAAACGCGTGCCATTCTATGGCATCAACTTACGGTTACACGAAATTCAAATAAGCATCGCCTTTCATTACACAGTTAAACAGAAGTCTTGGATTTGTGACTCATGCATCCTGTTTTCAGCAATGCCACTACGTGCTGAAAAGCCTTGGAAAAGTATTTCACCAGTTGTGACCAAATTTTCCTCTCTGTAGAATGGGAATCATGACATGGGCCAAACCAGTGTTCAAAAGTCCTATGGAATCTTGGATATAAAATGTTAGGGAAAGACAATGTATTGCTTCTTCAGCCAAAACTGAAGGTCAAAGTTCTGGATATATCTCCTTGTCTTACTGCCTGAACTAGATTTACATTAGAACTCTCAGTGATTTATTTTCTCCACAAGAAAATGGGCTACTTGTAGTGCTCTTTACGCTGGGATCTTCCAGAGTCATCCCAGAAGTCCCAACAACACATTCTAGACAAGACACGAGGGAATCACGGAGAAATAGTGAAGCATGCACTTTTCTCAGTTCAAACTGTCAAGATTCTATCTGTAGCATAACACAATGAGCCACAGGCGATTCTTTAGCCTAGAGATGAAAGAACATGGCATGACTCACCTGTATGGCTAAACTCTCCCTCCTCCACTCTCAAAAAGCTGAGATACCTTGGCCAAGCTGCCTGGTGGAAACAATCGGTGACCTTTACTATCTCTCAGATCATGTTTAAGCAAATCTGGGAGAACAGTAGTTGGCAAGAGCCAAAGCCATGTTTGCGAGCAGGCTAACAGTGGTGTGGGCAACCATAGACCAGGCTTATGCCTGTGCTCTGGTCCTGTTTAGTTTATCGATATAGGCATAGCCTGGGAGGTGTGATGGGCGCTCAGCTTTGTACGAATGCATTTGTCACAGTGGGTGTAGGGAAATCTATGGTCTGAGATGTTTTGTTGTTCTACCTCTGGGTGGTTTAGAAGGGTCTGGATTTTATACATCAAAATTCCTTGTGGTCAGAGCTGACTAGCAAACTTGTGGTGTAATGACAGTAAACCCAGTAGTCTTTGGTAGGGTTGTGGGAATGTACCAATTCTGATGTTTTATTCATCAGAAATATTGCAACAGAGGAATGTAATTTCTCATAGGTGAATAAAGAAAGATTTTCCTCTTTCCAGAACATTGCTGGGTTTTATGTTTCAGAGAGGGAGAAAGGGTCAAGAAGTAACTACTTGAACTTTAACCTCTTACAGTTTAGGATGATGTCCAACCATGGAATCACTTGGTATATGACTATTTCTCTGTTTTCCTTTTGTTGTTTGAAGGTAGAGGTGGCAGCGATAGTCATTTTCTGTTTTGGCAGGGGAAATGCCGAGAAATTACCAGAGTTTTTCCTTAATGGGGTTTTGACGATGTTTTCAAGGGCAGAGAAACAATTTGCTGCTTATTTCTACCCTGCGGCCCTGACAGTGTGACCTCGTGTTCATTTTCAGCCAAAAGATGCATTGATTTTCTGCATTGATTTTCTTTCATTTGTATTTCATCCGAATTTGAAAGTCTGAAAATGATACTTGAATTATTCCTCCTGTGTTAACATATGGGAAATTTTCATCGCGTTGACTAAGAATATGCTTCCAAGCATATACATTCACATAGCAAGTTAAATAGACCACAGTTAATATGTGTAATAAGAACAAATCTGTGAGAAGCAGGCTTGAATTGCCCAAAATGAGAGTACATTTCTGGAAGCAAAACTTTCTTCCACCACTAAGTGCCTGATTGCTCTTTAATTTGATCCTTGACGGGCCAACACATGGGAAACAAGCTACAGATTGGGGAACAATCTATATAACCCTCCAAGGTTCAAAACTTGGATTAATGCATGTTAGCAATCTGGCATATTGTATAATTGATCTCTACAGCAGGACAGATTTTTTTTTAAACTCTAGCAAAGAGACAAAACCTATTCAAAAATCTGTCCTAAATACATTTTCCAGAAAATGAGACTCAGACCTGAATTAAGTTGTACTCAACTTTTGCCATCTCCCCCTGCAGCCCCTAGTGCTTTGTGTCTGGGTATTTCCTTCAGACAGATCAGGAACTGAATTTCAGCGTCAGTACTGGGCCGCGTCCCTGGTTTGCACAGCGCTTGGTGAATCGGGTTTGGGGACCTATGATCAGTGCTCAGATATTTTCCTGATCTTCATTCAAACCGTTCTAAAGCTCTTTGGTTTCTATAAATGCGATGATTCAGCCTGACTGGATCCTTGTTGAAGGCTATGACACAACTTGGGTTAACTTCAGAATCAGCCCTGCTGGCAGGACAGACTTTCTTGTGAGATTTATAGTGCTTCCTGCTTCTAGCTGGGCTGCAAATAGAACAAGAACAGCCTTTCTCATAGTATCTTGGCACTGCTCCTTCGAGAGGGAACCCAGAACAAACAGGATACAATGAAAAATACCAAACTTTCATGAACTTCTTTTTTTTTTTTTTAAAAAAAAAAGCCTTTGCTTGTGGTTTGGTTGTATTTGGTGGACTTTTCTTGGGTTGTTACATACTTTATTCACTCCAGTTCACTCACCGTTAACTTTTATGAAAGTATATATAGTGAATACATAAAGTTATAACTCTATGGACCAGATATAATTCAAGTTGTTTTGAACAGGTAATGTTTTGGCACGTCAAACTCTTAATGTTAGCAACTCTTTTTCTTTTCTTAGTGTTTCATCTGCACTGTCACTTTTTGCACTTGAATCGATCATTGAGTACCTTTTTACCAGTGAGCTAAAACCTTTCCAACAGGCAGTCCCTGGGCATCTGCCTGAGGCAGATTAATGGCAATGAACATTAAAGTGACCTGCTGAAGAAAGGGGGAGACAGAGGAACAGAAAATGAAGGACTCCCAAAATCTTCTCTCAGGTTTAAAAAACAAGATGCAAAATCCATTGAAGAGATATATTTGTTTTTATTAACTTCATTAGCCTTCACGTAAAACTCTGAGTAACGCGCATGATTTTTCTCTCGTGAAACATAACTTCATACTTTTGAAACATGGGCAAACAAAGAGTTTAAAACTTGAGCTGAAAACCGGGGTGATGTGCATCATAGTTAGTTTCAAAATTTTAAGACATTAAAAATATAATTACCTTAGCTAGGCTAAATTTGTTTCAAAATTCTGTGTGCCACCCTCATATGCATATTAGCAAAAACCAGTAGCTGAACAGGTTAATCAAAATCCCCTAAATCCCAAAGTACTCAAGTTCAAAACCTGCTAACACTAAAAATACACTCTTTGGTTCTCCACCTGATACAGAAGCCCATGTAAACAAGCAGATTTTGTCTAATAATAAATGCAGATGTTCAAAAATAGTGTTTATATTTACAGTCATGAGCCCTGCATTTCTATTCACACAACACGTGGTTTCTTTCCTGACACTTAGCTAAATATATAGATTTTAAAAAAAAAAAAAAAAGTCTTTCTAAAGCTTCTGTGCCTCAGGCTGAACATAGAATGATAGGGTTGGAAGGGACCTCTGGAGATCCCCCAGTCCCCCCCCCTGCCAGAGCAGGGTCACCCAGAGCAGGGGGCACAGGAACGCCTCCAGGCGGGTTTGAATGTCTCCAGAGACGGAGACTCCCCCACCTCCCTGGGCAGCCTGTGCCAGGGCTCTGCCACCCTCAAGGGAAAGAAGTTCCTCCTTATGTTCAGGTGGGACTTCCCACATTCAAGTTTGTGCCCATTACCTCTTGTCCTGTCCCTGGGCACCACTGAGAAAAGCCTGGCCCCATCCTCCTGACACCCACCCTGTCAGTATTTATAAGCATTGATAATAAGTATTGATCCTCCAGCACATTTTAATATAACCTAAGTCATATCCCTTCTCATTCTGCGAAGATCCTTGTTGCTGTAGGTCCATAATGAATGAACTGTAAGGCTCCTTCCTTTTCTTCTGATAGGCAGCTACGTGTATGTAAGCTTTTCCTTACCAAGATGAGTGGTAGCAAGAGACTGGCTCTTTTTTGTCTGATTGACAAGAGTTCTTTTCTCCTTCTTTTTTTTTCTCACCTTTACATGTGATTCTTTAACAGCAGCAAATAAGAAAGCCAGAGGATGGTCAGATGGGTGAAGCTGAAGATGCTGGGTCAAAGTCAGAATGAGTCAGGAGTTTAATTACCTCATTCCTGGAGCAGTTTAGCAGGGACAGTGCACATGAGCAAGGTCTGAAAGATCGGTTCCATGGAATGAAAATACCCAGCCATTTCCTATGTAGCAAACTACACTTTGGCTACTTTTTTTGTAAGAACCTCATCCTGCACATACTTCAAATGTAAATTTGTTAGTTGCCTTATTTTATTTTAGAACTTTGCATACCTTGGGAGGCCCCAGTGCTCTTCCTTAATCCTTGCCTTTTTCACTCTCCTCTAAAATAAGCAGAAATACTTACATGTGAAATAACCCCCATTAAAATAATTTAACAGGGGCAAATAAATGAGAGGAAATATTCAATAAAAACTGAATGCAAGAGTAAGGACTTGTTGGTTTTGTTGTATTTTTCCTTCAAAATACCCACTTGCAAACGAATATTTGTCAAAAGGACTGCTCCCAGCCAAGCACTGTTAACTCCATAAAGGCAGCCTTTGGGTGGCTGGGGACACCCTGACTGGAGCCCAGTGTTCCCCAGTGCACCCAAGGCATGCAGTGGTGACAACGACACCTACCCCGCTGTCCCTCATCTGGGCATCCAGTTTCCTGTATGAATCGACTGCTCCCTATAGCTCTCCTTTCGGTTTAAATCCTGGTCCTCAAGTACGCCTTAGCTGTCCTAGTTACTCAAAAGGTAGCATCAAAAGGAATTAATTAGCTATAAATTATAGGTTCAATATTTGCTTTATGTAATATTCGTAAGTGGGCAACAAAGGGACACGCTGCGGAGGAACTGATATAAACAGACTGCTTTGTGATAGTTGTTAAAGAATTACATGCATTTGTTTTATTAGTTTTAAATTTTATGCAATATGGTTGTGGTAAGAAGGTAACAATTAAGGGACACCCTAGTAACATGCTCATAAAACCCCCATGTTTTTGTCTTAAAGTGATAGGAGTAGAATTAAAGGCTGTTATAGCTATTTGGATGTAACAATAACATTCATCTCTCCTTTGTAACTGCTAATGGATTTCTTCTCCAGTATGCCTCGGAGGAAATTATTTTCCTTGCTTTAGTGAGATGAGAAGAAACTCAGAAAGGCTGGGAAAATCTGTTTGTCTTTTCTCTTACTCAGATATAAATCAGCCAGATCAGCCTTCAAGCCAATGGAGTTTCAGGCAGGTTTAAATCGTTACTCATGAGATATGAGGTTTCGCAGACAGTTATACAGCTGCTCTGAAGGGTCTTCATCATCTCTTGGTAGAAAGCAGGGTGAAGAGCAGCTGTATGGCAGCCGGAGAGACCCTTAGTAAGACTCTCAGTTTAAAGCAGGGGTTCCCAAACTGTGATATGCATACCATTGGTGGTACGCAAACCATTTCCAGATGGTAGATGAAGGCAGCTTCTCCATTCCTATGTGAAGTTGCTTATAAAGCTACAGGGTAAGTATTTCCACACAGTTACTGGAAGTCATTCTGTGCCTTTGTGCAGACACCCTGTGGCACAAATCAGTTCCTGCCTGCAGTGGTTAATTCCAGTAACTGGCAGTGTGGAGGCGATGACCCGAGCCAAGAGGAGGTGTCTCTGCACAAGCTGTGACCACCTGGTAGGTGGTGAGGACGGGCCAGCTAGGCGAGGGAATGGGGTGGTCTGGAGATGAAGGTTCCATGTGTGTGGGCATGATGTGGTCATGAAACTGGGAGCTGCGGTGTCATTACCTCTTCTGATACCTGTGCCTAGTGATGCCAATGGCATTCACTCAAGCTGAGTTAGTAAATCCTCAGCACGCTAAGTTAATAAGCCTTTAGCACAGAGGATTAATCCAGCAAGAAAATAATGCACTAGAGCACTCGTGCATTAGATCCATAGGACACTAAGTACGGGATCCGACCTGAGTGTCCTCTCAAGTGCAGGCAAAGTGCATGTCTGAAAACAGCTCCTGAAGCTGTATCCTGGATGTCTGGCTGTGCACCTCTGCGTCAGTAAGGACTGGCATGAAATGTTCAGCAATGTCGGAGCTAGGATAGAGTGGAGCAAGACAGACCCGGCGTGACCGTGTCAGTACAGGGCAAAGACTGAGCTGATTAACCTGGCTGAGAGGCCTTTGCCAGCGAGGCCTCTGCTTCGTGGTCTGCAAGGTCAGGATGGGTTTTTTTCAGTTGTCATTGGTGTAACCAGTAGCTGGTATCACTACACCCCGGCCCACCTCAGCTGGTATCACTACACCCCAGCCCACCTCAGCCAGGGCTCTTCCTGGGATTTTCTGCTGATCCCCTGTGCTTCCTCTCAGTTAATCCATGTGGTTCTCCTTTTCTTCATGTGTGGTAATTTTTTCCTTTATTTGTCAGCTCATTTTTAAATTTTTTTCAACGGTAGCAAAATGTACTTCATTTGAGAAGAGACTACTTAAGACAGCTTTCTAGATATACCTTTGTAGATTTTTAAGTAGCTTTGCACAAACTATTTCTTTTCCCCCGTCGTTTTCCCTGTCCATGATACTCTATCAGTTTTCTGGTGTTGTACTATTTTAATGATAATTGATTATTGCAGCAGTGCTATTCTTTCAGCAGTGAAATAAGCAACACAGTTTTAACCTTTGGGAAACACAGATGCTCAGATATTTCAAAGATATTATTTTTCAGCACTATTCTGACAAGGGAATGTAGTGAACTATTACTGAAATGCATTGTCTCTATAGTAATGTACCGGCCTTAGTTGGCATGTGATGTTTAGGGCATGCACAACAAAAGGAGGAACGTAATTTTTAGTGAATTATATTTTGCCCTTAACAAGCCTTTCTTTACCAAAAATACCTTTAGCGATCGGCAGGATCTTTGTTTTGCACTTCAGTGGTATATTGAAACTGAGTGACATAGATCTCCCACAGCCCTGTGGAAAGCTTACTGCTTACTAACTACAATAGATATAGTTTATTTCTTCAAAAACCTCCAACACAGAGTTTAGATGGAGCCAGTTTACATATTTTCACACTGATCGATTCTTCAGCCGTGAAATAACCAACATCTCATTTTTTACAGAAGTCCACCACAATTTTTTGTTGTTGTTGTTTTTGGTCTACTGTCCCTTTAGTCTCCCATCAAAGCTTTGGGCCTAAATTGAGAACCTTTCTGTTGTGCTGCCTCCTAGTCCAGATCACTTCTAATACCCTCTTTTCTGCGCCAGTATCAGAGAGCCTCCCAGTAGTGAGTTAAGCAACATGACTAACATCTGTCACGTGTGGTTTGTTCTCTCTCTCATCCTCCCTCCAGGGAGTCTTTCCATTGACTTCAGTGGGCTTTAGATCAGGCTCTAAATTAGTCTGAAGACTTTGGGATGAGTGTGTTTTTGGTTTTTGTTGTGTTGGGTTTTTTGCTTCATTTTTGTAAATGTCTACTAACTTTGCCAACAACCAGCAAGTGGTAAAGACAACTAGAAAAGAAAAAAAAAAAAAAGAAAGAGGAAATTGTTGCTAGGATTGGGACTATTAGATGGGGAGATTTTTCTATAACTTCTTGCAGCTGCAGCACTTACTGCTGATGCTCTAGTACTGCCCTTTCCCTGCTTTTCTGTCCCTCTCAGATGACAGAGAAAGCAGACTTGTACTTCTGCCTGCAGGAACCTCTTCCCCACGGGAATAACGGTAATCATATATTTTTCGTAGTGCAAGAGAGTTTGTGGTTATTAATTTCTATTTGTTCATCTGTGTCTTTCCATTAGCACACTGGTTGGGCTCATGTTCCTTAAATGACTTCTTTATGTATCTGATTTCTTCCTTTTACATCTATTTTAGCTTCCTTTATGGACATAACCTCTGCACATGTTTTTTTTCTATGACATTCAGTGGAGCAGAAGGAATGGTTTATAGGTGACCCTTTGTAATGTTCATTCAGGTGAATGCGAGGACAATGCTAATATTTGTCTCTCATTTGTATATATTGCAACAAAGCAACTTGACCTTTTTTAAACTGAAGAACCACCTGAACTTTTCTGGGGGAAAAAATTGATCCCCATATACAGCGTGACCATAATAGTTTTCTTCTGCAACCAAATAATAAAAAAAACCCCCCACTTTGGATATCCCTTTATAACTTCTCATATTAGCTGTCTAGGGGGACAGTGTGTGGACGTATCTCTCTCTCTTTAGCTATATATGTATACAGTAATTTTGTAGTAATTAGTAATTTTGTAGGCTGACTCTCAGTGTCTTCTAGATCACAGCTAGGGGAGTGCTTATTAGAAGGAATGCAGGTATCTAGAACTCCCTATTACATGGAAGCCTGAATTATCTTGAGAGGTAACCCAAAAATCTCACAGAAATCAGTGGTGTCCTTTCCAGTGATTTTAAATACAATTTGGGAGGTAGTTCTTACTTTCATGCTGAAGTGCTCTTTCTAACTTCTATATGTTTGGTAATGGGGTTAGAGCTGTTTTACTGCCTTCTGCAGGGCCTTGGGATCACTGAAAAATTCATCTGTTCTGAGTATTGACTTTACACACTGCGCAGGGAGCTGGGAGCTCTAAGCTGCTTCTTGCTAAGAACTGTTGCAAGGCTTGGAGCATCAGTTTCTGATCAACTTGAGCTGGCTGTCAGTTTAAAAACGATTGACTTTTTTGTTGTAGAATTAAAGGAAATCTTGCCACAGTTTCTGACTTGTTCACAGCTTTTGCACAGTAGCCCTAGCAACAGCTGTAAACTCCCAGGCTGTCAGGGAATCCTTAAAACATGGAAAAACGTACGTATTTTTATATGCTCTAGTGAAGATCATGGAATCAGGTCTTCATTGTTCATCTTTGCAGCACAGCCTAATAAATTTTACCGTTTATAATTTCACATGACGGCATGTTTCATCCCAGAAAGATTCTACCCAGAGTTAAGAACTTTCATACACTGAGGCTACAGAAATTCCAGGTTCTGTCCCAACCTACACATTAGTAGATCTGAAGCACAGCTTAATAAAACTAGGAATTGCACAATGTGTGGCTTTTGGCCCTGTTGAGAGAGTGATAAATTTTCCCAGTCAGTAGTGTTTATGAATGTAAGTGTACAAGGATGAACTATTTGCGTTTCACAGAACAGTAAATTTGTCCAAAAGAGATCTTCCATTTCATTGTTGTGAGAACTGTAAGTCAACGGGTACACGTGAGAAGGAAAATACAAAGCTGAAAGTCTGGCTAGCTGTAGGAGTAAGGTTGAAGTATTTCAGCCTCCGACAGGAATGAAGATAGCAGGAGTTGTATGTGACCTCTCTCTCCATAAAGAGATGCTCAGTTCTCTGAGCCGGTCTCCAGGCAATCACCTCTTAGTTGTGGGTTATGAATGATGCTTGCAAAGATCAAAGCCTGATCCTGCACTCCGTTGGGTGAATGTGAATCAGGAGCAACTCTGCCCAAGCCAAGAGGACGATTCTGGCTGAAGGGAGACAGAGGCCCCTAGAGAGGTCACTCAACAGCTGGATTAGTAACGTCTGAAAGTCCTCCAAGTGCGGTCAGTCTGGCTGGCTTTGAACACCTCTGTCTGGCTCATCTCGTTTCTCTGTGTTAACTGCGGTTGCCAGTGTGGTAGCCCATTACCTGCATTGTTTGCTGCTCTGTGTGGACCTGTAGCACTTTTCTGTTTTAAAATGCTACTTGCATTAGTGGCATCCTGTTTGCAGGGAGGGATGTTAGCTCCAGTGCAACATCTAGACAGCTTTTGGTATCTGTATGGAGAATTTCACAGTTGCATGCTGGTATGTGATTGAAAGAGCTCTTATTGGGGCACTTCTGCCTATGGAAGCAATCTTCCTACCCTGTATCTCCCAAAGTTATTTTTTATATTTATTTGGAATAATTCTCTCTGTCTGTACCTTAACACATTCACTGAGTAATTAATATTGATAAATAAAATATGTGTCAGTATAACTTTTAAGCAAGGCCTAATTTCTGGAAAGAGTCTGAGTCAAAGGCTTGAGTTTTTGGAGAAGTGCTTCTGTAAATAGTTGATATGTTCCAGTATGATACGTTCCAGTTTAAATTCTCAAGAGACTTACCTGGAGTCCTCTGTAAGGTTGTGGGGTTTTTTGGTTTTTTTTTGCATAGTTACTTGGTTTTGTGTTATTTTCTTTTTGGAGAGGTAGCCTAGTCCAGCCATCAGAGCCCAGGACGCAAAGCCAGAAGTCCCAGGCTTTTCCTTTGTGCTGCCAAGCTGCTCCGCAGCCTCAGAGCATTGTTTCATGTCTCTGCTTCTCCATGTTGCTATTTTTGAAGCGGGGAATGGTAGTCTTTATATTTAAGGCTGACTGTTCAGGGTTGGTGTCAGTATTCAGCAGTTAATGTTTGTTGAGTGTTTGGCAGACTTGAAATCCCATACTCTCAGATGCACAGATTATAGAGCCAAGAGGGACCATTGTTCATCAAGACTGACCTATTTATTGGAGGTGGGCCCGAATCTAGACATTGGATCAAACATCCCCGAACTCTGGGGAAGCTCAGTTCTGAATTCAGATCTGGATGTGAGCCTCATGGCTCAGTCCCATCTCTGTAAACACCAGACAGGAATACAAACAAACAATTTTGAATATAGGAAAAGCTTGGATCCAGAACTGAGCTTTGTTCCAAACTGTCCCAACCACTATAAATAGGTTTCCCATACCTCCAGTTATAAAACTCCAGAAGTTAAATTGTTTTAGTAAAGCTTACATGTCTGCACAGAATATTTTCCTCAGCAAGGTTACAGTAGCAAGTTGCCGAGAATTTGATCCTCAGGATGCTGGTAAAAATCTGGAAAAGCTCCATTACCTTTTGTGCTAGAGATTAGGATCTGGTTAACTGTGTCTGTCTCCTGCTGTCTTTTTGTATCTACTGATTTTAGTAAACAAGAAGGGAAGGAGAGAAAAGGAAGGAACTCATCATAGACTTTGAATGATGCAAACAGTTTAATTAGGAAATAATGCTAGATACTGTTTCCCTTCCTTTGCTGTTTTTCAAGCAGGACACATCCTTAGGAAACAATAATAGAACCAAGGATTACAAAGCCTTTGTATGCATTGCAGCCAAGTGGCCACACAGGAAAGTGATATACGGACAGGCGCTTGTGCAACGTGAGCGGAAGTTATTCAACATTCCTTGAGGAAGCATAGGACTAACTCTTAGGATCAAGACAAATATTCCTGTCAAGCTGAAAGGGAAGATAATGCCGGACACCATTTTACATTGTCTCTCTTTGTGAAGTTTGCTGATTTTGTTCACTTGTGCCTGGCTTCAAAATAATAGCATGGACTAAAAATAACCACACATTTGGGCCTTAAAATGTCCCCGTGACACAAGGTCAAACAATAATGGGCATTTCCTACTCTTTAACCTTTGTTGCAGACAGAAGGAAAAGTGTTCAAAAGGGGCACTGCTATAGAGGTCAACCTGAAACATTTGACCCTGAACTGTTTTGGTTCTTAAATTCTATATCCAGGAGAAGGTATGTGGAAGCCTGCGAGACACCAGTTTTCAACTTTTGTATCACGAATTTCTCTCTGAACTATTTATAAATGTCATGATGTTTCACTGCATAATAGCAGTGTTTGCGGACGCTTTTGCAATTAAACCTGCGCCAGATGGGCTTTGTGAGCCAGATCCCAAAAATCGGAGCGGCTGGTAGAGAAAGCCTTTATCAGTCTGAGTAGGTTCGTTCTGTAAATTGCTGATAACTAGAAATCCCAGCTGGGGGTCAAAAGGCCTGTGCTCTAGTCTATCTCCCTGCTGGTGTGCTGCGTGAAGGTTAGAAAGGTGCACCACACTTCTCAACCCCAGTTTGCCTCAGTTACTACTAAACTACTGAAATTATGCAAAATTTCTTTTAAAATGCACCTGAAAGTCCTCATAGTTTTGATAGAAATGAAGAACCTTGAGGAATCATTCCTCTCCTTTGGGCATGCGTACCAGATATGTTTTCGTACGCTGGTCTCTTATCAGAAATTAATTGCAAAAGAATGCTCTGATTATGCTCTCATCAGTACATTCAGTGTTCTGTACCTCTTGCATTTCAACTGTGATTCGTGTTCTTCCACGATAAAATTCTTCTGTCTTCCTGCTTTCAATTGTGGAAAAAGTGAATTTAAGGGTGGTATTAAACAATACACCTAAAATATTGCTTTTTTCCTCTCTGTACAGAGCTCTTTTGAAAGGAAAACTATTATCTGCTCATGTTCTGACTACTGCACCCTCTCTTTTTAGCCTTTGAGTACTGAATTTTTTAGTTCCCTCAATAGTATGCATAATTCTTACCCCAATATCACATGCTTAACTCGCCAGTCTGCCCACAGCAGTCTTTGAGCCCTTCAGAGGCTCTACCTTCAACCTAGTGTTTTACTTTGGAGACCCTGCATGACTTAGAGGTACGCTTCCCTCTTGGCTTATCATAAAAGTCATTCTTCCCACTCATTATCTTTTGTATTTTCATACTGCTTCATCTGGAATGCAAATATCCACCAAAAGCCCAAACCTTCTTTGGAATTTCCAAGTATCACACAAAGGCTGGTCAGAATTGATTTTGAGCAGAGAATAGGGTTTTTGACTAACTGACATTTTTCATAGAAATTGCCATAAAATCTACACAGCTTCATCTTGTACTTGAAGACTTAGGAACTAAAGAATGAATTTTTCTAGGCCAAAAAGCGAAACAAACAAACCACCAATCAGATCCTTGAGGCTGGGGAGTTTATTTCTTGTCCTAACCAGCATTTCTTGTCTTTGCTTTCATGGACGTGTTTCTCCTATCCATATTTCTGCTTAGATTTTTACCTCTTTGGAACATCTTTTGCTAACACTTCCACATGGAGGGAGTCAAAAGAAAATCCTTGACCACTGCAGTATTTCTGCTGACCATTCTGCTGCTGACCATCCACTGCACATGCGAGGATGTGGATCAATGCACGCTAAAGTACTTTGGGGTTCATAGAATCATAGGGTTGGAAGGGACCTCTGGAGATCACCCAGTCCCACCCCCTGCCAGAGCAGGGTCACCAGAGCAGGGGGCACAGGAACGCCTCCAGGCAGGTTTGAATGTCTCCAGAGACGGAGACTCCACCACCTCCCTGGGCAGCCTGGGCCAGGGCTCTGCCACCCTCAAGGGAAAGAAGTTCCTCCTCAGGTTTAGGTGGAACTTCCTGTGCTCAAGTTTGTGCCCATTACCTCTTGTCCTGTCCCTGGACACCACTGAAAAAAGCCTGGACCCATCCTCCTGACACCCACTCTCTAAGTATTTATAAGCATTGATAAGGTCCCCCCTCAGT